>JAIEZT010001298.1:117989-180489 GCA_019594935.1 Periophthalmus modestus | reverse complement strand
ATGGTCTAGTCATGGTCTTGTCCCGATCTTGTCCCGGTCTAGTCCCGGTCTAGTCCCGGTCTAGTCCCGGTCTTGTCCCGATCTTGTCCCGGTCTAGTCCCGGTCTAGTCCCGGTCTAGTCATGGTCTAGTCCCGGTCTTGTCCCGGTCTTGTCCCGGTCTTGTCCCGGTCTTGTCCCGGTCTTGTCCCGGTCTAGTCCCGGTCTAGTCCCGTCTAGTCATGGTCTAGTCATGGTCTAGTCATGGTCTTGTCCCGGTCTTGTCCCCGTCTAGTCCGGTCTAGTCCCGGTCTAGTCCCGGTCTAGTCCCGGTCTTGTCCCGGTCTTGTCCCGGTCTAGTCCCGGTCTAGTCCCGGTCTTGTCCCGGTCTAGTCCCGGTCTAGTCCCGGTCTAGTCACGGTCTAGTCACGGTCTTGTCCCGGTCTAGTCCCGGTCTAGTCCCGGTCTAGTCATGGTCTAGTCATGGTCTAGTCATGGTCTAGTCATGGTCTTGTCCGGGTCTTGTCCCGGTCTAGTCCCGGTCTAGTCCCGGTCTAGTCCCGGTCTTGTCCCGATCTTGTCCGGCGGTCTAGTCCCGGTCTAGTCCCGGTCTAGTCATGGTCTAGTCCGGTCTTGTCCCGGTCTTGTCCCGGTCTTGTCCCGGTCTTGTCCCGGTCTTGTCCCGGTCTTGTCCCGGTCTAGTCCCGGTCTAGTCCCGGTCTAGTCATGGTCTAGTCATGGTCTAGTCATGGTCTTGTCCCGGTCTTGTCCCGGTCTAGTCCCGGTCTAGTCATGGTCTAGTCATGGTCTTGTCCCGGTCTTGTCACGGTCTTGTCCCGGTCTTGTCCCGGTCTTGTCCCGATCTTGTCCCGGTCTAGTTCCGGTCTAGTTCCGGTCTAGTCCCGGTCTAGTTCCGGTCTAGTTCCGGTCTAGTCCCGGTCTAGTTCCGGTCTAGTCATGGTCTAGTCATGGTCTTGTCCCGGTCTTGTCCCGGTCTAGTCACGGTCTAGTCACGGTCTAGTCACGGTCTAGTCCCGGTCTAGTCCCGGTCTAGTCATGGTCTAGTCATGGTCTAGTCATGGTCTAGTCATGGTCTTGTCCCGGTCTAGTCCCGGTCTTGTCCCGGTCTTGTCCCGGTCTTGTCCCGGTCTTGTCCCGGTCTTGTCCCGGTCTAGTCCCGGTCTAGTCCCGGTCTAGTCATGGTCTAGTCATGGTCTTGTCCCGGTCTAGTCCCGGTCTAGTCCCGGTCTTGTCCCGGTCTTGTCCCGGTCTTGTCCCGGTCTAGTCCCGGTCTAGTCATGGTCTAGTCATGGTCTAGTCATGGTCTTGTCCCGGTCTTGTCCCGGTCTAGTCACGGTCTTGTCCCGGTCTTGTCCCGGTCTTGTCCCGATCTTGTCCCGGTCTAGTTCCGGTCTAGTTCCGGTCTAGTTCCGGTCTAGTCCCGGTCTAGTCCCGGTCTAGTTCCGGTCTAGTTCCGGTCTAGTTCCGGTCTAGTTCCGGTCTAGTCCCGGTCTAGTCCCGGTCTAGTCCCGGTCTAGTCCCGGTCTAGTCCCGGTCTAGTTCCGGTCTAGTCCCGGTCTAGTTCCGGTCTAGTTCCGGTCTAGTCCCGGTCTAGTTCCGGTCTAGTCCCGGTCTAATCTTAGTCTCTGTCTCAGGTCCAAGCTGGTCCTCCCTCACCTGTTGAAGTCTCGAGGTTCTCCTCACATCCTGAACCTGTCTCCTCCTCTGAACCTCAATCCAATGTGGTTCAAGAACCACACAGGTGAGCACCTGTCTGCTCCTCTCTCCTCCTCTCTCCTCCTCTCTGCTCCTGCCTGCTCCTCTCTCCTCCTCTCTGCTCCTGCCTGCTCCTGTCTGCTCCTCTCTCCTCCTCTCTGCTCCTGCCTGCTCCTGTCTGCTCCTCTCTCCTCCTCTCTGCTCCTGCCTGCTCCTGTCTGCTCCTCTCTCCTCCTCTGTGCTCCTAATGTTCCTCTTGTTCATCTCATGCATCTTGTTCTTCTGTTCCACTTGTCCCTTGTGCTCCTCATGTTCTTCATGTTCCTCTTGCTCCTCATGTTCTTCATGTTCCTCTTGCTCCTCATGTTCTTCATGTTCCTCTTGCTCCTCATGTTCTTCATGTTCCTCTTGCTCCTCATGTTCTTCATGTTTCTCTTGCTCCTCTTGTTCTTCATGTTCCTCTTGCTCCTCATGTTCTTCATGTTCCTCTTGCTCCTCATGTTCTTCATGTTCCTCTTGCTCCTCATGTTCTTCATGTTCTTCATGTTCCTCATGTTCTTCATGTTCCTCTTGCTCCTCATGTTCTTCATGTTCTTCATGTTCCTCTTGCTCCTCATGTTCTTCATGTTCTTCATGTTCCTCTTGCTCCTCATGTTCTTCATGTTTTTCATGTTTCTCTTGCTCCTCATGTTCTTCATGTTCCTCTGTTCCTCTTGTTCCTTGTTCCTCACGTTCCTGTTCTTCTGTTCCTCTTGTGCAGCGTACACCATGGCCAAGTACGGTATGTCCATGTGCGTCCTGGGGATGGCCGAAGAGTTCAGAGGTCAGATCGCCGTCAATGCACTGTGGCCCCGAACAGGTAAGACCTCCTCTAGACCGGTTATGATCCTCCTCTAGACCGGTTATGATCCTCCTCTAGACCGGTTATGATCCTCCTCTAGACCGTTTATGATCCTCCTCTAGACCGGTTATGATCCTGCTCTAGACCGGTTATGATCCTCCTCTAGACCGGTTACTTGGGGGACTACATTGGGACTAAATTTGGGACTAGACCAGGACTAGACTAGGCTCAAACCAGGACCCGACAAAGACAAGTGTGAGTTCAGCTGACCCGGTCTCTGGTCTCTGGTCCTGACCCGGTCTCTGGTCCTGACCCGGTCTCTGGTCCTGACCCGGTCTCTGGTCCTGACCCGGCCTCTGGTCCTGACCCGGTCTCTGGTCCTGACCCGGTCTCTGGTCTCGTGTCCTGACCCGGTCTCTGGTCTCTGGTCCTGACCCGGTCTCTGGTCCTGACCCGGCCTCTGGTCCTGACCCGGTCTCTGGTCCTGACCCCCTCTGGTCTGACCCGGGTCCTCTGTCCTGACCCGTCTCTCTGGTCCTGCCTCCCGGCCTCTGGTCCTGACCCGGTCTCTGGTCCTGACCCGGTCCTCTGGTCTCGTGGTCTCTGGACCCTGTCTCCGGGTCCTGACCCGGTCTCTCTGGTCCTGACCCGGCCTCTGGTCCTGACCCGGCCTCTGGTCCTGACCCGGTCTCTGGTCCTGACCCGGTCTCTTGTCTCCATAGCGATCTCGACAGCGGCCATGGACATGCTCGGCGGGGATGGCGTGGCCAAGCAGTGCCGTACGGCGGACATCATGGCAGACGCCGCGTACGCCGTCCTCACCAAACCCACAGACTACACCGGAAACTTCCTCATCGACGAAGACGTGCTGAGGAGCGAGGGCGTGCGCGACTTTGACCACTACGCCGTGCAGCCAGGTACGCCAGATGCCCTCCCACCCTCCTCCATCTACATGTGATTGGCTCTCGAGGCTCTTGTGATTGGTTTAGGCTTACTCTGCTCTGATTGGTCACTGTGTTGTCTTACTCTGCTCTGATTGGTCACTGTGTTGTCTTACTCTGCTCTGATTGGTCACTGTGTTGTCTTACTCTGCTCTGATTGGTCACTGTGTTGTCTTACTCTGCTCTGATTGGTCACTGTGTTGTCTTACTCTGCTCTGATTGGTCACTGTGTTGTCTTACTCTGCTCTGATTGGTCACTGTGTTGTCTTACTCTGCTCTGATTGGTCACTGTGTTGTCTTACTCTGCTCTGATTGGCTCCAGGGCATCCTCTTCTGCCAGACTTTTTCTTGGATGAAACTCCAGAGTCACTGGTGCAGAAAATGGAAGAACACGGTAAGCACTACAAACCCCGCCCCTTTTGCCTACAAACCCCGCCCCTTTTGCCTACAAACTCCAGCTCCCAGGGTCTGCGGTCACATGCAGCGAGCATGTGCCCAGGTGTATTCAGCTGTACCCAGGTGTATTCGGGTGTACTCGGGTGTACTCGGGTGTACTCGGGTGTACTCGGGTGTACTCGGGTGTATTCGGGTGTACTCGGGTGTATTCGGGTGTACAGGTGTGCTAAGGGGCGTGTCTCTGTCCCAGGTGCCACACCTGCTTTCAAACCGCCCCCTCAAGCCCCGCCCACCTCCTCTGGACCAATTGAAAGCACCTTTGACGTCATCAGAGCGACCATCAACGAAGACGTGGTCAAATCCACACAAGGACTGTACCGCTTCGACCTCACAGGTGAGAACTGGACTGGAACTGGACCGGGACTAAAGCGGGACTGGACCGGGACTGGACCGGGACTAAAGCGGACCGGGACTAAAGCGGACTAAAGCGGGACTAAAGCGGGACTAAAGCGGGACTAAAGCGGGACTGGACCGGGACTAAAGCGGGACTGGACCGGGACTGGACCGGGACTAAAGCGGACCGGGACTAAAGCGGGACTAAAGCGGGACTAAAGCGGGACTGGACCGGGACTAAAGCGGGACTGGACCGGGACTAAAGCGGGACTGGACCGGGACTGGACCGGGACTAAAGCGGGACTGGACCGGGACTGGACCCGATGTAAATCTGTGTGTTCAGGGCAGCACAGTGGCGTCTGGTTCTTGGACCTGAAGTCTGGGTCGGGGAGCGCCGGAGCGGGAGAGCCGGTGGGTAAAGCGGATGTCGTCATGACAATGGACTCTGCCGACTTCAGCAAAATGTTCTCAGGTGAGGCTTTACCTGAGGGCGGGGCAGGGTCAGGGGGTGGGGTTTACAGGTCTGATAGACGAGGCACATATCTCTGGACAAAGCTAACACGCTAACACGCTAACACGCTCCACACAGGAAGTGATCACAAGAGTCCTGTGTGTGTGTGTGTATGTATATATATATATATATATATATATATATATATATATATATATATATATATATATATATATATACGTTCATATATACAGACGTATATATACGTTCACGTGTGTACAGACGTGTGTATATACGTTCACGTGTGTACAGACGTGTGTATATACGTTCACGTGTGTACAGACGTGTGTATATACGTTCACGTGTGTACAGACGTGTGTATATACGTTCACGTGTGTACAGACGTGTGTATATACGTTCACGTGTGTACAGACGTGTGTATATACGTTCACGTGTGTACAGACGTGTGTATATACGTTCACGTGTGTACAGACGTGTGTACAGACGTGTGTATATACGTTCACGTGTGTATTGACATGTGTATATACGTTCACGTGTGTACATGTGACGTGTGTGTATTGCGTGTGTGTATATACGTTCATGTTCACGTGTGTATTGACATGTGTATATACGTTCACGTGTGTATTGACGTGTGTATATACGTTCACGTGTGTACAGACGTGTGTTTTGCGTGTTTCAGGGCGGCTGAAGCCCACTCTGGCGTTCATGTCGGGGAAGCTGAAGATCAAAGGAGACATGACGTTGGCCATAAAACTGGAGAAGCTCATGACCAGGATGAATAAGGCCAAGCTGTGACGCCCCTAAACCACAGGGTCAGAGGTTCAGACACCACGCCCCTAAACCACAGGGTCAGAGGTTCAGACACCACGCCCCTAAACCACAGGGTCAGAGGTTCAGACACCACGCCCCTAAACCACAGGGTCAGAGGTTCAGAGGTTCAGACATCAGACCAGTCCATCCAAACGCCCTCTCACCACAGGGCGTCAGGTTCAGTCTGCACCGCTTTGCTCCAGTTTCTAATGTCCTGAATCTCCTTTTAACTGAACACACACATAACCCCGCCCACTAACACCAGACCCCGCCCCTCAGGTGTGACTAAGCCCCGCCCCTCTGCCTTTGACCCTTCGAGGCCTTAACTCTGTGATCTGCTCTGATCTGTCAAACTGTTTGTACTAAATGAGAATAAATCACTTTGTACTGGATCTGTGCTTCATTTACAACGTGTCAGATGCCCTGCCTCACGGGGGTCAGACGGGGGGTTAGAGGGGTCAGACGGGGAGTTAGAGGGGTCAGACGGGGGGTTAGAGGGGGTCAGACGGGGAGTTAGAGGGGGTCAGACGGGGAGTTAGTTAGAGGGGGTCAGACGGGGAGTTAGAGGGGGTCAGACGGGGAGTTTAGAGGGGGTCAGACGGGGAGTTAGAGGGGGTCAGACGGGGAGTTAGAGGGGGTCAGACGGGGAGTTAGAGGGGGTCAGACGGGGGGGTTAGAGGGGGTCAGACGGGGGGTTAGAGGGGGTCAGACGGGGGTTAGAGGGGGTCAGACGGGGGGTTAGAGGGGGTCAGACGGGGGGTTAGAGGGGGGTCAGACGGGGAGTTAGAGGGGTCAGACGGGGGGTTAGAGGGGTCAGACGGGGGGTTAGAGGGGGGTCAGACGGGGGGTTAGAGGGGGGTCAGACGGGTCAGACGGGGGGTTAGAGGGGGTCAGACGGGGAGTTAGAGGGGTCAGACGGGGGGTTAGAGGGGTCAGACGGGGGGTTAGAGGGGTCAGACGGGGCGTTAGAGGGGGTCAGACGGGGGGTTAGAGGGGGTCAGACGGAGGGTTAGAGGGGGGTCAGACGGGGAGTTAGAGGGGGGTCAGACGGGGCGCGTTAGAGGAGGTCAGACGGGAGGGGGTCAGACGGGGGGTCAGATGGGGTCAGACGTCTAATCTGCAGAGGTAAAATGTGTTGATCAGATTTGAACAAATCTTGAAAAGGTTTGATTTTTTTTATTTGTACATTTAATCCTCACAGTCACATGTTCACAATACTCGCTCCTGATTGGTCACAATACTCGCTCCTGATTGGTCAAGAGCCTCACCACAAAGACAATATAAATAAAACAAAAAAACATTTTCACAAAACACAGATAAACTTTGTACCAGAAACACATCGAGAAGAACCCGGACTTCAGCTGGACCAGGGCCGGGATGGTCGGGTCCCGGGTCGGGTCCCGGGTCTACCCCTGGACCCTGTAGTTGGCGTGGAACTCGGGCTGGATGTCGCACACTCTCTTCAGGAGCTCGTTCAGGACGGCGTCCTTGTTTCCTTTGAAGCTGGAGTGAATCCGACTCATCCGCTCGGCCGTGTCCCGGTCCACCTCCACCGCACTGTTACCATGGGAACCCAGGGCCTGCAACACGGAACATGAAACACGGAACGTGGAACGTCAGTCAGGAACCAGCGAGATAGACGTGTATTATTGGTTTTCATAGTAATAGTATTCATAGTAGTACAGTATAGCCCAGAAATGAGTACACCCCCTATAAAATGTTGAATATTTTTGATTTGTTTGGCCAATTTGGCAAGTAAATAGAAATACTTTTTAAAGCACTTAATCCTCCCTAATACAGATTGTTTTTGATAATTTTAATATATAAGCCCAATGTTTGGTTCTAATCCTGGAGTTCATGTATGGTCATGTTTCAAAAATGAGTACACCTTTCTCACAAACTGATTCAAATTCAGGATTCTTTATTGTAAATGCTGCAACAGACATTTGGGTGATTGTTTAATGTTTGGAGATAAATCTGGATCAGCTTAGTTGCATAAATAGAGCATTTTCAATTCATTTTGAACCACTTTGCTTTTACACCTTGAAAATGGCACAGCATGGGAAAGAACTTACTCCAGATATGCGGAAAAGGATTGTTGTGCTGCACAGAAAAGGTCTTGAGTACAAGAAAATCAGTTCATCATTGCTTGTCAGCAAAAATACAGTGGCTAAGGTGATCCAGAGCTTTAAAAATACTGGAAATATAATCAAGAAGGTGAAGCGTCCTGGGCGAAGGCCCAAACTCTCCCCTCGTGATGAGCGTCATATGGTCCGAGTTCTGGAGAAAAACCGCAAGGCAAGTGCTTCAGAAATGGCCAGCACCATTGAGCAACAAACTGGCATAAAGATTTCCAAAAGTACCGTAAAACGCAGGTTGAACAGACAAGGTCTTGTTGGTTGTCGACCTCTCAGGTCTCAGGAAACCACTGCTGAAGCCAAAGCTTAAAAGAGACCGCATGGCTTTTGCAGAGAAACATTTGGACAAAGATTTGAAGTTTTGGGAGTCTATTCTATGGTCTGATGAGACGAAAATGTATCTTTTTGGGTCTGATGGCATCCAGAGGGTTTGGCGTGGACAGGGACAGGACGATGATGAAAAGTGCATGGTGCCCACAGTGAAGCTTGGTGGTGGGACTGTGCTTGTTTGGGGATGCATGAGTTCCAAAGGGGTCGGAAAACTTTGCTTTATTGATGGAATTATGAATGCTGCAAAATACTGTGAAATCTTGGAGGAACACATGCTGCCTTCTCTGCGATCCTTGGGGCGAAGTTCACTTTTTCAACATGACAGTGACCCCAAGCCTTCTGCTCGGGCCACGCCCGAGTTCCTACACCAAAAAAGGGTGACTGTACTTGATTGGCCGAGCATGTCCCCAGACCCTGAATCCAATCGAGCATCTCTGGAGTGTTTAAACGAAAAGTGGAGGCCAGCAGACCACAAAACATCAAAACTGAAAACGGTCATTCAACAGAGTGAAATGAACAGAACAATATGTGACAATTTAGTTGAATCTATGCCGAGAAAAGTCAGAGCTGTGTTTGAGAACAATGGTGGACACAAGTACTAGTACATGGTGCATATTAAGTAAAATGACACATATATCACAGGGTGTACTCATTTTTGAATCACTCATGTCTGGTAATTAAATTTATAAAATGTATGTTAACATAATTTGAACCTAAATTGATTCTAGATTTGGTGTGTTCTTACTAAACGTGTCAGTGTGTGAACCGACCTCATTCATATTTTTTTATGAAACGATATGATTTATCTGAATCTTACAAGGGGGTGTACTCATTTCTGGGCTATACTGTAGTATTTGTAGTAGTAGTAGTACGAGTAGTACGAGTAGTACTCACCACGGCCTCCTTGGTCTTGTAGTATTAGTGTGTGTAGTACTCGTAGTACTCACCGCGGCCTCCTTGGTCTTGTAGTATTAGTACTCGTAGTACTCACCGCGGCCTCCTTGGTCTTGTGTAGTATTAGTACTCGTAGTACTCACCGCGGCCTCCTTGGTCTTGTAGTATTAGTACTCGTAGTACTCACCGCGGCCTCCTTGGTCTTGTAGTATTAGTACTCGTAGTACTCGTAGTACTCACCGCGGCCTCCTTGGTCTTGTAGTATTAGTACTCGTAGTACTCACCACGGCCTCCTTGGTCTTGTAGTATTAGTACTCGTAGTACTCACCACGGCCTCCTTGGTCTTGTAGTATTAGTGTGTGTAGTACTCGTAGTACTCACCGCGGCCTCCTTGGTCTTGTAGTATTAGTACTCGTAGTACTCTCGTAGTACTCACCGCGGCCTCCTTGGTCTTGTAGTATTAGTACTCGTAGTACTCGTAGTACTCACCGCGGCCTCCTTGGTCTTGTAGTAGTTAGTACTCGTAGTACTCACCGCGGCCTCCTTGGTCTTGTAGTATTAGTACTCGTAGTACTCGTAGTACTCACCGCGGCCTCCTTGGTCTTGTAGTATTAGTACTCGTAGTACTCACCGCGGCCTCCTTGGTCTTCTTGTAGTATTAGTACTCGTAGTACTCACCGCGGCCTCCTTGGTCTTGTAGTATTAGTACTCGTAGTACTCACCGCGGCCTCCTTGGTCTTGTAGTATTAGTACTCGTAGTACTCACCGCGGCCTCCTTGGTCTTGTAGTATTAGTACTCGTAGTACGTAGTAGTCACTCACCGCCTTGCCTCCTTGTAGGTCTTGTAGTATTAGTACTCGTAGTACTCACCGCGGCCTCCTTGGTCTTGTAGTATTAGTACTCGTAGTACTCGTAGTACTCACCGCGGCCTCCTTGGTCTTGTAGTATTAGTACTCGTAGTACTCACCGCGGCCTCCTTGGTCTTGTAGTATTAGTACTCGTAGTACTCACCGCGGCCTCCTTGGTCTTGTAGTATTAGTACTCGTAGTACTCACCGCGGCCTCCTTGGTCTTGTAGTATTAGTACTCGTAGTACTCGTAGTACTCACCGCGGCCTCCTTGGTCTTGTAGTATTAGTACTCGTAGTACTCACCGCGGCCTCCTTGGTCTTGTAGTATTAGTACTCGTAGTACTCGTAGTACTCACCGCGGCCTCCTTGGTCTTGAACTCCTTCTCTCTCTGGAGTCTGTACTGTTCGATCTCGGCCTGAGCTTCTTCTTTGGCCTGTTTCAGACGACGATTCTTCCCTGAAAAACACAAACGTCTTTTTAAACTTTTTACATTTGCCTCCTCTCCTCTCCCCCGGCCTCCTCTCTCCTCCCCCCGGGGCCTCCTCTCTCCTCTCCCCGGGCCTCCTCTCTCCTCTCCCCGGGCCTCCTCTCTCCTCCCCCCCGGGCCTCCTCTCTCCTCCCCCCGGGCCTCCTCTCTCCTCCCCCCGGGCCTCCTCTCTCCTCCTCGGGCCTCCTCTCTCCTTCTCTCCTCTCCCCGGGCCTCCTCTCTCCTCCCCCGGCATCCTCTCTCTTCCTCTCTCCTCCTCTCTTCTTTCCCCGGGCCTCCTCTCTCCTCCCCCGGCCTCCTCTCTCCTCCTCTCTCCTCCCCGAGCCTCACTCACGTTTGCGGGCCTCCGCCACCTTCTCGGCCGCTCTCTTCTCCGCCTGCAGCAGCTGCTGGATGCCCTGGGACTGAGACGCCATTTCAGGACCGAGACAAACCGAGACAAACCGAGACAAACCGGGACAAACCGGGACAGAACCGTGTAACAGTGAAACAGCAGCGACAGAAGGTCAGATCCTCCGCAGTCAGCTGACCTGCGTCACAGATCACGTGGGATCAGATCACATGGTCACGTCACGAGGCTTCAGCTTTTATTTATTTTTTTAAAATTATCTTTTTAAAAAGTCATTTGTATATATGTATATATGTGTATATCATATTATACGTATTTATATAAATATATAAATATGTAAAACGTTTACGTGTTTATCTCTGCGCATGCGCAGTCTGTTGGACGTGGGGATGTTGTTATGTATTTATTTATAAATATATTATATATATGTGTTTGAATATTTACGTCACGGGGTCAGTCTTTTCTCATTCACACATTTATTTGTAGGAAACACGTTTAATAAAAATAAGTTTTTTTGTGCTGTTTGTTCGGAGCGGAACCTTCGTGCGCCGCTGTTTCCCCCGGACACTCGTCTTTCCGGTGCAGCTGCTGTTGTGGTCCCACGTGCGCTCGTGCTCCCCGTGTTCGTGCCTCGTCCGTTAAACCCCGTTAAACCCGCGGCACCGCGAGCCCCGTGACACCGGGGCCATGACGTCACGCGGCGGGAGCGCGCTCTTTTCCGGGATGCGCGTGCTCGGGCTGTACTCCAACCACGTGCCGCACGCGCTCCGGTACCACCACAAGCACCGGGAGTTCTACGTGGTGACGTCAGTGGGAAAATGCTTCCACACGTACAATGTAAGACCCTCTGACCCCTGACCCCAGACCCCCTGCTCCTCTGACCCTCTGCTCCTCTGACCCTCTCCTCCTCTGCTCCTCTGACCCTCTGCTCCTCTGACCCTCTCCTCCTCTGTCCCTCTCCTCCTTTGACCCTCTGCTCCTCTGACCCTCTGCTCCTTTGCTCCTCTGACCCTCTGCTCCTCTGACCCTCTCCTCCTCTGCTCCTCTGACCCTCTGCTCCTCTGACCCTCTCCTCCTCTGACCCTCTGCTCCTCTGACCCTCTCCTCCTCTGTCCCTCTCCCCTCTGACTCCTCTGCTCCTCTGACCCTCTGCTCCTTTGCTCCTCTGACCCTCTGCTCCCCTCTGTCCCTCCTCCCTCTGTCCCTCTCCTCCTCTGACCCTCTGCTCCTCTGACCCTCTGCTCCTCTGACCCTCTCCTCCTCTGACCCTCTGCTCCTCTGACCCTCTGTCCCTCTCCTCCTCTGTCCCTCTCCTCCTTTGACCCTCTGCTCCTCTGACCCTCTGCTCCTCTGACCCTCTGCTCCTCTGACCCTCTGCTCCTCTGACCCTTTGCTCCTCTGTCCCTCTGCTCCTCTGACCCTCTGCTCCTCTGACCCTCTGCTCCTTTGCTCCTCTGACCCTCTGCTCCTCTGACCCTCTGCTCCTCTGTCCCTCTGCTCCTCTGACCCTCTGCTCCTCTGACCCTCTGCTCCTTTGCTCCTCTGACCCTTTGCTCCTCTGTCCCTCTACTCCTCTGACCCTCTGCTCCTCTGACCCTCTGCTCCTTTGCTCCTCTGTCCCTCTGCTCCTCTGACCCTCTGCTCCTCTGACTCTCTGCTCCTCTGACCCTCTGCTCCTTTGCTCCTCTGTCCCTCTGCTCCCTTGACCTCTGACTGCTCCTCTGACCCTCTGCTCCTTTGCTCCTCTGACCCTTTGCTCCTCTGACCCTCTGCTCCTCTGACCCTCTGCTCCTCCCTCTGCTCCCTCTGCTCCTCTGTCCCTCTGCTCCTCTGACCCTCTGACCCTCTGCTCCTCTGTCCCTCTGCTCCTCTGACCCTCTGCTCCTCTGACCCTCTGCTCCTCTGCTCCCTCTGCTCCCTCTGCCTCCTCTGACCCTCTGCTCTGACCCTCTGCTCCTCTGACCCTGCTCCTCTGCTCCTCTGCTCCCTGACCCTCTGCTCCTCTGACCCTCTGCTCCTCTGCCCCTCTGACCCTCTGCTCTCTGACCCTCTGCTCCTCTGACCCTCTGCTCCTCTGTCCCTCTGCTCCTCTGACCCTCTGCTCCTCTGTCCCTCTGCTCCTCTGACCCTCTGCTCCTCTGTCCCCTCTGCTCCTCTGACCCTCTGCTCCTCTGACCCTCTGCTCCTCTGCTCCTCTGACCCTCTGCTCCTCTGACCCTCTGCTCCTCTGACCCTCTGCTCCCTCCTCTGACCCTCTGCTCCTCTGACCCTCTGCTCCCCTCTGACCTACTCTGACCTCTGCTCCTCTGACCCTCTGCTCCCTCTGACCCTCTGCTCCTCTGACCCTCTGCTCCTCTGACCCTCTGCTCCTCTGACCCTCTGCTCCTCTGCTCCTCTGTCCCTCTGCTCCTCTGACCCTCTGCTCCTCTGACCCTCTGCTCCTCTGACCCTCTGCTCCTCTGACCCTCTGCTCCTCTGACCCTCTGCTCCTCTGCTCCTCTGACCCTCTGCTCCTCTGACCCTCTGCTCCTCCCTCTGCTCCTCTGCTCCTCTGACCCTCTGCTCCTCTGACCCTCTGCTCCTCTGACCCTCTGCTCCTCTGACCCTCTGCTCCTCTGACCCTCTGCTCCTTTGCTCCTCTGCTCCTTTGCTCCTCTGACCCTCTGCTCCTCTGACCCTTTGCTCCTTTGCTCCTCTGACCCTCTGCTCCTCTGACCCTCTGCTCCTCTGACCCTCTGCTCCTTTGCTCCTCTGACCCTCTGCTCCTCTGACCCTTTGCTCCTTTGCTCCTCTGACCCTCTGCTCCTCTGACCCTCTGCTCCTCTGACCCTCTGCTCCTTTGCTCCTCTGCTCCTTTGCTCCTCTGACCCTCTGCTCCTCTGACCCTTTGCTCCTTTGCTCCTCTGTCCCTCTGCTCCTCTGACCCTCTGCTCCTCTGACCCTCTGCTCCTCTGTCCCTCTGCTCCTCTGACCCTCTGCTCCTCTGACCCTCTGCTCCTTTGCTCCTCTGACCCTCTGCTCCTCTGACCCTCTGCTCCTTTGCTCCTCTGACCCTCTGCTCCTCTGACCCTCTGCTCCTCTGACCCTCTGACCTGAACTTGTGTCTGTTTTAGGTCAGTCGTCTGGGCATCGTCTCCGTCAGTAAGTATCAGACCAGGACCAAACGGGGTGGGGTCTGTATCTGAAGCTCTGCTCTGTGATTGGTCGTTTCTGTTGCCAGGTAACAGCCTATCAGAGGACATCTCATGTCTGGCGGCCGATCGGATGTTGGTGTTCGCCGCAGCGGGACGAGAGATCAGCGCCTTCGCCAGGAACAAAGAGGTACTGCGGCTGTTGCTAAGCGCCCGCTCCCTGTGAAACCAGCGGTGTGGGCTGAAGGGGCGTGGCCTTCAATATCCTCGCTCCTGATTGGCTCTTTAGTCTTGCACCAGCCTCGAGCTTCATGTGGAGCTGAAGCTGTGGGTGATGTCACACTTTACACTGCCTCAGGTTTAAGACGAGCCACGGCTTTAGACACTCCTCTGCTCCTCTGCCCCTCCTCTACTACTGCTCCTCTGCTCCCCCCTCCTCTGCCCCCCCTCTCCTCCTCCTCTCCTCCTCCTCTCCTCCTCCTCTCCTCCTCTGCTCCTCCTCTCTCCTCCTGTCTGCTCCTCTCTTCTCCCGTCTCCTCCTCCCTCCTCCTGTCGGCTCCTGTCTCCTCCTCCTCTCCTCCTCTGCTCCTCCTCCTCTGCTCCTCCTCCTCTCCTCCTCTGCTCCTCCTCTCCTCCCTCCTCCTGTCGGCTCCTGTCTCCTCCTCCTCTGCTCTTCCTCTCCCCCTCTTCTCCTCCTCTGCTTTTCCTCTCCTCCTCCTCTGCCCCTCCTCTCCTCCTCCTCTGCTCCTCCTCTGCTCCTCTTCTGGGTAGTATTTTTAGTCATGTTTCTCGTGGTGTTTGTCAGTTTTTGTGTGACTCTGTCGTTTCACGTGTTTCTTCTTTTCGCTGTGAACAGGACGACAGTAAAACTTTTTACTCTAACACAATGTTTTTTTATTGCCTCGACAGCGCCCCCTGCTGGTGGATGGTTAAACACTAGTTTGTTTCCAGGTGGTGCAGTGTTACCATGGACACGAACAGGAAGTGCATCTGTTACTTCCTCTGGGTGATCAGCTGGTCTCTGCTGATGTCAGCGGTGATGTCATCGTGTGGGACGTGCAGAGCGCCGGTGAGCTCCGCCCCCTGGTGGACAGCAGAGGGAAACGCACCACCCCAGTTTCATATGGACTCCTCCTCTAACCCGCGTCTCCTCCTCTAACCCCCGTCTCCTCCTCCTCCTCTAACCCGCGTCTCCTCCTCCTCCTCTAACCCCCATCTCCTCCTCCTCCTCTAACCCGCGTCTCCTCCTCCTCCTCTAACCCCCGTCTCCTCCTCTAACCCGCGTCTCCTCCTCCTCCTCTAACCCCCGTCTCCTCCTCTAACCCGCGTCTCCTCCTCCTCCTCTAACCCCCATCTCCTCCTCCTCCTCTAACCCCTAACCCGCGTCTCCTCCTCCTCCTCTAACCCCCCGTCTCTCCTCCTCTAACCCGCGTCTCCTCCTCTAACCCCCGTCTCCTCCTAAACCCCCGTCTCCTCCTCTAACCCCCCCCGTCTCCTCCTCTAACCCCCTCCTCTCCTCCTCTAACCCCCGTCTCCTCCTCCTCCTCTAACCCCCGTCTCCTCCTCCTCCTCCTCTAACCCGCATCTCCTCCTCCTCCTCCTCTAACCCGCGTCTCCTCCTCCTCCTCTAACCCGCGTCTCCTCCTCCTCCTCTAACCCCCCGTCTCCTCCTCCTCTAACCCCCGTCTCCTCCTCCTGCTCTAACCCCCGTCTCCTCCTCCTCCTCTAACCCCCGTCTCCTCTGTCTCGGTATCTCTCCACCTCCTTTTTTCTCTTTCCCATTTCTCTATTCTCTCTCTGTCTCTCTCCTCTCTCTTCTGTCGTCTCTCTCTGTCCTCTGTCTCTCTCTGTTCTGTCCTCTGTCTCTCTCTGTTCTGTCCTCTGTCTCTCTCTCTGTCCTCTGTCTCTCTCTGTTCTGTCTCTCTCTGTTCTGTCTCTCTCTCTGTCCTCTGTCTCTCTCTGTTCTGTCCTCTGTCTCTCTCTGTTCTGTCCTCTGTCTCTCTCTGTTCTGTCTCTCTCTGTTCTGTCTCTCTCTGTTCTGTCCTCTGTCTCTCTCTCTGTTCTGTCTCTCTCTCTGTCCTCTGTCTCTCTCTCTGTCCTCTGTCTCTCTCGGTTCTGTCCTCTGTCTCTCTCTCTGTCCTCTGTCTCTCTCTGTTCTGTCCTCTGTCTCTCTCTCTGTCCTCTGTCTCTCTCTCTGTTCTGTCCTCTGTCTCTCTCTGTTCTGTCCTCTGTCTCTCTCTGTTCTGTCCTCTCTCTCTGTCCTCTGTCTCTCTCTGTTCTGTCCTCTGTCTCTCTCTGTTCTGTCCTCTGTCTCTCTCTCTGTCCTCTGTCTCTCTCTCTGTTCTGTCCTCTGTCTCTCTCTCTGTCCTCTGTCTCTCTGTGTTCTGTCCTCTGTCTCTCTGTTCTGTCTCTCTCTGTTCTGTCTCTCTCTGTTCTGTCCTCTGTCTCTCTCTCTCTCTGTCCTCTGTCTCTCTCTCTGTCCTCTGTCTCTCTCTGTTCTGTCCTCTGTCTCTCCCTCTGTCCTCTGTCTCTCTCTGTTCTGTCTCTCTCTGTTCTGTCCCCTGTCTATCTCTCTGTCCTCTCCTCTGTCTCTCTCTCTGTCCTCTGTCTCTCTCTGTTCTGTCTCTTTCTGTTCTGTCTCTCTCTGTTCTGTCCTCTGTCTCTCTCTGTCCTCTGTCTTTCTCTGTTCTGTCTCTCTCTGTTCTGTCCTCTGTCTCTCTCTCTGTTCTGTCCTCTGTCTCTCTCTCTGTTCTGTCTCTCTCTCTGTCCTCTGTCTCTCTCTGTTCTGTCTCTCTCTCTGTCCTCTGTCTCTCTCTCTGTCCTCTGTCTCTCTCGGTTCTGTCTCTCTCTCTCTGTCCTCTGTCTCTCTCGGTTCTGTCTCTCTCTCTGTCCTCTGTCTCTCTCTCTGTCCTCTGTCTCTCTCTCTGTCCTCTGTCTCTCTCTGTTCTGTCTCTCTCTCTGTCCTCTGTCTCTCTCTGTTCTGTCCTCTGTCTCTCTCTGTTCTGTCCTCTGTCTCTCTCTCTGTCCTCTGTCTCTCTCTGTTCTGTCCTCTGTCTCTCTCTGTTCTGTCCTCTATCGCTCTCTCTTTCCTCTGTCTCTCTCTCTGTCCTCTGTCTCTCTCTCTGTCCTCTGTCTCTCTCTGTTCTGTCTCTCTCTCTGTCCTCTGTCTCTCTCTCTGTCTGTCCTCTGTCTCTCTCTCTGTCCTCTGTTTCTCTCTCTGTTCCTCTGTCTCTCTGTTCTCTCTCTCTCTCTGTCTCTCTCTCTCTCTCTCTCTCTCTCTCTCTGTCTCTCTCTCTGTCCTCTGTCTCTCTCTCTGTCCTCTGTCTCTCTCTGTTCTGTCTCTCTCTGTTCTGTCTCTCTCTGTCCTCTGTCTCACTGTCTGTCCTCTGTCTCTCTCTCTGTCCTCTGTCTCTCTCTGTTCTGTCTCTCTCTGTCCTCTGTCTCTCTCTCTGTCTCTCTCTCTGTTCTGTCTCTCTCTGTTCTGTCTCTCTCTGTTCTGTCTCTCTCTCTGTCCTCTGTCTCTCTCTGTTCTGTCTCTCTCTGTTCTGTCTCTCTCTGTCCTCTGTCTCTCTCTGTTCTGTCTCTCTCTGTTCTGTCTCTCTCTGTTCTGTCTCTCTCTGTTCTGTCTCTCTCTGTGTTCTGTCTCTCTCTGTCCTGTCTCTCTCTCTCTCTGTTCTGTCTCTCTCT
This sequence comes from Periophthalmus modestus, assembly GCA_019594935.1. Classification (NCBI taxonomy): domain Eukaryota; kingdom Metazoa; phylum Chordata; class Actinopteri; order Gobiiformes; family Gobiidae; genus Periophthalmus; species Periophthalmus modestus. Next base: position 163,077 of record JAIEZT010001298.1, on the reverse strand, counting down.
GTCTGTCTCTCTCTCTGTCTCTCTGTCTCTCTCTCTGTCTCCTCTGTCTCTCTCTGTCTCTCTCTCTCTGTCCTCTCTCTGTTCTGTTCTCTCTCTCTCCTCTGTCTCTCTCTGTCCTCTGTCTCTCTCTGTTCTGTCTCTCTCTGTCCTCTGTCTCTCTCTGTTCTGTCTCTCTCTGTCCTCTGTCTCTCTCTCCTCTGTCTCTCTCTGTCCTCTCTCTCTCTGTCCTCTGTCTCTCTCTGTCCTCTGTCTCTCTCTGTTCTGTCTCTCTCTGTCCTCTGTCTCTCTCTCTGTCCTCTGTCTCTCTCTGTTCTGTCTCTCTCTGTCCTCTGTCTCTCTCTGTCCTCTGTCTCTCTCTGTTCTGTCTCTCTCTCTCTGTCCTCTGTCTCTCTCTCTGTTCTCTCTGTCTCTCTCTCTGTCCTCTGTCTCTCTCTCTCTGTCTCTCTCTGTTCTCTCTCTCTCTCTCTGTCTCTCTCTCTGTCCTCTGTCTCTCTCTGTTCTGTCTCTCTCTCTGTCCTCTGTCTCTCTCCTCTGTCTCTCTCTGTTCTGTCTCTCTCTGTTCTGTCTCTCTCTGTCCTCTGTCTCTCTCTGTTCTGTCTCTCTCTCTCTGTTCTGTCTCTCTGTCTGTCTCTCTCTGTCTGTCTCTCTCTGTCCTCTGTCTCTCTCTCTGTCTCTGTCTCTCTCTGTCTCCTCCTCTGTCTCTCTCTGTTCTGTCTCTCTCTGTCCTCTGTCTCTCTCTGTTCTGTCTCTCTCTGTCCTCTGTCTCTCTCTGTTCTGTCTCTCTCTGTCCTCTGTCTCTCTCTCTGTCCTCTGTCTCTCTCTGTTCTGTCTCTCTCTGTCCTCTGTCTCTCTCTGTTCTGTCTCTCTCTGTCCTCTGTCTCTCTCTCTGTCCTCTGTCTCTCTCTCTGTCCTCTGTCTCTCTCTCTCTCTCTCTCTGTCTCTGTCTCTCTCTGTTCTGTCTCTCTCTCTGTTCTGTCTCTCTCTGTCCTCTGTCTCTCTCTCTGTCCTCTGTCTCTCTCTCTGTTCTGTCTCTCTCTGTTCTGTCTCTCTCTGTTCTGTCTCTCTCTGTTCTGTCTCTCTCTGTCCTCTGTCTCTCTCTCTGTCCTCTGTTCTCTGTCTTTGTCCTCTCTGTCTTCTCTCTGTCCTCTCTCCCCCTCCCCGTCTTCTTCTCTCTTTCTCTCTGTCGTTTCAGAGATTTACCTGCGGCTGCACTTTGACCCCGTGACCTTTGACCTGTCGGCCATGATGCATCCGAGCACCTACCTCAACAAAGTCCTGCTGGGCTCCAGACAGGGCCCCCTCCAGCTGTGGAACCTCAAGACCAGGTACTGGACCGGGACTGGACCGGGACTGGACCGGGACTGGACCGGGACTGGACCGGGACTGGACCGGGGGACCGAGGACCGGGACTGGACCGGGATTAAACCGGGACTGGACCGGGACCGAGACTGGACCGGACTGGACCGGGACGGGACCGGGATTAAACCGGGACTGGACCGGGACTGGACCGGGACTGGACCGGGACTGGACCGGGACTGGACGGGGGACTGGACCCGGGACTGGACCGGGACTGGACCGGGACTGGACCGGGACTGGACCGGGATTAAACCGGGACTGGACCGGGACTGGACCGAGACTGGACCGAGACTGGACCGGGACTGGACCGGGACTGGACCGGGACTGGACCGAGACTGGACCGGGACTGGACCGGGATTAAACCGGGACTGGACCGGGACTGGACCGGGATTAAACCGGGACTGGACCGGGACTGGACCGAGACTGGACCGGGACTGGACCGAGAATGGACAGGGACTGGACCGGGACTGGACCGGGATTAAACCGGGACTGGACCTGGACCGGACCGGACCGGGACTAAACCTGGACTGGACCAGGTACAGGACCGGGACTGACCCAGGTCTCTTATGTCCGCAGTAAGTTGCTGTTCTCGTTCTCCGGGTGGCGCTGTGGAGTCACGGTGCTGGAACAGGTCTGTCACTTTATGAGCTGCTCGCCTCTCCACAAACCTGACTCTTATTTGGCCTGGGGCTTACCTGCTTGTTTCCATGGAAATGTTCCTTTGGCTGTAATGTTCCAGTATGTCATAGAACATCTGTCTCCATGAAGAATGTTCCGGAGTGTGGTTTTAACTTTCTGTTTCCATGGGATCAGACAAGTGACGACCTACACACTGTAGCTTTAAAGCCCCACTGTGGAACATTTCCTCTCGTTGGGGGTTACACAGTCTTTGGTTAAAGTATCTCTGTTTCCCAGAGTCCCGCGGTGGACGTGGTGGGCGTCGGCACGGCAACAGGACACATCATAATCCACAACATCCGATTGGACGAGACGCTCATGAGCTTCACACAGGACTGGGGGCCAATCACAGCTCTCGCCTTCAGAACAGGTGAGACGAGCCAATCAGAGCGCTCGCCTTCAGAACAGTGAGAGAGAGAGCCAATCAGAGCGCTCGCCTTCAGAACAGGTGAGGTGAGCCAATCAGAGCCTCTCGCCTTCAGAACAGGTGAGACGAGCCAATCAGAGCGCTCGCCTTCAGAACAGGTGAGAGACGAGCACATCAATCAGAGCGCTCGCCTTCAGAACAGGTGAGACGAGCCAATCAGAGCGCTCTCGCCTTCAGAACAGGTGAGACGAGCCAATCAGAGCGCTCGCCTTCAGAACAGGTGTGAGACGAGCCAATCAGAGCGCTCGCCTTCAGAACAGGTGAGAGACGAGCCAATCAGAGCGCTCGCCTTCAGAACAGGTGAGACGAGCCAATCAGAGCGCTCGCCTTCAGAACAGGTGAGACGAGCCAATCAGAGCGCTCGCCTTCAGAACAGGTGAGACGAGCCCAATCAGAGCGCTCGCCTTCAGAACAGGTGAGAGATGAGCCAATCAGAGCGCTCGCCTTCAGAACAGGTGAGACGAGCCAATCGGAGCGCTCGCCTTCCGAACAGGTGAGACGAGCCAATCAGAGCAGCTCGCCTTCAGAACAGGTGAGACGAGCCAATCAGAGCGCTCGCCTTCAGAACAGGTGAGACGAGCCAATCAGAGCGCTCGCCTTCAGAACAGGTGAGACGAGCCAATCAGAGCGCTCGCCTTCAGAACAGGTGAGACGAGCCAATCAGAGCGCTCGCCTTCAGAACAGGTGAGAGACGAGCCAATCAGAGCGCTCGCCTTCAGAACAGGTGAGAGACGAGCCAATCAGAGCGCTCGCCTTCAGAACAGGTGTGAGACGAGCCAATCAGAGCGCTCGCCTTCAGAACAGGTGAGAGACGAGCCAATCAGAGCGCTCGCCTTCAGAACAGGTGAGACGAGCCAATCAGGAGCGCTCGCCTTCAGAACAGGTGAGACGAGCCAATCAGAGCGCTCGCCTTCAGAACAGTTGAGAGACGAGCCAATCAGAGCGCTCGCCTTCAGAACAGGTGAGACGAGCCAATCAGAGCGCTCGCCTTCAGAACAGGTGAGACGAGCCAATCAGAGTGCTCGCCTTCAGAATAGGTGAGAGATGAGCCAATCAGAGCGCTCGCCTTCAGAACAGGTGAGACGAGCCAATCAGAGCGCTCGCCTTCAGAACAGGTGAGAGACAAGCCAATCAGAGCGCTCACCTTCAGAACAGGTGAGAGACGAGCCAATCAGAGCGCTCGCCTTCAGAACAGGTGAGACGAGCCAATCAGAGCGCTCGCCTTCAGAACAGGTGAGACGAGCCAATCAGAGCGCTCGCCTTCAGAACAGGTGAGACGAGCCAATCAGAGCGCTCGCCTTCAGAACAGGTGAGAGATGAGCCAATCAGAGCGCTCGCCTTCAGGACAGGTGAGAGACGAGCCAATCGGAGCGCTCGCCTTCCGAACAGGTGAGACGAGCCAATCGGAGCGCTCGCCTTCAGAACAGGTGAGACGAGCCAATCGGAGCGCTCTCCTTCAGAACAGGTGAGACGAGCCAATCAGAGCGCTCGCCTTCAGAACAGTTGAGACGAGCCAATCAGAGCGCTCGCTCGCCTTCAGAAACAGGTGAGACGAGCCAATCAGAGCGCTCGCCTTCAGAACAGGTGAGAGACGAGCCAATCAGAGCGCTCGCCTTCAGAACAGTTGAGACGAGCCAATCAGAGCGCTCGCCTTCAGAACAGGTGAGACGAGCCAATCAGAGCGCTCGCCTTCAGAACAGGTGAGAGATGAGCCAATCAGAGCGCTCGCCTCAGAACAGGTGAGAGATGAGCCAATCAGAGCGCTCGCCTTCAGGACAGGTGAGAGACGAGCCAATCAGAGCGCTCGCCTTCTGAACAGGTGAGACGAGCCAATCAGACCGCTCGCCTTCAGGACAGGTGAGAGACGAGCCAATCAGAGCGCTCGCCTTCTGAACAGGTGAGAGACGAGCCAATCAGACCGCTCGCCTTCAGGACAGGTGAGACGAGCCAATCAGAGCGCTCGCCTTCAGAACAGGTGAGAGACGAGCCAATCAGAGCGCTCGCCTTCAGAACAGGTGAGAGACGAGCCAATCAGAGCGCTCGCCTTCAGAACAGGTGAGAGACGAGCCAATCAGAGCGCTCGCCTTCAGAACAGGTGAGAGACGAGCCAATCAGAGCGCTCGCCTTCAGGACAGGTGAGAGACGAGCCAATCAGAGCGCTCGCCTTCAGGACAGGTGAGAGACGAGCCAATCAGAGCGCTCGCCTTCAGGACAGGTGAGACGAGCCAATCAGAGCGCTCGCCTTCAGGACAGGTGAGACGAGCCAATCAGAGCGCTCGCCTTCAGAACAGGTGAGAGACGAGCCAATCAGAGCGCTCGCCTTCAGAACAGGTGAGACGAGCCAATCAGAGCGCGCTCGCCTTCAGAACAGGTGAGACGAGCCAATCAGAGCGCTCGCCTTCAGAACAGGTGAGACGAGCCAATCAGAGCGCTCGCCTTCAGAACAGGTGAGACGAGCCAATCAGAGCGCTCGCCTTCAGAACAGGTGAGACGAGCCAATCAGAGCGCTCGCCTTCAGAACAGGTGAGACGAGCCAATCAGAGCGCGCTCGCCTTCCGAACAGGTGAGAGATGAGCCAATCAGAGCGCTCGCCTTCAGAACAGGTGAGACGAGCCAATCAGAGCGCTCGCCTTCAGAACAGGTGAGAGACGAGCCAATCAGAGCGCTCGCCTTCAGAACAGGTGAGACGAGCCAATCAGAGCGCAGTGATGTGATTCACGTTTAATTTTTCTGTTGTCCTCACTCAAATATCATTCAGAGTCTCTTTGGCTCTCGGCTCCGCCCTGTGGCGGCCGCCGCTCCAGGAGTATCACTGTGCATCATGGTTACAGTGTTGTCTTGTCTCCTGTAGATGGCGCTCCGGTGCTGGCGTCCTGCTCGCCTCAGGGCCACATTGCATTCTGGGACCTTGAGCGGCGACAGATGACATCACAGCTGAGCCATGCCCACCGTGGGGCTGTTGCCGGGGCGACGTTTGTGCACGGAGAACCGATGTTGGTCACGAACGGGGGCGACAACGCGCTGAGGGAGTGGCTAATGGAGGAGGGCGGGGCTAGACTCCTGCGCTGTCGCCACGGACACAGCGCTCCGCCCACCACCATCCGTCACCACGGCAACGACGGGAAGAACATCCTCAGCGCAGGTGAGGTCCTGGTTTAGTCCAGGTTTAGTCCAGGTTTAGTCCTGGTTTAGTCCAGGTTTAGTCCGGGTTTAGTCCGGGTTTAGTCCGGGTTTAGTCCGGGTTTAGTCCGGGTTTAGTCCGGGTTTAGTCCGGGTTTAGTCAGGGTTTAGTCCTGGTTTAGTCCGGGTTTAGTCCGGGTTTAGTCCGGGTTTAGTCCTCGTTCAGTCCTCGTTCAGTCCTGGTTTTGACCCTGTTCTCTGCTGCAGGTCTGGACGGGACTCTTCAGTCTTTTTCCACAGTCCACGAGCGTTTCAACAAAAATCTGGGCCACGGTCAGTCTCATGTTTCAGTGACATGGTTTCGTCCTGGTTTCGTCCTGGTTTCGTCCTGGTTTCGTCCTGGTTTAGTCCTGGTTTAGTCCTGGTTTAGTCCTTGGTTTGACTCTGAACTGGTTTGTTTTTCAGGTTCCATCAACAAAAAAAAAGAGAAAAAAAAGAAACACGGATTAAAACATGAAGAGCTGCGTCTGCCCCCGATCACCACCTTCTGCTCCGGTGAGTACAGACTGGGTTTGGACTGACTTCAGTCCTGGTTCAGTCCTGGTTCAGTCCAGGTTCAGTCCTGGTTCAGTCCTTGTTTAGTCCTGGTTCAGTCCTGGTTCAGTCCAGGTTTAGTCCTCTTTCAGTCCAGGTTTAGTCCTGGTTCAGTCCTGGTTCAGTCCTGGTCTCTGGTCTCTCCTCAGCTCCCTGTCGTCAGTCGGACTGGGACTCTGTGGTGTCATGTCATCGTGGGCGTGGCTCCGCCTCCACCTGGAACTACCAGCGCTGCACTGTGGGCGGCCACCACCTGAGGGCGCCAGACTGCAGACCGAACAGCGAGGCCACGGTAACACGGGAGGGCATCTGACACACAGGGAGGGCGTCTGACACACTCTGAGCTAACTTCCTGTCCCTTCAGGCTGTGGACATCACTTCCTGTGGACACTTTGCTGTGATTGGCTGGTCGTGTGGCGGTGTGGGCGTGTTTAACCTTCAGTCGGGTTTGCACCGTGGCTCCTTCAGAGAGGGCGAACGAGGTAACGCTGAGGCTAATGCTAACGCTGAGGCTAATGCTAACACTGAGGCTAACGCTGAGGCCAATGCTAACGCTGAGGTTAACGCTAAATGCTAATGCAAACGCTGAGGTCAATGCAAACGCCGAGGCTAATGCTGACATGAATGCTAACAAACATGTCTCTGTTTCTGGAGGAAAGAATGAGAATACAGTCAGGTTGCTAGCATGACTGAGGCAGATCCGGCGGGGTCTAGACTGACTGACGCGGATCCGGCGGGGTCTAGACTGACTGACGCGGATCCAGCGGGGTCTAGACTGACTGACGCGGATCCGGCGGGGTCTAGACTGACTGACGCGGATCCGGCGGGATCTAGGCTGACTGACGCGGATCCGGCGGGGTCTAGACTGACTGACGCGGATACGGCGGGGTCTAGACTGACAGACGCGGATCCGGCGGGGTCTAGACTGACTGACGCGGATCTGGCGGGGTCTAGACTGACTGACGCGGATCCGCCGGGGTCTAGGCTGACTGACGCGGATCCGCCGGGGTCTAGGCTGACTGACGCGGATCCGGCGGGATCTAGGCTGACTGACGCGGATCCGGCGGGGTCTAGACTGACTGACGCGGATCCGGCGGGGTCTAGACTGACTGACGCGGATCCGCTGGGGTCTAGGCTGACTGACGCGGATCCGCCGGGGTCTAGGCTGACTGACGCGGATCTGGTGGGGTCTAGGCTGACTGAGCTGAAGCTTCATGTGGAGCTGAAGCTTCATGTGGAGCTGAAGCTTCATGTGGAGCTGAAGCTGTGGTGACGTCTCACTCTCAGTCACTTCATACAGTCGATGTAGAAGGCGGAGTCACTTACACTCTCACATCGACAGTCCTGACGCCCTCTGTTGGTGTTATGGTGCGTTAGCCACACAGGGGCAATTGGCTCGTCTGATTGGTCGTTTTGTCTGCAGCACATGGCGGCGCAGTCAGGGGCGTGGCCACAGACCTCCTGAATCAGCTGACTGTCACCGCGGGCTCTGATTGGCTGCTCAGGTTCTGGAGATTCAAAACAAAGAAACTGGAACATGAACTACAGCTCCCATCATCCCCCTCTGCACTGCGCTTGCACCGTGAGAGGTATGCATGTTTTAGTCCTGGTTTAGTCCTGGTTCAGTCCTGGTTCAGTCCTGGTTCAGTCCTGTTTCAGTCCTGTTTTAGTCCTGGTTTAGTCCTGGTTCAGTCCTGGTTCAGTCCTGTTTTAGTCCTGGTTTAGTCCTGGTTCAGTCCTGTTTTAGTCCTGGTTCAGTCCTGGTTCAGTCCTGGTTCAGTCCTGGTTCAGTCCTGGTTCAGTCCTGGTTCAGTCCTGTTTTAGTCCTGGTTCAGTCCTGGTTCAGTCCTGGTTCAGTCCTGTTTTGTTTTAGTCCTGGTTTAGTCCTGGTTAGTCCTGGTTTAGTCCTGGTTTAGTCCTGGTTTCTGGTTTAGTCCTGCTTTAGTCCTCCTGGTTTTAGTCCTGTTTTAGTCCTGGTTCAGTCCTGGTTCAGTCCTGTTTTCAGTCCTGTTTTAGTCCTGTTTTAGTCCTGTTCAGTTAGTCCTGGTTCAGTCCTGGTTCAGTCCTGGTTTTAGGTCCTAGTCCTGTTCAGTCCTGGTTCAGTCCTGGTTCAGTCCTGGTTCAGTCCTGGTTCAGTCCTGGTTCAGTCCTGGTTGGTTTAGTCCTGGTTTAGTCCTGGTTCAGTCCTGGTTCAGTCCTGGTTCAGTCAGTCCTGGTTCAGTCCTGGGTTTAGTCCTGGTTCAGTCCTGGTTCAGTCCTGGTTCAGTCCTGGTTCAGTCCTGGTTCAGTCCTGGTTCAGTCCTGGTTCTGTTGACCTCGTTGCAGTGGGATGTTGGCGTTGGCGTTGGATGATTTCTCGTTGTTAGTGGTCGACATGGAAACGAGACGCGTCGTCAGGAAGTTCAGCGGCCACCACAGCAAAATCAACGATATGGTGAGTTTCAAAATAAAAGCTCTTTTACGTAGTCTCCTCTAGCCCCGCCCTCTCTCCATAGCCCCGCCCTCTCTCCATAGCCCCGCCCTCTCTCCATAGCCCCGCCCTCTCTCCATAGTCCACTGACTAGAACATGGTTAAACATCTGGACAGTTTGCTTTAACACAGACCGCAGACGGGGCACTTCCTCCTCGGCGCTGGTCGTGGCAGACGCTCGGTTTGGGGCGAGGGGCTGATGAACCGACATTTGACCCACACACAAATGAACTTTTCACCTTTGTAAAATAATAAAATGTGTTTATCTGGATGTAAATGTTTGTATGTGCTTGTATGTACTGTGTCGGTATCGAATATTGATATCGTCTAATGGCCGATTCTGGAGCCAGTACACGGCCCCGCCCCCTCCTGAAGTGTTAGTGTTAAATGTGTTTGTGTCTCAGACGTTCAGCCCAGACGGACGCTGGCTCATCTCCGTCTCCATGGACTGCACCGTGCGCACCTGGGACCTGCCCTCTGGAAGGTCAGCCCCGCCCCTCACCGCCTCAAACACGCCCACTCACGCCTCAGACACGCCTCCTCACCGCCTCAGACACGCCCCCTCTCACCACCTCAGACACGCCCCCTCACCGCCTCAGACACGCCCCCTCACCGCCTCAGACACGCCCCCTCACCGCCTCAGACACGCCCCACTCACGCCTCAGACACGCCCCCTCACGCCTCAGACACGCCCCCTCACCACCTCAGACACGCCCCCTCACCACCTCAGACACGCCTCCTCACCGCCTCAGACACGCCCCCTCACCGCCTCAGACACGCCCCCTCACCGCCTCAGACACGCCCCCTCACGCCTCAGACACGCCCCCCCCCAACACCTCAGACACGCCCCCTCACCGCCTCAGACACGCCCCCTCACCACCTCAGACACGCCCACCCCAACACCTCAGACACGCCCCCTCACCGCCTCAGACACGCCCCCTTACTGTGATATGTTTGAGTAAAAAAGGGATCTCACCCAGGCCCTATTCAGACCCTTCTTATGGTTAGCAGTATGAGCCTGCTCCGCCCACAAGCCTACATCACCCTTTTACGAGGCTCCGCCCACAAGCCCACATCACTCAGGCTCCACACAATCCTCCATAAATAAACAAAAACATGATACAAACTGTTCACTATGACGTGACAAACCTGGTGTGATGTGCAGGAGTTTCATTGATGCAGCTGATTGTGATAGTGTCTGAGGGGGAGGGGCTTAGCACAGAGAGCAGAGGGAGGAGAGACTCAGAGCATCAAAAACAAAAGTGAAACTTATGTTAAGTTGTTTCAGGTGATGTAACATTTCAAAACATGTTTGTTTGTTTGTTCAGTCTGGTGGACTGCTTCCTGGCAGGGGCGGCGCCAGTGGGCGTGTCCCTGTCGCCAACTGGAGACTTCCTGGCAACGGCACATGTGGACTCCCTCGGGGTGTTTCTATGGTAATGACCAATCAGGCTAACCACTCTGCCAATGTGAGCGAAGTGACTGTTGAGCTTTGACCCACTGTCAAACTCAGAGTCACAGCACGACCCAAACCCAGAGTGTTCACGAGCGCCGTGGAAAACACCTGTCACCACGGCGATAACAAGCACGACGACACAGCGGAATTTAGTCTTAAGTGTGTGTGATTTGTGAAGTCAAAGTTTCCCAGTTGAAATTACGACCCAGGTTGAGTTTATTCCTGTTTTTCTGAGTTGAAGTTTCTGAGATTACATGAAAGCAGCATGATACTGATGTCGATTCTGAGCCCTGACCCCGCCTCTCTCTCTCTCAGGACCAATCGCAGCCTGTGTGGCCCCGTCGGACTCCGCCCCCTGCCCTCAGACTTCCAACCGTCCATCGAGGCGCTGCCGTGCGCACGGCCGGACGAGGAAGAGGAAGTGATGTCGGAGGACGATGATGCGTTTGTATCACGTGAACAATTGGGGGCGGAGCTCGTCACCCTGAGTCTGCTCCCGGAGTCGAGATGGAAGACGCTGCTGCAGCTGGACGCCATCAAGGTCAGACTCACTCCTGACCTCTAACCCCTGACCTCTAACCTTTGTCACTCTCAAATATGAGTCATCTGCCCAATCTGCGTCATTTATGCTAGTATTTAGCTTGTCTTTATTTTCATGATGTGCTTCGAAAACAGTTGCTCGTTGTGTCAGTTAAACCTTAGTTCTGCTTCCATCTCTCCATGTTCTTCCTCTTATCCGGGGCCGGATCTAAACAGGGACTCCCAGACTTCCCTCACCCCAGACATGTCCTCCAGCTCCTCCGGTGGGACCCCAAGGTGTTCCCAGGTCAGAGAAACATAGTCCCTCCAGTGTGTCCTGGGTCGTCCCCGGGGCCTCCTCCTGGTGGGACACAAACACCTCCCCAGGGAGGCGTCCAGGAGGCATCCTGAGCAGATGCCTGAGCCTCAGCTGCTCCTCTCGACGTGGAGGAGCAGCAGCTCTACTCTGAGCTCCTCCCGTGTGACTGAGCTCCTCACCCTGTCTCTAAGGAGCACCCAGCCACTCTGAGGAGGAAACTCATTTCAGCCTCTTGTATCTGTGATCTTGTCCTTTCAGTCATGACCCAGAGTCATGATCATGGGTGAGGGTAGAATGTAGACTGAGGTAAATCCAGAGCTTTGCCTTTGACTCAGCTCCTTCTTCACCACGACAGACGATACAGCGACATCACTGCAGACACTGCAAACCGCCCCAGTGCTGCAGGTCCTGTCCATCAGGACAACATCATCTGCAAACGGCAGAGATGATCCTGTGGTTTCCAAACTGAACCCCCTCCGGCCCCTGAACCAGACCCCCTCCGGCCTCCGACTGCGCCTAGAAATTCTGTCCATAAATATAATGAACAGAACCGGTGACAAAGTGCAGCCCTGGTGGATCCAACATGCACCAGGAACAAGTCTGACTCACTGCAGAGACACAGCTCCTGCTCCAGTCACACAGGGACCAGACAGACCTCAGCAAAGGGCCCCGGACCCCATACTCCCAGAGCACCCCCCAAAGGACACCACGAGGGACACGGTGCCTTCTCCAGATCCACAAAACACATGTGGACTGTGGCAAACTCCCATGAGCCTCGAGGACCTGATGGAGAGTGTAGAGCTGGTCCAGTGTTCCACGACCAGGACGAAAACCACACTGCTCCTCCTGGATCCGAGGTTCAACTATCAGTCGGATTCTCCTCTCCAGTCCCTGGAATAGACCTTACAGAGAAGGCTGAGGAGTGTGATTCTCCTGTAGTTGGAGCACACCCTCCGGTCCCTCTTCTTATACAGAGGGACCACCACCCCGGTCTGACAGTCCAGAGGTACTGTCCCCGACCGCCACGCGATGTTGTAGAGACATGTCAGCCAAGACCCACAACATCCAGAGACTCGGGACAGATCTCATCCACCCCCGGGGCCTTGCCACCGAGGAGCTTGCCACCCACCTCAGTGACTTCAGCCAGGGTGATGGATGAGTCCGCCTCTGATGAGTCTGCTTCCTCCTCGGAAGACGTGACAGTGGGATTGAGGAGATCAAAGTATTCCTTCCATCGTCCGACAACATCCCCAGTCGAGGTCAGCAGCTCTCCACCTGCACTGTGAACAGTGTTGGTGAAGCACTGCTTCTCCCTCCTGAGGCGCCGGACGGTTTGCCAGAGTCCACCCGAACTCCTCAAAACTCCGACTTTTGCCTTGGTGACTGCGCAATCTGCAGCACGCTTGGCTCGTCGGTACTCCTCAGCTGCCTCAGGAGTCCCACAAGCCAACAAGGCTTGTGGGACTCCTTCTTCTGCCTGACGGCATCCCTTACTTCCAGTGCCCACCAACGTGTTCCGGGGTTGCTGCCGCGACAAGCACCACAAGTGTTAGTTGAAGACCCCCCTGACAGAATCAGAAGTTTTATTGCCATTGTCCGTGAGCAGAGCTCACAGACGAGGAACTTACTTCGGTGATAAAGTGTAACATAGAACACACAAAAAAAACACATGATGCACTTGGGCCAGGTCTGTCAGGCTTCCTCCTCCACCAGTGGATCCAACTCACCACCAGGTGGTGCTCTACAGCTCTGCTCCTCTCTTCACCCGAGTGTCCAAGACACGTGGCCAGAGGTCAGATGACACAAGAACAAAGTGGATCATCAACCTCCGACCTAAGGAGTCCTGGTGCCACGTGCACTGATGGACCTTGTGTTCGAACATGGTGTTTGTTATGGACAAACTGTGACTAACACAGACGTCCAAAAACAGAACACCACTCGGGTTCAGATCAGGGAGGCTGTTCTTCCTGATCACGCCCCTCCAGGTGTCACTGTCTTTACCCACATGGGTGTTGAAGTCCCCCAGGAGAACAATGGAGAAGAAGTGCAGGTTCTCTACACTGGTGTTTGGCCCGGAGGCGACAGTGACAGACTTGTCCCCGGACCGAAGACGCAGGGACGCGCCTCTCGTTCACCGGGGTGAACTCCCACGTCGCTCCTTCAGGCTGAGCTCGGCCGGGCCCCACATCCACCCCAGGCCTGGCTCCGGGCGGGACCCTGGTAATGCCGGTCCGGGCGACGTAACTGGCCTTGTTCAAATATTCATCATGAAAGTCGTCTGACCCGTCCCTCTGTTTGTCGTGGGTGACTAGGGCCACGAAACCCCCGACAACAGAGCTCCCAGGATCATTCAGGCTCAAGTTCTGTGTCATTTAAGTGAAACAGTTTGTAAAGAAAGTTTGATGAGTTTATTTTGAAAAAGACTCAGTTTAAATCCCGTCTGTGAAAGAACACATGAAATATTAACCTCAGATCAAAACGTTTGTCTCATCTGTTTGGTCTAAGAGAGAGTCCACACAGGCCTGATGTAGACTTCATTTGGTCCCGGTTTAGTCCCGGTTTAGTCCCGGTTTAGTCCCGGTTCAGTCCCGGTTCAGTCCCGGTTCAGTCCCGGTCTTGTCCCGGTTCAGTCCGGTTCAGTCCCGGTTCAGTCCCGGTTCAGTCCCGGTTCAGTCCCGGTCTTGTCCCGGTTCAGTCCGGTTCAGTCCCGGTTCAGTCCCGGTTTCTTGTGTGTTGCCGTGGTAACGTACTTGAGCAGAAGCATGTGCAGAATTGACTCAAACTGGGGGTTGACCTCGCCTGACCCTGGACCCTCGTTGCCGAGGCAGAAGAAGATTGTGAAAGTGTTGTTTTTCAGAAGCGGAACAAGCCCACAGCGCCCCCTGCTGCACCAGCTGCCGCGCCCTTCTTTTTACCCACAATCCCTGGCCTCACACCTCAGTTCAGTGTCCCCACAGCAACAGACGCCGGCGCCAAGGTGAGGCCCAGCACACGGCACGTGGTTTAGTCCTGACCATATTTAGTCCCAGGTGCAGTCCTGGTTTAGACCTGGTTTAGACCTGGTTTAGTCCTGGTTTAGTCCTGGTTTAGTCCTGGTTTAGTCCTGGTTTAGTCCTGGTTTAGTCCTGTCTTAGACCTGGTTTAGTCCTGGTTTAGTCCTGGTTTAGTCCTGTCTGAGACCTGGTTTAATCCTGGTTTAGTCCTGGTTTAGTCCTAGTCTAGTCCTGGTTTAGACCTGGTTTAGTCCTGGTTTAGACCTGGTTTAGTCCTATTTTAGACCTGGTTTAGACCTGGTTTAGACCTGGTTTAGACCTGGTTTAGTCCTGGTTAAGACCTGGTTAAGACCTGGTTTAGACCTGGTTTAGACCTGGTTTAGACCTGGTTTAGTCCTGGTTTAGACCTGGTTTAGTCCTGGTCTAGTCCTGGTTTAGACCTGGTTTAGACCTGGTTTAGACCTGGTTTAGACCTGGTTTAGTCCTGGTTTAGTCCTGTCTTAGACCTGGTTTAGTCCTGGTTTAGACCCGTTTTAATCCTGGTTCAGTTCTGGTTTAGTCCTGGTTTAGTCCTGGTTCAGACCTGGTTCAGTCCTGGTTAAGTCCTGGTTAAGTCCTGGTTAAGTCCTGGTTTAGACCTGTTTTAGTCCTGGTTTAGTCCTGTCTCAGACCTGGTTTAATCCTGGTTTAGTCCTGTCTTAGACCTGGTTTAATCCTGGTTTAGTTCTGGTTTAGTCCTGTCTTAGACCTGGTTTAGTTCTGGTTTAGTCCTGGTTTGGTTCCTGTTTAGTCTTTGTTTGTAACATCATACTTAAGAGTTTAATGTATTGAGTCTCAGCCAATCACGTGTGTCTGTCTGATCACATGATGCAGTCGAAGGTGGTGACCTGGAGTGCACTGGGTCAGAGGTCAGAGTTCAGCCGTGCGCTGGAAGACGCCGCGAGGACCGGAGCTTGTGAGTGATGTCATAGTCACGTAATAGTGATGTGTAGAGTGGAGTAGACATCTCTGACATCACAGTGACATCAGAGTCATAGTGATGTCACGTCACTCTGTGATCACTGTCATAGTGATGTCACTAGTGATGTGTGATGTCAGAGATGTCACAGTGATATCACTGTGACGTCAGAGTGACATCACTGTGACATCAGAGTGACGTCACTCTGATGTCAGAGTGATGTCACAGTGACATCACAGTGACATCACTCGTGTGGCACTTTCTCAAACACATTTGTTTGTTTCAGTTGCACTTCCTGTTTCGCTGCTGAAGGAAAGTGGGCCGTCTCTCGTCTCAATGGAGATTTCTGACCTATCAGCTGAAGGGGGTGTGGCCTTCCTCCAGATGACTGACAGCATGCTGCAGAGTGGGCGGGACTTTGACCTGGCACACGGATACCTCGCCCTCTTCCTGAAGGTCAGCCAATCAGAGCGCAGGACGCAGCACGTTTCTTTATCTTGTTTTAACGGTTTGTTCGTCGTTCTCCAGACTCACCTGAGGACCGTATCACGTGACCCCGTCGCCATGGAGATGCTGCTCCGCCTCTCGACTCACCTGGAGCAGGTGTGGGCGGAGCTTAGAGCCTCCTTTGACCAATCCCTGTGTCTGCTGTCGTTTGCCAAGAGCGCCCTGCTTTAGTTTTGTATTTGTGTTTAATAAAAGATCTGATACTAGTGATGTGTAAATGATGAGTGTGTGCGTCACTTTTCCTCTTGTGTGTCAGACTGTATCACACTGTGTTGTAAGTGTACGGTTCCATCTAGTGGTTTAAAAAATGTACTGCAGCTACACTACAAAAGAAACACACTGTCATAAGTGCATTATTACTTTTTCCATGTGAACGTAACAGTTGGGCCCATGTTCAATAATCTGTGTGAAATTGGAGAGAATATTCTGTGATGATTAAATGTGTGTCGTATGACGCTTGAGGATTTTAACATTTTTAATAAGAAAAAATAGTTTTTGAAGCATGTTTGGGCTCAAACGATTTATCCTCTTGGAAACGATTTCTCCAACTTCAGAGAAAATTGGCTCTTTTATTATAATTACAATGCATCGGTTTAGGGCCTGTTTTCTAGAAGCTTGAAGTGAAAAGGTGTTTGATTTAGATTATTATTAGCCTCCATAATAATTAGTGACTAATCACAAAATACTACTCCACGTGTGCTCCTGGTGTGTTTGGTTCTTTCATGGCTCTGTGAGGCCGGAGCATCGATGATGTTCCGGTGGCACAGGACAACGCCGCTGAGCAGTGACCACATTTCACCTGTGGGTCATAAACATATAAAATACTTTGTCTGCCGTGGAAACGGGAATGGAACAAATGAGCTGATCAGGTGAGATCAAAATGATCCACACGGACATAACTTTCTCTTTTTGGAGGATCCATAGTGACGAACGGCGTCGTAGCAACAAGCGGCTCGATCTGAGCGAGATCCTGAAGTAGAACTGGAGCCTTAATGACATGTGACACGACACGACACAATGTGACGCGACACAACGTGACACAACGCGACACAGTCACTGTGTCGGTCACGTGACTTTTCTTAACCCATAAGGCCCCAGCGTGACAGTGGTGTAACGTCCATTTCACCTGTTCTGGAAACCTCTTTAATTTTTTTTAATATATATATATATATATATATGTAAACTCCCAAAGTGACTCCAAATCAACATATTGTGACATCACAAGATTGATCATGTGATATTTTTTTGTCACCACCCCTTTTTCAAGATGGCTGACTAGAAGCAGAGCACATGTCCCAACATTAGCAATTTCTCCAAAGTTAATTTCTGCAAACAAGAGGGAAGATTTTATATTTGCATTATTGAAATTACTTAATTAGAAGTTAGTGAGTACATTTATATCAAAATTAAGTAAAAAAAAAAAAAAATTTATGGAAAACACATCAAATGAAAAACGTGGTTGCACATATGTCACTTCGGGCCTTAAGTAATAAAAAGGCCACAAAAAAACTCATGTGACATATATGTCACATTATCATTTTTTTTATCATTAAAATTGTGTATCTTAAATATTTTTTTTTTTAAATAACATGTGTTAATAACATATGTTATAACATATCAATTTACTTTGTAGAATGTAGAACACCCGGACACGCCTGACTATTCATGATACATTGGCAATCATCTTCTAAAACAATGCTTAAAGGCCCAATGTGACATATGTGTCACATTGCATATCTCAGACACTAGGGGGAGTTTTTGAAAAATTTTTTTGAAAATGTGTTATTTAGCCTCTAATTAGTCTGGGCTATGTCCACCATAATTTTCCTTTAAGGATTTAGGTGTCCGGGTTCTTATGGGTTAAAGCTGCTCAGTGACAGACTGAGACTTTCAGAGGAGAGTGTCGCGCCTCGACCCGAGACTCCAGAGGTTCACTTAAATCATCACAACAAGAAAAGACGAGGAAAGAACGGAGGAGGAAAGAGAGAACGGAGGAGGAAAGAACAGAGGAGGAAAGAACGGAGGAGGAAAGAACGGAGGAGGAAAGAGAACGGAGGAGGAAAGAACGGAGGAGGAAAGAGAGAACGGAGGAGGAAAGAACAGAGGAGGAAAGAACGGAGGAGGAAAGAACGGAGGAGGAAAGAACGGAGGAGGAAAGAGAGAACGGAGGAGGAAAGAACGGAGGAGGAAAGAACGGAGGAGGAAAGAACGGAGGAGGAAAGAGAGAACGGAGGAGGAAAGAGAGAATCCGTTCTCTTTCCTCCCCACGTTCTTTTCCTTACACAGGGATAATCTAGAGATCTCTCCTGGGCCCTCTTCAAACCCTCCTTACAGTTCAGTACGAGCCTGTACGAGGCTCCACCCACAAGCCGACATAAATCTACAAAAACATGACACAAACTGTTCACTATGACGTGACAAACCTGGTGTGCAGTCGTTTCATTGATGCAGATGATTGTGGCAGAGCTCTGAAGGGGGAGGGGCTTGGTGCTCAGAAGGGGGAGGGGCTTGGTGCTCTGAAGGGGGAGGGGCTCAGCACAGAGAGGAGAGACTCAGAGACAAAAACGGAAGTGAAACTTATAAAACATGTAAATGTTTTGAGTGAATGTAACATTTTCAAAACAAAAGAAAACATGGAGATATAAATACCTCCTCTTTAATACCCCACAGAGGCAAATACCTCCTCTTTAATACCCCACAGGAGTAAATACCTCCTCTTTAATACCCCACAGAGGCAAATACCTCCTCTTTAGTACCCCATACGAGTAAACACCCATTAAGTACCCTGTAGGAGTAAATACCTCCTCTTTAGTACCCCATACGAGTAAACACCCATTAAGTACCCTGTAGGAGTAAATACCTCCTCTTGAGTACCCCGTAGGAGTAAATACCTCCTCTTGAAAAGGTCAAACTCAAAACCATTTTCTAACAATAAAAGTTTATTGTTGAGTGAACACAGGCGTGTGGTCGAAACCTACAGCAGATAATTTATCAAATAAAAATAATAATAATAATCATGTTTCCATGGCGACAGCGGCGTCGTCAGACTCTGGTCTTCACCCGAGCCGCTCGCACTCAGCGCTTTTTTTTTTGGTCCTTTTTTGATGAAATGTCGCGACACAAAAATACTGGAGTTCATTCAGTGCTCACATCACACAGTTTTGGCAGAAAAATTAAAAAACAAACAGGATACTGGTTTGATTTTGGCATAAATAAAAAAGTGCCCCTGGTTCAGTCCTTTAGACCCGGGCTCCTGAGCCAAAGCCTGCCCCAAAATGGCCGCCCTCGTGTGTCGAGTCAGACCAGTTTCCTGCCGCTTCCACCTGTGTTTCTGCATAAATAAAGCAGTTTATCCATTTAGATGATCCAGTCTTCTTCTTCTCTTCTTTATAATGTTTCTGTCACAGCAGGAGATCTCAGGATCCAATCAGAGCGCAGCAGCTCAAACCTGATTGGTCAGTGCTTTATTTTAAACCACAGCCTTCAACAATGACACGCCCCCCTCCTCAACTCCAGGGGGGAGGGTGCAGAGGAGGAGAGGGTGCAGAGGAGGAGAGGGTACAGAGGAGGAGAGGGTGCAGAGGAGGAGAGGGTACAGAGGAGGAGAGGGTACAGAGGAGGAGAGGGTACAGAGGAGGACAGTGGTGCAGAGGAGGAGAGGGTGCAGAGGGAGAGGGTGCAGAGGAGGAGAGGGTGCAGAGGAGGAGAGGGTGCAGAGGAGGAGAGGGGTACAGAGAGGGAGAGGGTACAGAGGAGGGCAGTGGTGCAGAGGAGGAGAGGGTGCAGAGGAGGACAGTGGTGCAGAGGAGGAGAGGGTGCAGAGGAGGAGAGGGTACAGAGGAGGGACAGTGGTGCAGAGGAAGAGAGGGTACAGAGGAGGGACAGTGGTGCAGGAGGAGGAGACGGTACAGAGGAGGAGAGGGTACAGAGGAGGGCAGTGGTGCAGAGGAGGAGAGGGTACAGAGGAGGAGAGGGTGCAGAGGAGGGAGAGGGTACAGAGGAGGACAGTGGTGGTGCAGAGGAGGACAGTGGTGCAGAGGAGGGGAGGGTGCAGAGGAGGGGAGGGTACAGAGGAGGACAGTGGTGCAGAGGAGGGGAGGGTACAGAGGAGGACAGTGGTGTGCAGAGGAGGGGAGGGTACAGAGGAGGACAGTGGTGCAGAGGAGGGGAGGGTACAGAGGAGGACAGTGGTGCAGAGGAGGCATGCAGTGTGGTCAGTCCTCGTCGGTCCTGTTTAGTCCAGTTGTGGGTCCTGGATGGTGATTGGTCGAGTGGTTCAGAGGTAGCGTGTGATTGGAGGAGGAGGAGAGGGGCGGAGTTTGGTTGAAGTGTGCGTTTGTTCAGTTTAGCACCAAAACAAAAAAGTGAAATAATAAATATGTAAAAGTGTCAGACGTCCAACACCTCCTCGGCCGTCCCGCCGCAGCGCAGGCGGTATCGACCCGTTCTCCAGCTGATCGTGGGGTCCCAAAGTGCCGACAAGAAAATCTGTACCGCCATCGACTCACGAATGAACCACGCCACCGCAAAGTCCAGTTTAGAGAAGCATGGAGCCCCGCCCTGGAACGAGAAGGTAAAAGGACTGAGTCACAGGTCTGTCCCACGACTGTCATACTTGTATTCGCAGTAGCCGTAGTACTTGTATTCGCAGTAGCCGTAGTACTTGTATTCGCAGTAGCCGTAGTACTTGTATTCGCAGTAACAGTAGTACTTGTATTCGCAGTAGCCGTAGTACTTGTATTCGCAGTAACAGTAGTACTTGTATTCGCAGTAGCCGTAGTATTTGTATTTTGCAGTAACAGTAGTAATTCCGTAGTACTTGTATTTGCAGTAACAGTAGTACTTGTATTCGCAGTAGCCGTAGTACTTGTATTTGCAGTAACAGTAGTACTTGTATTCGCAGTAGCCATAGTACTTGTATTCACAGTAACAGTAGTACTTGTATTCACAGTAGCCATAGTACTTGTATTCGCAGTAACAGTAGTACTTGTATTCGCAGTAGCCGTAGTACTTGTATTCGCAGTAGCCGTAGTACTTGTATTCGCAGTAGCCGTAGTACTTGTATTCGCAGTAGCCGTAGTACTTGTATTCGCAGTAGCCGTAGTACTTGTATTCGCAGTAGCTGTAGTACTTGTATCCGCAGTAACAGTAGTACTTGTATCCGCAGTAACAGTAGTACTTGCAGTAGCAGTAGTATTTACCTGTACTCCTGTGAGCTGGATGTAGTCTGAGATGAACCAGGCCAAACAGTGACACATGAAGAACACCATCATGTCCCACCTGTCAGCCAATGAGAGACAAGAACACGCCGTCAGCCAATGAGAGACGAGAACACGCCGTCAGCCAATGAGAGACAAGAACACGCCGTCAGCCAATGAGAGACGAGAACACGCCGTCAGCCAATGAGAGACAGAGAACACGCCGTCAGCCAATGAGAGACGAGAACACGCCGTCAGCCAATGAGAGACGAGAACACGCCGTCAGCCAATGAGAGACAAGAACACGCCGTCAGCCAATGAGAGACGAGAACACGCCGTCAGCCAATGAGAGACAAGAACACGCCGTCAGCCAATGAGAGACGAGAAACACGCCGTCAGCCAATGAGAGACGAGAACACGCCGTCAGCCAATGAGAGACGACAACACGCCGTCAGCCAATGAGAGACGAGAACACGCCGTCAGCCGATGAGAGACGAGAACACGCCGTCAGCCAATGAGAGACGAGAACACGCCGTCAGCCGATGAGAGACGAGAACACACGCCGTCAGCCAATGAGAGACGAGAACACGCCGTCAGCCGATGAGAGACGAGAACACGCCGTCAGCCAATGAGAGACGAGAAACACGCCGTCAGCCAATGAGAGACAAGAACACGCCGTCAGCCAATGAGAGACAAGAACACGCCGTCAGCCAATGAGAGACGAGAACACGCCGTCAGCCAATGAGAGACGAGAACACGCCGTCAGCCAATGAGAGACGAGAACACGCCGTCAGCCGATGAGAGACGAGAACACGCCGTCAGCCAATGAGAGACAAGAACACGCCGTCAGCCAATGAGAGACAGAACACGCCGTCAGCCAATGAGAGACAAGAACACGCCGTCAGCCAATGAGAGACGAGAACACGCCGTCAGCCCAATGAGAGACAAGAACACGCCGTCAGCCAATGAGAGACGAGAACACGCCGTCAGCCAATGAGAGACAAGAACACGCCGTCAGCCAATGAGAGACGAGAACACGCCGTCAGCCAATGAGCCAACACGCCGTCAGCCCATGAGAGACGAGAACACGCCGTCAGCCAATGAGAGACGAGAACACGCCGTCAGCCAATGAGAGACGAGAACACGCCGTCAGCCAATGAGAGACGAGAACACGCCGTCAGCCAATGAGAGACGAGAACACGCCGTCAGCCAATGAGAGACAAGAACACGCCGTCAGCCAATGAGAGACAAGAACACGCCGTCAGCCAATGAGAGACAAGAACACGCCGTCAGCCAATGAGAGACAAGAACACGCCGTCAGCCAATGAGAGACGAGAACACGCCGTCAGCCAATGAGAGACACGCCGTCAGCCAATGAGAGAACGAGAACACGCCGTCAGCCAATGAGAGACGAGAACACGCCGTCAGCCAATGAGAGACGAGAACACGCCCGTCAGCCGATGAGAGACGAGAAACACCCCGTCAGCCAATGAGAGACGAGAACACCCCGTCAGCCAATGAGAGACGAGAACACGCCGTCAGCCAATGAGAGACGAGAACACGCCGTCAGCCAATGAGACAAGAACACGCCGTCAGCCAATGAGAGACAAGAACACGCCGTCAGCCAATGAGACAAGAACACGGCGTCAGCCAATGAGAGACAAGAACACGCCGTCAGCCAATGAGAGACAAGAACACGCCGTCAGCCAATGAGAGACAAGAACACGCCGTCAGCCGATGAGGTACAAGAACATGCCGTCAGCCGATGAGGGACAAGAACATGCCGTTAGTATTTGCAGTACTACTTGTTGTAGTAGTATTTGCAATAGTATTTGCAGAAGTAGTACCTGAAAACGTAGTGTGCCGCCCACCCGATGATGAGGCTGGCGAGGAAACACTCTGAGACGGGCTCCAGGACTGTCCCCGGGAGCATGTTTATCCTCAGCTTAGTCCATCTGCAACACAACCAGCGTTAGACCAGGACCGGGACCGGACCGGGACCGGACCAGACCAGGACCAGACCAGACCAGAACCGGACCAGAACCGGACCAGACCCAGACCAGACCAGGACCGGACCAGAACAGGACCAGACCAGACCAGGACCAGACCAGGACCAGACCAGGACCAGACCAGGACCAGGACCAGACCAGGACTAGACCCGGTACAGGGGTCGAAACTGGGATCATGACCAGGACCAGACTCAAGATTGAGTCTGGTCCTGGTTCTGGTCCTGGATTGAGTTAAAAATTTGGTAATTTTTTAGTTTTCACATTTTTCTTCCTGGTTGTAAATGATGACATCACACTAGGGAATTCCATAACAGTTACTTAGCAACCCTCTGGTCCACAAAACTACAAAAATAAGAAAACACAGTTATTTTGTAGAATCATCTTTAAAGGGTCAGAAGAATGTGTTTTTGTAAAAATTGTGCTGGACAGAATTCTCCCAGCGTGATGTCATCGACGTAACGTCATCAGTGCAGTGTCATGAGTGTGACGTCATCAGTGTGATGTCATCAACGCAACATCAGTGTGACTTCAGTGCAGTGTCATGAGTGTGACGTCATCAGTGTGATGTCATCAACGTAACGTCATCAGTGTAGGATTCTACTTTCTGTCATTTTTATCTTTTCTTCTCAAAGTGCTTCTTCTTTTATGGTTTTATTTCAGTTTAGCAATCCAACAGCACCCACGAGCCAGACGGACCAATGAGAGCGTGAGCTGAGGTCACCTGATCATTTACTAGACCAATGAGAGCGCGAGCTGAGGTCACCTGATCATCCTGGACTGGAACTGTGCGATGGAGTAAGACCCAGAGTTCTGCATGGCCACCTGTGTCGCCATTGAGAACTTCCAACCCCTGAAACACAGAACCAGCAACGACCTCATTATCTTAACGGATATTAAGGAGTAGGACTACCTCATTAGCATAACAAATATTAATAAGCACAATTCTAATGAGGAAAGAAGAGGCCCTGGAACTACACATGACCTAGAATTATGCTTATGCTTAAGCCTCCTCTGACAGAGGTTAAAGGTCAAAGGGTTTTTAGACAGAACCCATGTCCAGTCCTGGTGCAGTACCTGTCTGCGATGGCCTTGGCCATGAAGTAGTCCTCTGCGATGTACTGAGCGAAGGCGACGAGTCCTCCAGCCTGGTCCAGCACATCCTTCCTCATGAGACAGGACATCCCCGTCACACACTTGATCCCCGTCACATTCGCCGAGATGTAGGAGCGTGGGTGGGAGGTGCCAAAGTACACCTGACCACAAACGCACAGGTGAGAGAGGGCACATGTACATGTGTGAGAGCGGGCGCACGCACCTGTACAGGTGTGAGAGAGGGCGCGCGCACCTGTACATGTGTGAGAGAGGGCGTGCGCACCTGTACAGGTGTGAGAGAGAGGGCGCGCGCACCTGTACATGTGTGAGAGAGGGGGGCGCGCGCACCTGTACAGGTGTGAGAGGGCGCGCGCACCTGTACAGGTGAGAGCACGGGCGCGTGCACCTGTACAGTGTGTGAGAGAGGGCGCGCGCACCTGTACATGTGTGAGAGCGGGCGCGCGCACACCTGTACAGTGTGTGAGAGGGGGCGCGCGCACCTGTACATGTGTGAGAGAGGGCGCGCGCGCACCTGTACAGGTGTGAGAGAGGGCGCGCGCACCTGTAACAGGTGTGAGAGAGGGCGCGCGCACTGTACAGGTGAGAGCACGGGCGCGTGCACCTGTACAGGTGTGAGAGAGGGCGCGCGCACCTGTACAGGTGTGAGAGAGGGCGCGCGCACCTGTACAGGTGAGAGCACGGCGCGCGTGCACCTGTACAGGTGTGAGAGAGAGGGCGCGCGCACCTGTACAGGTGTGAGAGAGGGCGCGCGCACCTGTACAGGTGAGAGCACGGGCGCGTGCACCTGTACATGTGTGAGAGAGGGCGCGTGCACCTGTACAGGTGTGAGAGAGGGCGCGCGCACCTGTACAGGTGTGAGAGAGGGCGCGCGCACCTGTACATGTGTGAGAGAGGGCGCGCGCACCTGTACAGGTGTGAGAGAGGGCGCGCGCACCTGTACAGGGTGTGAGAGAGGGCGCGCGCACCTGTACATGTGTGAGAGAGGGCGCGCGCACCTGTACAGGTGTGAGAGAGGGCGCGCGCACCTGTACATGTGTGAGAGAGGGCGCGCGCACCTGTACAGGTGTGAGAGAGGGCGCGCGCACCTGTACAGGTGTGAGAGAGAGGGCGCGCGCACCTGTACATGTGTGAGAGAGGGCGCGCGCGCACCTGTACAGGTGTGAGAGAGGGCGCGCGCACCTGTACAGGTGTGAGAGAGGGCGCGCGCACCTGTACAGGTGAGAGAGAGGGCGCGCGCACCTGTACAGGTGTGAGAGAGGGCGCGCGCACCTGTACAGGTGAGACCGACCACACACACCTGTACAGGTGAGACCGACCACACACACCTGTACAGGTGAGTCCCGCTCACATCCACTTTTATGGGACAAAAGGTTTGGGTTTTGGTTAAAGTTTTGGTGTGCGTCACCTGTTCGAGCGTGGCGGCGAACCCTTGGCGGTCGGCGACATACGGCAGCCCGTGCACTAGCCCCACCTTCTCGGTCATCTGATTGGTCATATCAGTGAGCGTGTCCGGTTTCACTAAGGACAGAGTACCAGTATTTCCTGTTTAGTTTTTCCAGGTGTGCCCAGCTGATTAAGCGTGTCTAAGTGCTACACTAGATAGTTTTGGAGCGTGGCTTTGGGTTGAAAATGTCAATAAAACATAAGCACAAGAACAGGACTAAACCAGGACTAAACCAGGACTGAAACAGGACTAAACCAGGACTAAACCAGGACTAAACCAGGACTAAACCAGGACTAAACCAGGACTGAACCAAGACCGAACCAGGACTAAACCAGGACTAAACCAGGACTAAACCAGGACTAAACCAGGACTGAACCAAGACCGAACCAGGACTAAACCAGGTCTAAACCAGGACTAAACCAGGACTAAACCAGGACTAAACCAGGACCGAACCAGGACTAAACCAGGTCTAAACCAGGACTAAACCAGGACTAAACCTTACCTCGGATGCCGCTGTCACAGATCCACACGAGGTTGTACTTGGCGCTCTCGTACCCGGGCATTAGGTTGTTGATCTTGGGGTTGATGCCGACCTTTTTCCCCCCTGAAACAGGAGCAGGGACGGAACAGTAAACGTTAATATGATTCATGGTGATATTAAGGATCGACAGTAACAGATTGTGGGAAATTTTAAATAATAGTGTGAATCGCTGACAATGTCCTTTATACCACCCATCTAACCGTTAGCCGCCACAAAATGGTGGAAACTGTCACGGTGAAGGCAGATTTGGACCTTACTCAGTTAAATATAATGGGCTGATTTCTATTTCTAAGATTAAAAGGTTCTCTTCATATCAAAGTTTGCAACACTGATTATTACCTCCTCACAAACAGACCTGGAGTCATGTTTGTTTCATTCACATGTTTGAGTAACACTTTATTATTAGTCTGTAACATCTCCAAAGATCAAAATGCTCTGTTCCACCTTGTGATGTCATCAAGTGGTAGTTTTCAAGTTAACGGCCTCTTTTACCTTTAGGTCAACTCCAGGACTGAACTGATCCAAATGATTCTAATGAAGGAGTATGGAGGACTGACCCAGGACTGAAGCGGGACTGAAGCGGGACTAAAGCGGGACTAAAGCGGGACTGAACCGGGACTGAACCGGGACTGAACCGGGACTGAACCGGGACTAAAGCGGGACTAAAGCGGGACTAAAGCGGGACTAAAGCGGGACTAAAGCGGGATTAAAGCGGGACTAAAGCAGGACTAAAGCGGGACTGAACCGGGCCTAAAGCAGGACTAAAGCGAGACTAAAGCGGGACTGAACCGGGACTGAACCGGGACTGAACCGGGACTAAAGCGGGACTAAAGCGGGACTAAAGCGGGACTGAACCGGGACTGAACCGGGACTGAACCGGGACTGAACCGGGACTAAAGCGGGACTAAAGCGGGACTAAAGCGGGACTAAAGCGGGACTAAAGCGGGATTAAAGCGGGACTAAAGCGGGACTAAAGCGGGACTGAACCGGGCCTAAAGCAGGACTAAAGCGAGACTAAAGCGGGACTGAACCGGGACTGAACCGGGACTGAACCGGGACTAAAGCGGGACTAAAGCGGGACTAAAGCGGGACTAAAGCGGGACTAAAGCGGGATTAAAGCGGGACTAAAGCGGGATTAAAGCGGGACTAAAGCGGGACTGAACCGGGCCTAAAGCAGGACTAAAGCGAGACTAAAGCGGGACTGAACCGGGACTAAAGCGGGACTGAACCGGGACTAAACTAAGCGGGACTAAAGCGGGACTAAAGCGGGACTAAAGCGGGACTAAAGCGGGACTAAAGCGGGACTAAAGCGGGACTAAAGCGGGACTAAAGCGGGACTGAAGCGGGACTAAAGCGGGACTAAAGCGAGACTAAAGCGGGACTGAACCGGGACTAAAGCGGGACTGAACCGGGACTAAAGCGGGACTAAAGCGGGACTAAAGCGGGACTGAACCGGGACTGAACCGGGACTAAAGCGGGACTGAACCGGGACTAAAGCGGGACTGAAGCGGGACTGAAGCGGGACTGAAGCGGGACTGAAGCGGGACTGAAGCGGGACTGAACCGGGACTGAACCGGGACTAAAGCGGGACTGAACCGGGACTAAAGCGGGACTGAACCGGGACTAAAGCGGGACTGAACCGGGACTAAAGCGGGACTAAAGCGGGACTAAAGCGGGACTAAAGCGGGACTGAACCGGGACTGAACCGGGACTGAACCGGGAAGAGACCGGACTGAACCGGGACTCCCCGGGACTGAACGGGACTAAAGCGGGACTGAACCTGGTCCTAAACGCACAGCAGGATCTCGTACTGACACACGGGACTAAAGCGGGACTAAAGCGGGACTAAAGCGGACTAAAGCGGGACTAAAGCGGGACTGAACCGGGACTGAACCTCCTCCACCGATGAAGAGACTGCGTCCACACCCTCCTATACTCCCCCCCAGTTTCTCTTACACACACTCCACCGCAGGATCATCATGGTCCTCCCGCACAGCTCCTCCTCTCGTACTGCAACACACACAGACATCCTCTGCATCATGTGACCCTCCTCCTACTCCTCCTCTCCTCCACTCCTCCTCCCTCCTCCTCTACTCCTCCTCCCCCCCTCCTCTACTCCTCTCCCCCCTCCTCTAACTCCTCTCTCCCCTCTCCTCCTCTACTCCACTCCTCCTCCTCCTCCTCTCCTCCACTCCTCTCCTCCACTCCTCTCCTCCTCCTCCTCTCCTCCTCTCCTCCTCTCCTCCCTCTCCTCCTCCCTCCCCTCTCCTCCTCCCTCCTCCTCCTCCTCCTCTCCTCCTCCTCCTCCTCCTCTCCTCCTCCTCTCCTCTCCCCCCTCCTCCTCCTTCCTCTACTCCTCTACTCTCCTCCTCCTCCTCCTCTCCTCCTCCTCCTCTCTCCTCTCCTCCTCTCCTCCTCCCTCTCCTCCTCCTCTCCTCCTCCTCCTCCTCCTCCTCCTCCTCTCCTCCTCCTCCTCTCCTCTCCTCCTCCTCTCCTCCCCCCTCCTCCTCCTCTCCTCTACTCCTCTCCTCTCCTCCTCCTCCTCTCCTCCCTCCTCTACTCCTCTCCTCCTCCCTCCCTCCTCTCCTCCTCTCCTCCTCTCCTCCTCTCCTCCTCCTCCTCCTCCTCCTCCTCCTCCTCCTCTCCTCCTCTCCTCCTCCTCTCCTCCTCCCCTCCTCCTCCTCCTCACCTTGGGGTAGTCCAGAGTGAAGAAGGTCTCCAGGTTGGACACGAGGTTTGGATCGACTCCTTTGAGCGGCTTCAGCAGAGACACTCCACTGAGCTGAGCGAAGGGCTGCTTCACCTCTGGACGCTTACGGTGAAGATGGAGCCTCCTGAAACAGAGCGGGGCCAGAGCGGGGTTAGAGCAGGGTCAGAGCGGGGTCAGGGCGGGGTCAGGGCGGGGTCAGGGCGGGGTCAGGGCGGGGTCAGGGCGGGGTCAGAGCGGGGTCAGGGCGGGGTCAGGGCGGGGTCAGTCAGGGCGGGGTCAGAGCGGGGTCAGGGCGGGGTGAGAGCGGGGTCAGAGCGGGGTCAGAGGGGGGTGCAGAGCGGGGTCAGAGCGGGGTCAGAGCGGGGTCAGAGCGGGGTCAGAGCGGGGTCGGACAGGGGTCAGAGCGGGGTCAGAGCGGGGTCAGAGCGGGGTCAGAGCGGGGTCAGAGCGGGGTCAGAGCGGGGTCAGAGCGGGGTCAGAGCGGGGTCAGAGCGGGGTCAGGGCGGGGTCAGAACGGGGTCAGAGCGGGTCAGGGCGGGGTCAGAGCGGGGTCAGGGCGGGGTCAGAGCGGGGTCAGAGCGGGGTCAGGGCGGGGTGAGAGCGGGGTCAGAACGGGGTCAGGGCGGGGTGAGAGCGGAGTCAGAGCGGGGGTCAGAGCGGGGTGAGAGCGGGGTCAGGGCGGGGTCAGAGCGGGGTCAGGGCGGGGTCAGAGCGGGGTCAGGGCGGGGTCAGAGCGGGGTCAGGGCGGGGTCAGGGCGGGGTCAGGGCGGGGCCAGGGCGGGGCCAGGGCGGAGCCAGAGCGGGGTCAGGGCGGGGTCAGGGCGGGGTCAGAGCGGGGCCAGGGCGGAGTCAGACCGGGGTCAGAGCGGGGTCAGAGCGGGGTCAGAGCGGGGTCAGGGCAGGGCCAGGGCGGAATCAGAGCGGGGTCAGAGCAGGGTCAGAGCGGGGTCAGGGCGGGGTCAGGGCGGGGTCAGAGCGGGTCAGGGCGGGGTCAGGGCGGGGCCAGGGCGGAGTCAGAGCGGGGTCAGAGCGGGGTCAGAGCAGTACTAGACCAGGACAAGACCCGAGTCAGACCAGGACTGGACTAAGACTGGACTGGGACTGAACTAGGACCCAATGGAGCTGACGCAAACATCGTCACATCAAAGAGCCACATGCTGTAGCGCCCCCTATGGACAGAGCACATCACACTAGAGCGGCACATTTTTTTACATTTGGACCAAAATGACGACGCAACGCTGCAGAATCCTACAGGTATCAACGATTAAGAAAATAAAACTGGAGAAGGAAGTGCGGACGTCACAGCGGGCGTGTCACAGCGGGCGTGTCACAGCGGGCGTGTCACAGCGGGCGTGTCACAGCGGGCGTGTCCCGCTGGAGGTGAAAACGGGGCTAGATCGACCAAATGGTGCCTGAATGAACATGAATCACTCCGACTTCAGAGGCTCAACGAGAAGAAACGAGTAGAACCTGGAGAAACATCTGAACATTTGGACAGGGCTGATGTAAGCTGTACTGATGGTGACCTCGTGCTAGCTTCTGTGTGTGTGTGCGTGTGTGTCAAGTCATGAGTAAAGATCATTTTGAGGGCTAGAGTCACACTGGGCTTTGTACCAATCTCCAGTGAAGCCCAAAGCCTGACGATGTGACTGACCATGTGACTGACCATGTGACCATGTGACCATGTGACTTCATCCACCCTGAACATGAGCTCTGAGTGTGTCAAACCTTACACCATTTATGATTCAGTCCTGAGTTTCCTAACATGCACGTCCTGGTCCATCAGGACTGTGAGAGTAACACACTGGAACATGGAGCCCCGCTCACTTCCAAGCCCGCCCCAGTTCCAGAAGTAAAATTTTCAATTAATTTTTTCCAATAGATTTTGAGGAAAAAATCTAATAATAAGAGTTCAAAACATTGCAGAGGTAACCAGCTACACGATAACAGCTGCGTGCTAACAGCTACAGTCCAAAATCTCAGTTTATAAAGTTTCAGAAATAGATTTTACATAAAAGTACAGGTCTTGTGTCTTTCATTCCACAGAGCTGATCAGTCCTGAGCTTTCTGGCTTTCTAAGAAGGATTTTTTTTTATTATTTAAGGTCTATGGGAAAAATGAATGAGACATTTACTTCTGGAATCAGAGGGGGCGCTGTTGAGCTCCACTGTGCCATCACATTGTGTTTGGAACATAGACGTTCGGCTCCAAATGAAACTCATTGAGGCTGGAGCAGGTGTAGGGACGATTTGGAGCAGAATTCAACATTAGTAATTCTGACCACGAGTATCATGGCAACCAAAGGGCCAATCAGGAGCGAGGCTGTTGAAGGTAACACTGGTTTAGCAGGGAGCGGGCGCTTAGCAACAGGTTTGATTGACCTCGGGTAAAGAATGACCTGATTTGTCTGTTCATATGTTGATTTACAGACACAGACGTGAAATAAAAACCCCAGGATCATGTAGAGGGTTAATACGAACATTTAAGACCAACATGAGTCTGACAGCAGCAGGGACAGAGAGAGGGACAGTTTATACAGAAAGTGAACTGGAGCCAGAGTCAATGGAGCAGGAAGTGCACCATGATCACTTCCTGTTTGGAATGTGGCGGCTAATAGGTTAGCTATGTCCATTTATATATACAATGTATGCTAGCAGGTTAGCTATGTCCATTTATATAAACAGTGTATGCTAGCAGGTTAGCTACGTCCATTTATATATACAGTGTATGCTAGCAGGTTAGCTACGTCCATTTATATATACAGTGTATGCTAGCAGGTTAGCTACGTCCATTTATATATACAGTGTATGCTAGCAGGTTAGCTATGTCCATTTATATATACAGTGTATGCTAGCAGGTTAGCTACGTCCAGTCGATGGTTTGGAGTGACCGGAGTTTGGCTGTTCACTAAAAACAAATACTACACTTGTCCTGCCCTGTGTCCCCCGTCTCTACACCCGTCTCTACACCTGTGTCCCCCGTCTCTACACATGTCTCTACACCTGTCTCTACACCTGTGTCCCCCGTCTCTACACCTGTGTCCCCCGTCTCTACACCTGTGTCCCCCGTCTCTACACCTGTCTCTACACCTGTGTCCCCCGTCTCTACACATGTCTCTACATCTGTGTCCCCCGTCTCTACACCTGTGTCCCCCGTCTCTACACATGTCTCTACACCTGTGTCCCCCGTCTCTACACATGTCTCTACACCTGTGTCCCCCGTCTATACACATGTCTCTACACATGTCTCTACACCTGTGTCCCCCGTCTCTACACCTGTCTCTACACCTGTGTACCCTGTCTCTACACCTGTCTCTACACCTGTCTCTACACCTGTGTCCCCTGTCTCTACACCTGTGTCCCCTGTCTCTACACCTGTGTCCCCCGTCTCTACACCTGTGTCCCCCGTCTCTACACCTGTGTCCCCCGTCTCTACACCTGTGTCCCCCGTCTCTACACCTGTCTCTACACCTGTGTCCCCCGTCTCTACACCTGTGCCCCCCGTCTCTACACCTGTGCCCCCCGTCTCTACACCTGTGCCCCCCGTCTCTACACCTGTGCCCCCCGTCTCTACACCTGTCTCTACACCTGTGTCTCCACTGTCTATCCTGTCTCTCCACCTTGTCCCTTGTCTCTAAACCTCTCGATACCTGTCTCACCTGTGTCCCCTGTCTCACCTGAGTCCCCCGTCTCTCTTGTCTCACCTGAGTCCCCCGTCTCTCTTGTCTCACCTGTGTCTCCTGTCTCTACACCTGTGTCCCCTGTCTCTACACCTGTGTCCCCTGTCTCTACACCTGTGTCCCCTGTCTCTACACCTGTGTCCCCCGTCTCTCCTGTGTCCCCTGTCTGTATTTGTTTACAGGGAGGAGGAAGTAACTGATGCTAACGAGC
This sequence comes from Periophthalmus modestus, assembly GCA_019594935.1. Classification (NCBI taxonomy): domain Eukaryota; kingdom Metazoa; phylum Chordata; class Actinopteri; order Gobiiformes; family Gobiidae; genus Periophthalmus; species Periophthalmus modestus. The sequence goes on along the minus strand of JAIEZT010001298.1, from coordinate 130,775 downwards.
TAAATGGCAAACGGGCGAAAACACGGCCCTAAAACTCGAATATTTCACCTTTATACGGTTCAAAAACGGCTCTAAACGAGTGTTCGCCATGTACCACCATAAAACAACAACAAATGAAACCGTCAGACTGTTTAGCTCCGAGGCTAAAGCTAACACAGAGGTACCGGGTCTGTACCGGGTCTGTACCGGGCACACAGTAAGAATAACCCCGCTGAAAGCACAGAGATCCCGGGGAGAGCTAGTCTGGGGATAAAAGTGTGAATAAATGCGTTTGTGTTCAGAAAACCACGCGACAACAGCGCTGTTAGCATGTAGCCGTTAGCATGTAGCCGTTAGCATGTAGCCGTTAGCATGTACTCACACATAGATGATGGACATGAAGTGCATGAGCCACAGAACCACGAACAACACGAGGCCGAACACCGCCAGGCCCTGCATGGCGAGCTCCAGAGCCGCCATGGTGCTCCCGAACCCGGCCTCAGGCTCCAGACTCAGGCTCCAGACTCAGGCTCCAGACTCAGGCTCCAGACTCAGGCTCCAGACTCAGGCTCCAGACTCAGGCTCCACACCCCGGTCTCAGAGCTCCACACCCCGGCCTCAGAGCTCCACACGCCCCGGCGGAAGCAGCGTCACAGGCGGCCGCAGGTTAAGTCGAGCCCCGGGGAGCTCCTCACTCATTAACCCCTCACAGCTCCAGGCAAACCGGGTTCAGAACTCCTCGAACCTGCCTCACGGGTCCACAAGTACCGGCCTTCGAGCTGCAGTCAGCCCGGGGAGAGCGGCTCACTGCCCGGGCTCCAGCGCAGAGTGTGCCCGGGCTCAGGCTCCGGGGGTCGGTGTGACAGTCAGCTGACCCGCGCCTCCGCCCACAGGAGCCGGGACTGACGAGGAACAAGGAAACTCTGACTGCACTTTCGGCTCTTTCATGAGATCCGAATCTTTTAGATGGGTTAATTTCAAAGAGTCGTTCAAGACCGGCTCTTTTCCTCTTTAGGCCCATAGGACAGAAGCCACGTGACACACCCGGGATCAGAGGAGTTTAATCTGGTTCAGACCGAGTTTAATCTGAGTTTAATCTGATCCAGACTGAGTTTAATCTGAGTTTAATCTGAATCACACTCAGTTTAATCTGAGTTTAAACCGATTCAGACTGAGTTTAATCTGAGTTTAATCTGAGCCAGACTGAGTTTAATCTGAATCAGACCGAGTTTAATCTGAGTTTAACCTGATTCAGACTGAGTTTAATCTGAGTTTAACCTGATTCAGACCGAGCTTAATCTGAGTTTAATCTGAGTTTAATCTGATTCAGACCGAGTTTAATCTGAGTTTAATCTGGTTCTGGACATGTACAGACAGGTGCAGACAGGTGTAGACAGGTGCAGACTGGTGTAGACAGGCGTAGACTGGATCCAGGTGTTGACAGGTGCAGACAGGTGTAGACAGGTACAGACAGGTGACAACCTGATTCAGACCGAGTTTAATCTGAGTTTAACCCGATTCAGACTGAGTTTAATCTGAGTTTAACCCGATTCAGACTGAGTTTGGGTGTACCTGAGGCGTGTCTGCAGGTGTACCTGAGGAGTCTCATGGGTGTACCTGAGGCGTGTCTGCTGGTGTACCTGAAGCGTGTCTGCAGGTGTACCTGAGGCGTGTCTGCTGGTGTACCTGAGGCATGTGTGCAGGTGTACCTGAGGTGAGTCTGTGGGTGTACCTGAGGCGTGTGTGCAGGTGAACCTGAGGCGTGTCTGCTGGTGTACCTGAGGCGTGTCTGCTGGTGTACCTGACGCATTTGTGCAGGTGTACCTGAGGTGAGTCTGTGGGTGTACCTGAGGCGTGTCTGTGGGTGTACCTGAGGAGTCTCATGGGTGTACCTGAGGCGTGTCTGTGGGTGTACCTGAGGTGTGTCTGCTGGTGTACCTGAGGAGTCTCATGGGTGTACCTGAGGCGTGTCTGCGGGTGTACCTGAGGCGTGTCTGCTGGTGTACCTGAGGCGTGTCTGCGGGTGTACCTGAGGCGTGTCTGCGGGTGTACCTGAGGCGTGTCTGGGGTGTACCTGAGGCGTGTCTGCTGCTGTGTACCTGAGGCGTGTCTGCTGGTGTACCTGAGGCGTGTCTGCGGGTGTACCTGAGGCGTGTCTGCTGGTGTACCTGAGGCGCGTGTCTGCTGGTGTACCTGAGGCGTGTCTGTGGGTGTACCTGAGGTGTGCCGGCTGGTGTACCTGAGGAGTCTCATGGGTGTACCTGAGGCGTGTCTGCTGGTGTACCTGAGGCGTGTCTGCTGGTGTACCTGAGGCGTGTCTGCGGGTGTACCTGAGGCGTGTGTCTGCGGGTGTGTACCTGAGGCGTGTCTGCGGGTGTACCTGAGGCGTGTCTGCTGGTGTACCTGAGGCGTGTCTGCGGGTGTACCTGAGGCATGTGTCTGCTGGTGTACCTGAGGCGTGTCTGCGGGTGTACCTGAGGCGTGTCTGCGGGGTGTACCTGAGGCGTGTCTGCTGGTGTACCTGAGGCGTGTCTGCTGGTGTACCTGAGGCGTGTCTGCGGGTGTACCTGAGGCGTGTCTGCTGGTGTACCTGAGGCGTGTCTGCTGGTGTACCTGAGGCGTGTCTGCTGGTGTACCTGAGGCGTGTCTGTGGGTGTACCTGAGGTGTGCCGGCTGGTGTACCTGAGGAGTCTCATGGGTGTACCTGAGGCGTGTCTGCTGGTGTACCTGAGGCGTGTCTGCTGGTGTACCTGAGGCGTGTCTGCGGGTGTACCTGAGGCGTGTCTGCGGGGTGTACCTGAGGCGTGTCTGCGGGTGTACCTGAGGCGTGTCTGCTGGTGTACCTGAGGCGTGTCTGCGGGTGTACCTGAGGCGTGTCTGCTGGTGTACCTGAGGCGTGTCTGCGGGTGTACCTGAGGCGTGTCTGCGGGTGTACCTGAGGCGTGTCTGCTGGTGTACCTGAGGCGTGTCTGCTGGTGTACCTGAGGCGTGTCTGCGGGTGTACCTGAGGCGTGTCTGCGGGTGTACCTGAGGCGTGTCTGCTGGTGTACCTGAGGCGTGTCTGCAGGTGTACCTGAGGCGTGTCTGCAGGTGTATCTGAGGCGTGTCTGCGGGTGTATCTGAGGCGTGTCTGCGGGTGTACCTGAGGCGTGTCTGCGAGTGTACCTGAGGCGTGTCTGCGGGTGTACCTGAGGCGTGTCTGCGGGTGTACCTGAGGCGTGTCTGCTGGTGTAACTGAGGCGTGTCTGCGGGTGTACCTGAGGCGTGTCTGCGGGGTGTACCTGAGGCGTGTCTGCTGGTGTACCTGAGGCGTGTCTGCGGGTGTATCTGAGGTGTGTCTGCTGGTGTACCTGAGGCGTGTCTGCGGGTGTACCTGAGGCGTGTCTGCTGGTGTACCTGCAGACATACCTAATTGACTGGAATGTGCAATATTTTGTATGGTGCACTAATATTAACTATGCAATAAGTCTAATGTGCAATGAGTGTAATGTGCAATGAATGGAATGTGCAGTTGTGTGAAATGTGCAACTATGGGAACTGTGCAGTGAGTGTCTTGTGCAAGTTGTGAAAAGTTGTGAAACTAGTGTTTGGCTATAATCTGGTGTATTTACTTTCATGTTGAATCATGTCTGTTCAACAATATGCATTATCCCAGTCAAATAAATGAATAAAATAGACTGTAGACATGTGTAGACAGGTGTAGACAGGTGTAGACAGGTGCAGACTTGTGTAGACAGGTGTAGACAGGTACAGACAGGTGTAGACTGGATCCAGGTGTAGACAGGTGCAGACAGTTGTAGACAGGTGCAGACTGGTGTAGACAGGTGTAGACAGGTGTAGACAGGTGCAGACAGGTGTAGACAGGTGTAGACATGTGCAGATATGTACAGACAGGTGCAGACAGGTGTAGACAGGTGTAGACAGGTGTAGACAGGTGCAGACAGGTGTAGACATGTGCAGACAGGTGTAGACAGGTGCAGACAGGTGTAGACAGGTGCAGACAGGTGTAGACAGGTGAAGACAGGTGTAGACAGGTGCAGACAGGTGCAGACAGTTGCAGACAGGTGTAGACTGGATCCAGGTGCAGACAGTTGCAGACTGGTGTAGACAGGTGTAGACAGGTGCAGACATGTACAGACAGGTGTAGACAGGTGCAGACAGGTGTAGACAGGTGCAGACAGGTGTCTGTGAATAAAATAAATGCTACTGTCTGTTGCTGTGGGCGTGGTCGCTCTGTTTGTGTGATTCGTGGTTTCTGAGATCACGTGACCGCCCCCTCACACCACGCCCCGCCCCTCTCACACACCTGAGTCATTATATTCAGGTGCGCTGCGCTCACACCTGTAGGACGGGGACATGGCAGCGACGGGGCGCGTGAGGGCTGTCCGGGCGCGTGCGCTGGCTCTGGTCCTGGGTTTTGGCCTGGTTCTGGGTCTGGGTCTGGTTCTGGGTCTGGTCTTAGTCCAGGAGAATCACCGGGACTCGGGGGGAGATGAGCCCGGACACGGCTCGCCCTCCTCGGCCGCGGGCAGCTCTCCGGCCTCGGTGACCACGTGGAACTTCGTGCGGGCGACGGAAGACCCCTCCGGAGGTAAGGCTCGGGTCTGACCCCGGTCTGACCCCGGTCTGACCCCGTGCACGGTGCTGTACAGGGACGTGCTGCGTCACGCGGCTGTAGTTGGAGCCTTTGGGACAAACGGCTCTGACTCTGGGGTGTTTAGGTCTTGGGGCAGGAGAGACCAAACTATGGCCCAGGGGCCACATGTGGTCCTCAGTCCAGTTTTTATTGGGCCTCAGGCTCCTGCTGAACTGGCCCAACTGATCATAAGCAGAACTTTTAACAACAAATTAAACTATTTCTACCACTATAACCTCAAACATCAGTGAGACGCAGACCTAAAGTGAATGTTTCTCAGAGCTGAGTTTTAAGCACCGTCTGTGGCTCCACTTTGAATATGTTTGAGATGTGAGATGGAAAGAAAAAAAAAAAAAAAAAAAAAAGTTTGGGCCCCTCTGGTTGTTGGGTTTCAGTTGTTTGTGACCCTGAGGGGTGAGAGTCTTTACTGGATCTATTACATAATCTCTTCAGGGGGTGATCCACTCTGCGGCGCATAAACACAGGGCGTGTCTCCATAGACTTGACTCGTAAACTCGGGGGGGCGGGGCAGAGTGTAAGCGTCATCACTCCCTCCCTGTTTCTGACTTGTTGGTTTTATTTTTTGTCCAGGTGGAAACTGCTCCTCAGCCTCTGATTGGACAGAACCCACCTTCTCTTGCAGCCAATCACAGCTCTTCATTCGCTTCCTCAGATCCAGGTTTTCTGAAATCCGATTGGACGGTGAGTCCACCTGACGCCACCATGAAAATCTGACTGAAAATTATGGAAATGTGAAGGAAATCACCCCCCTCTCCTCTCCACCCCCCCTCTCCCTCCCTCCCCCTCCCCTCTCCCCCCCCCCCCCCCCCCCCCCCCCCCCCTCCCCCCCCCCCCCCCCCCCCCCCCCCCCCCCCTCTCCTCCCCCCTCTCCTCCTCCCCCTCCCCTCTCCGCCCCTCTCCGCTCCCCCTCTCCGCTCCCCCTCTCCGCTCCCCCCGCTCTTCTCTCCGCTCCCCCTCTCTGCTCCCCCTCTCCGCTCCCCCGCTCTTCTCTCCGCTCCCCCGCTCTTCTCTCCGCTCCCCCGCTCTCTCTCTCTCCGCTCCCCTCCTCTCTTCTCTCCTCTCCCCGCTCTTCTCTCCTCTCCCCGCTCTTCTCTCCTCTCCCCCGCTCTTTCTCCTCTCCCCGCTCTTCTCTCCGCTCCCCCGCTCTTCTCTCCTCTCCCCCCGCTCTTCTCTCTCTCCCCCCGCTCTCTCTCCGCTCCCCCGCTCTTCTCTCCGCTCCCCCGCTCTTCTCTCCGCTCCCCGCTCTTCTCTCCGCTCCCCGCTCTTCCCCGCCCCCGCTCTCTCTCCGCTCCCCCGCTCTTCTCTCCGCTCCCCGCTCTCTCCTCGCTCTCTCTCCTCTCCTCTCTTCTTCTCTCCTCTCCTCTCTTCTTCTCTCCTCCTCCTCTCCTCCACTGCTCTCTCCTCCTCTCCTCTCTCAGGTGGCGTGCCTCAGGTTTGTCGTTCTTCGCTTCATGCAGACGGTTCCTGGTGGTTGTTCAAAGTGGCGTTCTCCTCCTGCCGCACTGCATCATGGGTAAAGGCGCTTTGATTTTGACCTGTTTTCTGCTGCCCTGCCCCCCCCCCCGTTCCCGCCCCCCCCCCACCCCCCCCGCTTTGCCCCACCTGTTCTGCCCCCCCCCCCCCCCCCCCCCCCCCCCCCCCCCCCCCCCCCCCCCCCTCCCACCCTTTCCCCCGTCCCGCCTCTTGTCTCAAGTTCTGTTCTGGTTCAGGTTCAGCCTGGCTCCGCCCCGGGTCATGATGGCTCCGCCTCTCTCGCCTTCACTCTGACGTACTGGGATCAGCTGACTCAGACAAACATGACATCACACGCCTCCTGCCCACTTCCTGCCCCGCCCCTTCCTGCGCGGTGCTCTGCGGGTGCAGTGTCGGTGAGACTGCCCCCTGGTGTCGAGCTGAGGGCAGCGGCGCCGGTCCAGAGGTCAGTGCCACATCTGGACATACCTCCTCTTTAATACCCCACAGAGGTAAATGCCTCCTCTTTAATACCCCACAGAGGTAAATGCCTCCTCTTTAATACCCCACAGAGGTAAATACCTCCTCTTTAATACCCCACAGAGGTAAATGCCTCCTCTTTAATACCCCACAGAGGTAAATACCTCCTCTTTAATACCCCACAGAGGTAAATGCCTCCTCTTTAATACCCCACAGAAGTAAATACCTCCTCTTTAATACCCCACAGAGGTAAATACCTCCTCTTTAATACCCCACAGAGGTAAATGTGCCCACTGGCAATTCGCAACGCTGTCAATCAAACCTGTTGCCAACACAAGCCGGGGCGACCTCGGGTAAAGAGGGCGCCCGCGCTCCCTGTGTGCACGTGGCTCTTTCTGAGGTGATCACGTGTAAATTCTCGTAAACGCCGTGATCTGGTTTTCAAGAACTAAACTCACTGGTTTCATCTTCTCTTCCTCCTTTACAGAGGGCAGGCTCCCGATTGGATGAGCGCTGGAGGGCAGGCTCCCGATTGGATGAGCGCTGGAGGGCAGGCTCCCGATTGGACGAGCGCTGGAGGGCAGGCTCCTGATTGGACAGTGACTCAGACGAAGGACGGCGTCTTTGTGGAAGTCCAGAAGAACGAGTCGGTGAGTGAACCCCGGGCTCATTTTTAAATTCTAAAAGTTTTAAACCTTTGCTCCAACAGTGAGGTTTAGACTTCGTCCATGTTTGAATAATCTAGAGATCTTTCCTGGGCCCTTTTCAAGCCCTCCAGTTAGCAGTAAGAGGCTCCGCCCACAAGCCTACATCACCCATGCTTTACACACAATCCTCCATAAACGTATAAAACTGTACCTGGCGCCGCCTCTTTGGCCTCATGTTTCTGATGTGTACATGCTGTTCCGTGCAGGTACTGGTGGTGGCGCTGTGCTTGTGTGCGCCCCTCAGCGGCAGAGTCGTCATCTGGATCTCCTGCCCTGCTCCCTCTGCTCCCCTCGCTCGCCTGCGCAGACATTCGACTTTCACCTCCTCCTGGGACTTTGAGGAGCAGCAGATCGACTCTGCCCCTAACCACGCCCCCTCACACAGCCGCTGGTCCCGCCCTCCCGCCTACATCTTGAACATTTTGAACTCCGGCGCGCCCCCTGCAGGCAGCGCTGTGTCTCCTCCCCCTGTGTCTCTCCCCCTGTGTCTCCTCCCCCTGTGTCTCCTCCCCCTGTGTCTCCTCCCCCTGTGTCTCCTCCCCCTGTGTCTCCTCCCTCATCAGGCCTCAGCAGCAACCACAGAGGGTTTTTTGAGTTCTGGGGTTATTCTCCTCCCTTTGTCTCTCCTCCTCCTCCCTTTGTCTCTCCTCCTCCTCCCTTTGTCCCCCCTCCTCGTCCTCCTCCCTTTGTCCCTCCTCCTCGTCCCTTTGTCTCTCCTCCCTCCAGGCACAGAGAGTTTTTTGAGATGTGGGGTGTCTCTGCTCCTCCTCGTGGACCCTTCACTGGAGATCCGGTCCAAACCCCGAGTTCCAGGTAACGTGCAGTGAGAGTAAACCTTTGAAATCTGCCTCAATCTCAACACAAATTATATTCGGTGTTTTTGATTAGGGCCGGTACTCGTACTGCGCTGTCGAGTGCCGCCATGTTTACACCGCGGGGCTAGAGCAGCTATAGCAGCTAATCTGGGGCAGACTTTCGTAATTGATTCTTACAGTATCATAGCAACCAAAGAGCCAATCAGGAGCCAGGATGAAGACACTGGTTTAGCAGGAAGCGGGCGCTGAGCAACAGGTTTGATTGACAGCGTTGCTAACACGAGCAGGAGCGACGTCGGGGAAAGAAGGACCTGATGTGTCTGTAAATCAACATATGAACATTAATAAGACACAACAGTGAAATAAAAACCCCAGGATCATGTCGAGGGTTAATACAAACATTTAAGACCAACACGAGTCTGAAGCAGCAGGGACAGTTTATACACAAAGTGAACTGGAGCCAGAGTCGATGGAGCAGGAAGTGCACCATGATCACTTCCTGTTTGGGGCGTGGTGGTTGGACCATGTCATTTATATGAACAGTGTATGCTAGCAGGTTAGCTATGTCCGTTTAAATGGTCTGTGGTTAGAAACCCATTTGAAAGTGACATGGTGAGGGTGTTCTGCATTTCTATGGTGGAAAGTTCAGCAGTTACCATGGTGACTGGAGGTCACGGAGGTCATGTTCAGGAGCCTGGTCAGTCTGAGCTCATGGGCTGTTTGATTTTACACAAAGGTGATTCACTGAAACGGCTAAGGCTAATGCTAGCTTATGACTAATGTTTGAGACGGACCTGTTTCACGGCACAGTTGGAGTTCAGATAAGTCGGCTCTTTATGGTCAGGTTGCCCCTTAGCTCCTCCCTCTTTTCCACGTTGCGCGGCTCGTGTCAAAGTCGAGCTTAAACTCTTTAATTTTGGTTTTAAAGATTTGTGCCAGTTGAGTGATTATTAATGGACTAATGGAGCTCAACGGTGCCCCCTATGGTTCTGGAAGTCATTCATTTTTCCAATAGTTTCAGGAAAAAAAACTTGAATTGATTGCACTGTTAACTGCAAGCTAAAGGCTAATGCTAGTACCTTTACACATAACCCCGTCAGAGTGGCGCCCCCTGTAGGAACAGTGCACAGTCTGCCAATAGTATTTTCGAAAAGTATCCCTGTGGTTAACAAAATCAACGTTTCTTTTTTCTTTAACCAGAGCCACGACTGCAGATACTACAGAGCCACCAACTACTACTACTACTACAGAGCCACCCACTACTACTACTACTACTACTACTACTACAACAGAGCCACCCACTACTACTACTACTACAGAGCCACCCACTACTACTACTACAACTACAGAGCCACCCACTACTACTACTACAACTACAGAGCCACCCACTACTACTACTACAACTACAGAGCCACCCACTACTACTACTACAACTACAGAGCCACCCACTACTACTACTACTACTACAACAACGGAGCCACCCACTACTACTACAACTACTACTACTACTACAACGGAGCCACCCACTACTACTACAACTACTACTACTACTACTACAACAGAGCCACCCACTACTACTACAACTACTACTACTACTACAACAGAGCCACCCACTACTACAACTACTATCACGCTGCCGCCCATCACGCTGCCGCCCATCACGCTGCCGCCCATCACGCTGCCGCCCATCACGCTGCCCGCCATCACGCTGCCCGCCATCACGCTGCCCGCCATCACGCTGCCCGCCATCACACGCTGCCCGCCATCACGCTGCCGCCCCATCACGCTGCCGCCCATCACGCTGCCGCCCATCACGGCGCCGCCGCCGGCCATCACGCTGCCCATCACGCCGCCGTCACGCCGCCGCCCGCCCGTCACGCTGCCCCATCACGCCGCCCATCACGCCGGCCGTCACGCAGCCGCCGGCAGTCGGCAGTCACGCCGGCCCCTGCCTCACCCCTGCCCCTGCCATCACCCCGGCCCCTGCCATCCCCCCGGCCCCTGCCATCACCCCGGCCCCTGCCATCACCCCGGCCCCTGCCATCACGCCCGGCCCCGGCCATCACGCCTGCCCCGGCCATCACCCCCGGCCCCTGCCATCACGCCGGCCCCTGCCATCACGCCGGCCCCTGCCATCACCCCGGCCCCTGCCATCACCCCGGCCCCTGCCATCACCCCTGCCCCTGCCATCACCCCGGCCCCTGCCATCACCCCTGCCCCTGCCATCACCCCGGCCCCTGCCATCACCCCCGGCCCCTGCCGGCCCCTGCCATCACCCGGCCCCTGCCATCACCCGGCCCCTGCCATCACCCCCGGCCCCTGCCATCACGCCGGCCCCTGCCATCACCCCCGCCCCTGCCATCACGCCGGCCCCTGCCATCACGCCGGCCCCTGCCATCACCCCGGCCCCTGCCATCACCCCACCCCTGCCCCTGCCATCACCCCCTGCCCCTGCCATCACCCCGGCCCCTGCCATCACCCCTGCCCCTGCCATCACGCCGGCCCCTGCCATCACCCCGGCCCCTGCCATCACGCCGGCCCTGCCATCACGCCGGCCCCTGCCATCACCCCGGCCCTGCCATCACCCGGCCCCTGCCATCACCCGGCCCCTGCCATCACCCCGCCATCTGCCATCCCGGCCCCTGCCATCACCCCGGCCCCTGCCATCACCCCGGCCCCTGCCATCACGCCGGCCCCTGCCATCACGCCGGCCCCGGCCATCACGGCCCCGGCCATCACGCCGGCCCCGGCCATCACGCCGGCCCCGGCCATCACGCCGGCCCCGGCCATCACGCCGGCCCCGGCCATCACGGCCCCGGCCATCACGCCGGCCCCGGCCATCACGCCGGCCCCGGCCATCACGCCGGCCCGGCCATCACGCCGGCCCCTGCCATCACGCCGGCCCCCTGCCATCACGCCGGCCGGCCTGCCATCACGCCGGCCCCGGCCATCACGCGGGCCCCTGCCATCACGCCGGCCCCGGCCATCACGCCGGCCCCGGCCATCACGCCGGCCCCGGCCATCACGCCGCCCACGCCGGCCATCACGCCGGCCCCGGCCATCACGCCGGCCCCGGCCATCACGCCGGCCCCGGCCATCACGCCGGCCCCTGCCATCACGCCGGCCCCTGCCATCACGCCGGCCCCTGCCATCACGCCGGCCCCTGGCCCCTGCCATCACGCCGGCCCCTGCCATCACGCCGGCCCCTGCCATCACGCCGGCCCCTGCCATCACGCCGGCCCCTGCCATCACGCCGGCCCCTGCCATCACGCCGGCCCCTGCCATCACGCCGGCCCCTGCCATCACCCCGGCCCCTGCCATCACCCCGGCCCTGCCCCTGCCACCCCGGCCCCTGCCATCACACCCCGGCCCCTGCCATCACGCAGGCCCCTGCCATCACGCAGGCCCCTGCCATCACGCAGGCCCCTGCCATCACCCCGGCCCCTGCCATCACGCCGGCCCCTGCCATCACGCCGGCCCCTGCCATCACGCCGGCCCCTGCCATCACCGCCGGCCCCTGCCATCACGCCGGCCCCTGCCATCACGCCGGCCCCTGCCATCACGCCGGCCCCTGCCATCACGCCGGCCCCTGCCATCACGCCGGCCCCTGCCATCACCCCCCGGCCCCCGGCCATCCCTGCCCCCCCCGGCCCGGCCATCACCCCGGCCCCGGGCCATCTCCCCCCGGCCCGGCCATCACGACCACGGCTGCTCCCGACCTTGGGGGTTGGGGATATGTGTACGGCTAGACTCGCTGCTGTGACTCAACTGTTTTTAATGTTCAACAAAAGTAATAAAGTTTATTTTTACATAAGCAGTGAGTTTTTTTTTTTTTTTTTAATCACTAAAATGGAGCCTTGGGCAAGACTCTGACCCCCCCCCCCCCCCAGACTCTGACCCCCCCCCCCAGACTCTGACCCCAGACTCTGACCCCCCCCCACAGACTCTGACCCCCCCCCCCTGACCCCCCCCACAGACTCCCCCCCCCCCCACAGACAGACTCTGACCCCCAGACTCTGACCCCCCCCCAGACTCTGACCCCCCCAGACTCTGACCCCCCCCCCAGACTCTGACCCCCCCCCAGACTCTGACCCCCCCCCCAGACTCTGACCCCCCCCCCCCCAGACTCTGACCCCCCCCCCCCCCAGACTCTGACCCCCCCCCCCAGACTCTGACCCCCAGACTTCTGACCCTGACCCCAGACTCTGACCCTGAGGTACCAAATGAAAATGGGCTGTGGTTTTCCTGGTGGCTCGTCTGTGTTCGTGTTGTGGGTCAAACGGCAGTGTTCTGAACGAGCTTTATTAACCACTTGTATTACACATGTACTTGAAGCATTTACTCAGGCTACACACGTCCCACCTGCACCTCATCTGGCTCATAAACGCAACTGAATGTCCAAATTGTACAGATCATTACGGCCGTGTCCCAATTCGCCACCACGCCCTTAGACCCACACTGGGTGAATGTAAGTGCGTTACGTCATTTCCGGCGCGACAAGGACTGTCCCATTTCCACGCCCCTCACGCCGTGTGTGACGAGTGCGCACAGCTAATGTGCCCATACGTTTCCAGCGTATCCGTGGAGATCAGACGTAACCAAAGCGTCCATCCACGCAGACTTCACGCATTATATATCCCATGATGCACCGCGCCTACGCAAAAAATAGAAGAAAATGTTCGTCCGCTACGCAACA
>JAIEZT010001298.1:38190-117889 GCA_019594935.1 Periophthalmus modestus | reverse complement strand
GTTTCTGATGCTCGAACACATGGTCCGATGTTTTTATCTCAAGGTATGCCTTGACGGAGACTCTGATCTGGAATCCCACAAACGAGGTCTTTTATCACGTGATCTAGTGAACTCTCCAAAATTCGCGCTTCTGCGCCGGTCACGTCACCTGATGACGTCTACTGTTTCCTGACAATGTGATAGATCTGTGCCATGCTCAAACGTGGACGTTTCGTTTGGATTCAGGGATCTGCAAACTTCTCAGTGTTTTACTCCAACTTCATTTTGTTCGTTTGAAACTCGAGAAGTTGTTGTAAAACGTCTACAGCACCACCCACTCTGCATAAATGGAAGAACAGTGATGTTGGCACTTTATCTTGTCCTTCCCTGTACCACGTCTTATCTGCACCACTGTCCTCCTCTGCACCACTGTCCCCTCCTCTGCAACCACTGTCTACCTCTGGCACCACTGTCCCTCTCGCACCACACTGTCCCTCCTCTGCACGCACTGTCCTCCTCTGCACCAATGTCCTCCTCTCTGCACCACACTGTCCTCCTCTCGCACCACACTGTCCTCCTCTGCCCCACTGTCCTCCTCTATGCACCACACTGTCCCTCCTCTGCACCACTGTCCTCCTCTGCACCAATCACTGTCCCCTCTCTGCACCACTGTCCCCACCACTCCTCTGCACCACACTGTCCTCCTCTGCACACACTGTCCTCCTCTCTACCACACTGTCCTCCTCTGGCACCACACTGTCCCTCCTCTGCACCACACTGTCCCTCCTCTGCACCACTGTCCCTCCCTCTGCACACCACTGTCCCTCCTCTGCACCCACTGTCCCCCTCGAAGCACAATTCTGTCTGCATCCAGTCACCTCCTCTGCCACTCCTCTGCACCACATGGTCCCTCCTCTTCACCACACTGTCCCTCCTCTGCACCACTGTCCCTCCTCTGCACCACTGTCCTCCTCTGCACCCACACTGTCAATCCTCTGCACCACTGTCCCTCCTCTGCACCCCACTGTCCCTCCTTCTGCACCACTGTCCTCCTCTGCACCACTGTCCTCCACCTCGTCACCACACTGTCCTCCTCTGCACCACACTGTCCCTCCTCTGCACCACTGTCCCTCCTCTGCACCACACTGTCCTCCTCTGCACCACACATCCCTCCTCTGCACCACTGTCCCTCCTCTGCCTCACTGCCCTCCTCTGCCACAACTGTCCTCCTCTGCCACCTGCACTGTCCCTCCTCTGCACCACACTGTCCCTCCTCTCGCATCCAACACTGTCCCTCCTCTGCACCACTGTCCCTCCTCTGCACACTGTCCCTCCTCTGCACCACACTGTCCCTCCTCTGCACCACTGTCCCCTCTCTCTGCACCACTGCCTCCTCTGCACCACACTGTCCCCTCCTCTGCACCACACTGTCCCTCCTCTCGCACCACTGTCTCCTCTGCACCACACTGTCCCTCCTCTGCACCACTGTCCCTCCTCTGCACCACACTGTCCCTCCTCTGCCACCACATGTCCCTCCTCTGCACCACACTGTCCCTCCTCTGCACCACTGTCCCTCCTCTGCACCACACTGTCCCTCCTCTGCACCACTGTCCCTCCTCTGCACCACACTGTCCCTCCTCTGCACCACTGTCCCTCCTCTGCACCACACTGTTCCCACCTCTGCACCACTGTCCCTCCTCTGCACCCACTGTCCCTCCTCTGCACCACTGTCCCTCCTCTGCACCACTGTCCCTCCCTCTGCACCACACTGTCCCTCCTCTGCACACTGTCCCTCCTCTGCACCACTGTCCCCTCCTCTGCACCACTGTCCCTCCTGTGCACCACACTGTCCCTCTCTCGCACCACTGTCCCTCCTCTGCACCACACTGTCCCTCCTCTGCACCACACTGTCCCTCCTCTGCACCACCACTGTCCCTCCTCTGCACCACTGTCCTCCTCTGCACCACTGTCCCTCCTCTGCACACACTGTCCCTCCTCTGCACCACTGTCCCTCCTCTGCACCACTGTCCTCCTCTGCACCACACTGTGTTACCACACTGTCCCTCCTGGGACCACACTGTCCACTTCTCTGCACCACTGTCCCTCCTCTGCACCACTGTCCCTCCTCTGCACCACACTGTCCCTCCTCTGCACCACTGTCCTCCTCTGCACCACTGTCCCTCCTCTGCACCACACTGTCCATCCTCTGCACCACTGTCCCTCTCTCACCACTGTCCCATCCTCTGCACCACACTGTCCCTCCTCTGCACCCACTGTCCCTCCTCTGCACCACTGTCCTCCTCTGCACCACTGTCCTCCTCTGCACCACTGTTCCTCCTCTGCACCACTGTCCCTCCTCTGCACCACTGTCCCTCCTCTGCACCACTGTCCCTCCTCTGCACCACTGTCCTCCTCTGCACCACACTGTCCTCCTCTGCACACAACTGTCCCCTCCTCTGCACCACTGTCCTCCTCTGCACCACTGTCCCTCCTCTGCACCACTGTCCCTCCTCTGCACCACACTGTCCCTCCTCTGCACCACTGTCCCTCCTCTGCACCACTGTTCCTCCTCTGCACCACTGTCCCTCCTCTGCACCACTGTCCCCTCCTCTGCACCACTGTCCTCCTCTGCACACTGTCCCTCCTCTGCACCACACTGTCCCTCCTCTGCACCACACTGTCCCTCCTCTGCACCACTGTCCTCCTCTGCACCACTGTCCTCCTCTGCCACACCACTGTCCCCTCCTCTGCACCACACTGTCCCTCCTCTGCACCACACTGTCCCTCCTCTGCACCACTGTCCCTCCTCTGCACCACACGGTCCTCCTCGCCACCACTGTCCCTCCTCTGCACCACTGTCCCCTCCTCTGCACCACTGTCCCTCCTCTGCACCACTGTCCCTCCTCTGCACCACTGTCCTCCTCTGCACACTGTCCCTCCTCTGCACCACTGTCCCTCCTCTGCACCACACTGTCCCTCCTCTGCACACCACTGTCCCTCCTCTGCACCTGGTCCACTGTCCCCCTCTGCAACCCACCACCCCTCCCTCCTCTGCACCACTGTCCCTCCTCTGCACCACACTGTCCCTCCTCCTGCACCACTGTCCTCCTGTGCACCACACTGTCCTCCTCTGCACCACTGTCCCTCCTCTGCACCACTGTCCCTCCTCTGCACCACACTGTCCTCCTCTGGACCACACTGTCCCTCCTCTGCACCCACTGTCCCCCTCCTCTGCACCACTGTCCCTCCTCTGCACCCACTGTCCCTCCTGCTGCACCCACTGTCCACTCCTCTGTCCACCACTGTCCTCCTCTGCACCACACTGTCCCTCCTCTGCACCACTGTCCCTCCTCTGTACCACTGTCCCTCCTCTGCACCACTGTCCCTCCTCTGCACCACTGTCCCTCCTCTGTACCACTGTCCTCCTCTGGACCACACTGTCCCTCCTCTGCACCACTGTCCCTCCTCTGCACCACTGTCCTCCTCTGCACCACTGTCCCTCCTCTGCACCACACTGTCCCTCCTCTGCACCACACTGTCCCTCCTCTGTACCACACTGTCCTCCTCTGCACCACACTGTCCCCTCCTCTGCACCACTGTCCCTCCTCTGCACCACTGTCCTCCTCTGGCACCACACTGTCCCCTCTCTGCACCACTGTCCCTCCTCTGCACCACACTGTCCCTCCTCTGCACCACACTGTCCCTCCTCTGTACCACACTGTCCCTCCTCTGCACCACACTGTCCTCCTCTGCACCACTGTCCCTCCTCTGCACCACTGTCCTCCTCTGCACCACACTGTCCTCCTCTGCACCACTGTCCTCCTCTGCACCACTGTCCCTCCTCTGCACCACACTGTCCCTCCTCTGCACCACTGTCCCTCCTCTGCACCACTGTCCCTCCTCTGCACCACTGTCCCTCCTCTGCACCACACTGTCCCTCCTCTGCACCACTGTCCCTCCTCTGCACCACACTGTCCTCCTCTGCCACCACTGTCCACCTCCTCTGCACCACACTGTCCCTCCTCTGCACCACACTGTCCCCTCCTCTGCACCACTGTCCTCCTCTGCACCACAATGTCCCTCCTCTGCACCACACTGTCCCTCCTCTGCACCACTGTCCCCTCCTCTGCACCACACTGTCCTCCTCTGCACCACTGCACCCTCCTCTGCACACACTCCCTCCTCTGCACCACACTGTCCTCCTCTGCACCACACTGTCCTCACTCTCTGCACCACACTGTCCTCCTCTGCACCACTGTCCTCCTCTGCACCACACTGTCCCTCCTCTGCACCACTGTCCCTCCTCTGCACCACTGTCCCTCCTCTGCACCACACTGTCCCTCCTCTGCACCACTGTCCCTCCTCTGCACCACTGTCCCTCCTCTGCACCCACTGCCTCCTCTGCACCACTGTCCTCCCTCTGCACCACACTGTCCCTCCTCTGCACCACTGTCCCTCCTCTGCACCACACTGTCCTCCCTCCTCTGCACCCACTGTCCTCCTCTGCACCACACTGTCCCTCCTCTGCACCACACTCCCTCCTCTGCACCACACTGTCCCTCCTCTGCACCACTGTCCCTCCTCTGTGACCACACTGTCCCTCCTCTGCACCACACACTGTCCCTCCTCTGCACCACTGTCCCTCCTCTGCACCACACTGTCCCTCCTCTGGACAAACACACTGTCCCTCCTCTGCACCACACTGTCCCTCCTCTGCACCACTGTCCCTCCTCTGCACCACACTGTCCCTCCTCTGCCCTCCACTGTCCCTCCTCTGCACCACCACTGTCCCTCCTCATGCACCACACTGTCCCTGCTCTGGACCACACTGTCCCCCCTCGGCCACCACTGTCCCTCCTCTGCACCACACTGTCCCTCCTCTGGACCACACCTCTGTCCCTCCTCTGCACCACTTCTCCCTCTGCACCACACTGTCCCTCCTCTGCACCACACTGTCCCTCCTCTGCACCACTGTCCCTCCTCTGCACCTGTGTCCTCCTCTGCACCACACTGTCCCTCCTCTGCACCACTGCCCACTGTCCTCCTCTGCACCACACTGTCCTCCTCTGCACCACTGTCCCTCCTCTGTCCCTCCTCACACACTGTCCCTCCTCTGCACCACTGTCCCTCCTCTGCACCACACTGTCCCTCCTCTGCACCACACTGTCCCTCCTCTGCACCACTGTCCCTCCTCTGCACCACCACTGTCCCTCCTCTGCACCACACTGTCCCTCCTCTGCACCACTGTCCCTCCTCTGCACCACCACTGTCCCTCCTCTGCACCACACTGTCCCTCCTCTGCACCAACTGTCCACTGGTTCCACACGTGTGCAACCACTGTCCATCACTGTCCTCCACTGTCCCTCCTCTGCACCACACTGTCCCTCCTCTGCACCACTGTCCCTCCTCTGCACCACACTGTCCCTCCTCTGCACCACACTGTCCCTCCTCTGCACCACACTGTCCCTCCTCTGCACCACACTGTCCCCCTCCACACACTGCTCCCTCACACTGTCCCTCCTCTGCTCTGCACCACACTGTCCCTCCTCTGCACCACACTGTCCCTCCTCTGCACCACACTGTCCCTCCTCTGCACCACACTGTCCCTTTCCCACTCCTCCTGCAACCACTGTCCTCCTCTGTCACACACACTGTCCCTCCTCTGCACCACACTGTCCCTCCTCTGCACCACTGTCCCTCCTCTGCACACACTGTCCCCCTCCTCTGCCTCCTCTGTCGGCCTCCTCTGCACCACACTGTCCTCCTCTGCACCACTGTCCCTCCTCTGCACCACTGTCCCTCCTCTGCTGCCCCACACTGTCCTCCTCTGTCCACCAACCACTGTCCCTCCTCTGGACCACACACTGTCCCTCCTCTGCACCACACTGTCCCCTCCTCTGCACCACACTGTCCCTCCTCTGCACCACTGTCCCTCCTCTGCCTGTCCACTGTCCCCTGTCCTCTGCACCACTGTCCCTCCTCTGCACCACACTGTCCCTCCTCTGTCCCCACTGTCCTCTCTGCACCACACTGTCCTCCTCTGCAACACACTGTCCTCCTCTGCACCACACTGTCCCTCCTCTGCACCCACTGTCCTCTCCTCTGCACCGACACTGTCCTCCTCGTGCACCACCACTGTCCTCTCCACTGCCTGTCTCTGCACCACACTGTCCTCCTCTGCACCACACTGTCCCTCCTCTGCACCACACTGTCCATCCTCTGCACCACACTGTCCCTCCTCTGCACCACACTGTCCCCTCCTCTGCACCACACTGTCCTCCTCTGCACAACACACTGTCCCTCCTCTGCACCACACTGTCCCTCCTCTGCACCACTGTCCCTCCTCTGCACACACTGTCCCTCCTCTGCACCACCACTGTCCCTCCTCTGCACCCTGTCCCTCCTCTGCACCACTGTCCCTCCTCTGCACCACTGTCCTCCTCTGCACCACTGTCCCTCCTCTGCACCACACTGTCCCTCCTCTGCACCACTGTCCCTCCTCTGCACCACTGTCCCTCCTCTGCCACCACTGTCCTCCTCTGCACACTGTCCCTCCTCTGCACCACACTGTCCCTCCTCTGCACCACTGTCCCTCCTCTGCACCACACTGTCCTCCTCTGCACCCCACACTGTCCCTCCTCTGCACCACACTGTCCCTCCTCTGCACCACTGTCCCTCCTCTGCACCACTGTCCCTCCTCTGCACCACTGGTCCCTCCTCTGCACCACACTGTCCCTCCTCTGCACCACACTGTCCCTCCTCTGCACCACTGTCCCTCCTCTGCACCACACTGTCCTCCTCTGCACCACACCTGTCCCTCCTCTGCACCACACTGTCCCTCCTCTGCACCACTGTCCCTCTCTGCACCACTGTCCCTCTCTGCACCACTGTCCCTCCTCTGCACCACACTGTCCCTCCTCTGCACCACTGTCCCTCCTCTGCACCACACTGTCCTCTCTCTGCACCACTGTCCTCCTCTGCACCACACTGTCCCTCCTCTGCACCACACTGTCCCTCCTCTGCACCACACTGTCCCTCCTCTGCACCACTGTCCTCCTCTGCACCACACTGTCCCTCCTCTGCACCACACTGTCCCTCTCTGCACCACTGTCCCTCCTCTGCACCACTGTCCCTCCTCTGGACCACACTGTCCCTCCTCTGCACCACACTGTCCCTCCTCTGCACCACTGTCCCTCCTCTGCACCACACTGTCCCTCCTCTGCACCACACTGTCCCTCCTCTGCACCACACTGTCCCTCCTCTGCACCACTGTCCCTCCTCTGCACCACACTGTCCTCCTCTGCCCACTGTCCCTCCTCTGCACACACTGTCCCTCCTCTGCACCACACTGTCCCTCCTCTGCACCACTGTCCCCCTCTGCACACACTGTCCCTCCTCTGCACCACTGTCCTCCTCTGCACCACACTGTCCCTCCTCTGCACCACACTGTCCTCCTCCTGCACCACACTGTCCCTCCTCTGCACCACTGTCCCTCCTCTGCACCACACTGTCCCTCCTCTGCACCACACTGTCCCTCCTCTGCACCACTGTCCCTCCTCTGCACCACTGTCCTCCTCTGCACCACACTGTCCCTCCTCTGCACCACTGTCCCTCCTCTGCACCACTGTCCTCCTCTGGCCCACACTGTCCCTCCTCTGCACCCTGTCCCTCCTCTGCACCACCACTGTCCCTCCTCTGCACCACACTGTCCCTCCTCTGCACCACACTGTCCCTCCTCTGCACCACACTGTCCCTCCTCTGCACCACCACTGTCCCTCCTCTGCACCACTGTCCCTCCTCTGCACCACTGTCCCTCCTCTGCACCACTGTCCCTCCTCTGCACCACTGTCCCTCCTCTGCACCACACTGTCCCTCCTCTGCACCACTGTCCCTCTGTCCACCACTGTCCCTCCTCTGCACCACACTGTCCCTCCTCTGCACCACCCCTCCTGTCCCTCCTCTGCTGCACCACTGTCCCTCCTCTGCACCACTGTCCCTCCTCTGCACCACACTGTCCCTCCTCTGCACCACTGTCCCTCCTCTGCACCACTGTCCCTCCTCTGCACCACACTGTCCCTCCTCTGCACCACACTGTCCCTCCTCTCCCACTGTCCTCTCCTCCACACTGTCCCTCCTCTGCACCACTGTCCCTCCTCTGCACCACTGTCCCTCCTCTGCACCACTGTCCTCCTCTGCACCACACTGTCCCTCCTGCACCACTGTCCCTCCTCTGCACCACTGTCCCCTCCTCTGCACACTGTCCCTCCTCTGCACCACACTGTCCCCTCCTCTGCACCACTGTCCCTCCTCTGCACCACTGTCCTCCTCTGCACCACCACTGTCCCTCCTCTGCACCACTGTCCCTCCTCTGCACCACTGTCCCTCCTCTGCACCACCACTGTCCCTCCTCTGCACCACACTGTCCCTCCTCTGCACCACACTGTCCCTCCTCTGCACCACTGTCACCTCCTCTGTCCTCCTCTGCCTCCACACTGTCCCTCCTCTGCACCACTGTCCCTCCTCTGCACCACACTGTCCCTCCTCTGCACCACTGTCCCTCCTCTGCACCCACTGTCCCTCCTCTGCACCCACACGTCCCTCCTCTGCACCACACTGTCCCTCCTCTGCACCACACTGTCCTCCTCTGCACCACTGTCCCTCCTCTGCACCACTGTCCCTCCTCTGCACCACACTGTCCTCCTCTGCCACCACTGTCCCTCCTCTGCACCACTGTCCCTCCTCTGCACCACACTGTCCCTCCTCTGCACCACTGTCCTCCTCTGCACCACTGTCCCTCTGCACCCCTCCTCTGCACCACTGTCCCTCCTCTGCACCACTGTCCCTCCTCTGCACCACACTGTCCCCTCTGCACCACTGTCCCTCCTCTGCACCACTGTCCCTCCTCTGCACCACACTGTCCCTCCTCTGCACCACTGTCCTCCTCTGCACCACACTGTCCCTCCTCTGGACCACACTGTCCCTCCTCTGCACCACTGTCCCTCCTCTGCACCACACTGTCCTCCTCTGCACCACTGTCCCTCCTCTGCACCACACTGTCCCTCCTCTGCACCACACTGTCCTCCTCTGCACCACACCTCTGCACCACTGTCCCCTCCTCTGCACCACTGTCCCTCCTCTGCACCACACTGTCCATCCTCTGCACCACTGTCCCTCCTCTGGACCACACTGTCCCTCCTCTGGACCACTGTCCTCCTCTGCACCACTGTCCCTCCTCTGCACCACTGTCCCTCCTCTGCACCACTGTCCCTCCTCTGCACCACACTGTCCCTCCTCTGCACCACTGTCCCTCCTCTGCACCACACTGTCCCTCCTCTGCACCACTGTCCTCCTCTGCACCACACTGTCCCTCCTCTGCACCACACTGTCCCTCCTCTGCACCACTGTCCCTCCTCTGCACCACACTGTCCCTCCTCTGCACCACACTGTCCCTCCTCTGCACCACACTGTCCCTCCTCTCTGCACCACACTGTCCCTCCTCTGCACCACTGTCCCTCCTCTGCACCACACTCCCTCCTCTGCACCACACTGTCCCTCCTCTGCACCACACTGTCCCTCCTCTGCACCACACTGTCCCTCCTCTGCACCACACTGTCCCTCCTCTGCACCTGTCCCTCCTCCACTGTCCTCCTCTGCACAACACTGTCCCTCCTCTGCACCACACTGTCCCCTCCTCTGCACCACTGTCCCTCTCTGCACCACACTGTCCCTCCTCTGCACCACTGTCCCTCCTCTGCACCACACTGTCCCTCCTCTGCACCACTGTCCCTCCTCTGCACCACTGTCCCTCCTCTGCACCACACTGTCCCTCCTCTGCACCACTGTCCCTCCTCTGCACCACACTGTCCCTCCTCTGCACCACTGTCCCTCCTCTGCACCACTGTCCCTCCTCTGCACCACTGTCCCTCCTCTGCACCACTGTCCCTCCTCTGCACCACACTGTCCTCCTCTGCACCACTGTCCCTCCTCTGCACCACTGTCCTCCTCTGCACCACACTGTCCCTCCTCTGCACCACTGTCCCTCCTCTGCACCACTGTCCCTCCTCTGCACCACTGTCCCTCCTCTGCACCACACACTTCCTCCTCCTCTGCACCACTGTCCCTCCTCTGCTGCACCACTGTCCTCCTCTGCACCACACTGTCCCTCCTCTGCACCACACTGTCCCTCCTCTGCACCACTGTCCCTCCTCTGCACCACACTGTCCCTCCTCTGCCTGCACCACTGTCCCCCTCTGCACCACACTGTCCCTCCCTCTGCACCACACTGTCCCCCTCCTCTGCACACTGTCCCTCCTCTGTCCTCTGCACCACTGTCCCTCCTCTGCACCACACTGTCCCTCCTCTGCACCACTGTCCCTCCTCTCCTGCACCACACTGTCCCTCCTCTGCACCCACTGTCCCTCCTCTGCACACACTGTCCTCCTCTGCACCACTGTCCCTCCTCTGCACCACTGTCCCTCCTCTGCACCACTGTCCCTCCTCTGCACCACTGTCCCTCCTCTGCACCACACTGTCCTCCTCTGCACCACTGTCCCTCCTCTGCACCACACTGTCCCTCCTCTGCACCACTGTCCCTCCTCTGCACCACTGTCCCTCTCTGCACCACACTGTCCTCCTCTGCACCACTGTCCCTCCTCTGCACCACTGTCCTCCTCTGCCACACTGTCCCTCCTCTGCACACACTGTCCCTCCTCTGCACCCACACTGTCCCTCCTCTGCACACACTGTCCCTCCTCTGCACCACACTGTCCCTCCTCTGCACCACTGTCCCTCCTCTGCACCACACTGTCCCTCCTCTGCACCACTGTCCCTCCTCTGCACCACACTGTCCCTCCTCTGCACCACACTGTCCTCCTCTGCACCACTGTCCCTCCTCTGCACCACTGTCCTCCTCTGCACCACTGTCCCCTCCTCTGCACCACACTGTCCCTCCTCTGCACCACACTGTCCCTCCTCTGCACCACTGTCCCTCCTCTGCACCACTGTCCTCCTCTGCACCACTGTCCCTCCTCTCTGCACCACACTGTCCCTCCTCTGCACACACTGTCCCTCCTCTGCACCACTGTCCCTCCTCTGCACCACACTGTCCCTCCTCTGCACCACTGTCCCTCCTCTGCACCACACTGTCCCTCCTCTGGACCACACTGTCCTCCTCTGCACCACACTGTCCTCCTCTGCACCACTGTCCTCCTCTGCACCACTGTCCCTCCTCTGCACCACTGTCCCTCCTCTGCACCACTGTCCCTCCTCTGCACCACACTGTCCCTCCTCTGCACCACACTGTCCTCCTCTGCACCACACTGTCCCTCCTCTGCACCACACTGTCCCTCCTCTGCACCACACTGTCCCTCCTCTGCACCACACTGTCCCTCCTCTGCACCACACTGTCCCTCCTCTGCACCACACTGTCCCTCCTCTGCACCACTGTCCCTCCTCTGCCCACACTGTCCTCTCTGCACCACACTGTCCCTCCTCTGCACCACACTGTCCCTCCTCTGCACCACTGTCCCTCTGCCCACTGTCCCTCCTCTGCACCACTGTCCCTCCTCTGCACCACACTGTCCCTCCTCTGCACCACACTGTCCCTCCTCTGCACCACACTGTCCCTCCTCTGCACCACTGTCCTCCTCTGCACCACACTGTCCCTCCTCTGCACCACACTGTCCCTCCTCTGCACCACACTGTCCCTCCTCTGCACCACTGTCCCCTCCTCTGCACCACCTCTGTCCCTCCTCCTCTGCACCACACTGTCCCTCCTCTGCACCACACTGTCCCTCCTCTGCACCACACTGTCCCTCCTCTGCACCACACTGTCCCTCCTCTGCACCACTGTCCCCTCTGCACCACTGTCCTCCTCTGCACCACACTGTCCCTCCTCTGCACCACTGTCCCTCCTCTGCACCACTGTCCTCCTCTGCACCACACTGTCCCTCCTCTGCACCACTGTCCCTCCTCTGCACCACACTGTCCCTCCTCTGCACCACTGTCCCTCCTCTGCACCACTGTCCCTCCTCTGCACCACTGTCCTCCTCTGCACACTGTCCCTCCTCTGCACCACACTGTGTCCCTCCTCTGCACCCACTGTCCTCCTCTGCACCACACTGTCCCTCCTCTGCACCACTGTCCCTCCTCTGCACCACACTGTCCCTCCTCTGCACCACTGTCCCTCTCTGCACCACTGTCCTCTGCACCACTGTCCCTCCTCTGCTGCACCACTGTCCCTCCTCTGCACCACTGTCCCTCCTCTGCACCTGTCCTCTCTGCACCACTGTCCCTCCTCTGCACCACTGTCCCTCCTCTGCACCACTGTCCCTCCTCTGCACCACTGTCCCTCCTCTGCACCACACTGTCCCTCCTCTGCACCACACTGTCCCT
The DNA here is from genome assembly GCA_019594935.1 of Periophthalmus modestus. Taxonomy (NCBI): domain Eukaryota; kingdom Metazoa; phylum Chordata; class Actinopteri; order Gobiiformes; family Gobiidae; genus Periophthalmus; species Periophthalmus modestus. The sequence goes on along the minus strand of JAIEZT010001298.1, from coordinate 105,517 downwards.
CCTCTGCACCACTGTCCCTCCTCTGCACCACTGTCCCTCCTCTGCACCACACTGTCCCTCCTCTGCACCACACTGTCCCTCCTCTGCACCACACTGTCCCTCCTCTGCACCACACTGTCCCTCCTCTGCACCACACTGTCCCTCTCTGCACCACACTGTCCCTCCTCTGCACCACTGTCCCTCCTCTGCACCACTGTCCCCTCTGCACCACACTGTCCCTCCTCTGCACCACTGTCCCTCCTCTGCACACACTGTCCCTCCTCTGCACCACTGTGTCCCTCCTCTGGCCACCACTGTCCCTCCTCTGCACCACTGTCCCTCCTCTGCACCACACTGTCCTCCTCTGCACCACACTGTCCCTCCTCTGCACCACACTGTCCCTCCTCTGCACCACTGTCCCTCCTCTGCACCACTGTCCCTCCTCTGCACCACTGTCCTCCTCTGCACCACACTGTCCCTCCTCTGCACCACACTGTCCCTCCTCTGCACCACTGTCCCTCCTCTGCACCACTGTCCCCCTCTGCACCACACTGTCCCTCCTCTGCACCACACTGTCCCTCCTCTGCACCACTGTCCCTCCTCTGCACCACTGTCCTCCTCTCTGCACCCACTGTCCCTCCTCTGCACCACACTGTCCCTCCTCTGCACCACACTGTCCCTCCTCTGCACCACTGTCCCTCCTCTGCACCACACTGTCCTCCTCTGCACCACACTGTCCCTCCTCTGCACCACACTGTCCCTCCTCTGCACCACACTGTCCCTCCTCTGCACCACTGTCCTCCTCTGCACCACTGTCCCTCCTCTGCACCACACTGTCCCTCCTCTGCACCACTGTCCCTCCTCTGCACCACACTCTCCTCTGCACACACTGTCCCTCCTCTGCACCACTGTCCCTCCTCTGCACCACTGTCCCTCCTCTGCACCACTGTCCCTCCTCTGCACCACTGTCCCTCCTCTGCACCACACTGTCCCTCCTCTGCACCACTGTCCCTCCTCTGCACCACACTGTCCCTCCTCTGCACCACTGTCCCTCCTCTGCACCACACTGTCCCTCCTCTGCACCACACTGTCCCTCCTCTGCACCACACTGTCCCTCCTCTGCACCACACTGTCCCTCCTCTGCACCACTGTCCCTCCTCTGCACCACACTGTCCCTCCTCTGCACCACACTGTCCCTCCTCACCACACTGCACCACTGTCCTCCTCCTCTGCACACACTGTCCCTCCTCTGCACCACACTGTCCCTCCTCTGCACCACTGTCCTCCTCTGCACCACTCCTCTCTGCACCACACTGTCCCTCCTCTGCACCACACTGTCCCTCCTCTGCACCACTGTCCCTCCTCTGCACCACACTGTCCCTCCTCTGCACCACTGTCCCTCCTCTGCACCACACTGTCCCTCCTGCACCACACACCCTCCTCTGCCCCCACTGTCCTCCTCTGCACCACTGTCCCTCCTCTGCACCACACTGTCCCTCCTCTGCACCACTGTCCCTCCTCTGCACCACTGTCCCTCCTCTGCACCACACTGTCCCTCCTCTGCACCACTGTCCCTCCTCTGCACCACACTGTCCCTCCTCTGCACCACACTGTCCCTCCTCTGCACCACTGTCCCTCCTCTGCACCACACTGTCCCTCCTCTGCACCACACTGTCCCACTGTCCTCTGCACCCACTGTCCCTCCTCTGCACCACACTGTCCTCCTCTGCACCACTGTCCCTCCTCTGCACCACACTGTCCCTCCTCTGCACCACACTGTCCCTCCTCTGCACCACTGTCCCTCCTCTGCACCACACTGTCCCTCCTCTGCACACACACTGTCCCTCCTCTGCACCACTGTCCCTCCTCTGCACCACACTGTCCCCCTCTGCACCACTGTCCCTCCTCTGCACCACTGTCCCTCCTCTGCACCACACTGTCCCTCCTCTGCACCACACTGTCCCTCCTCTGCACACCACTGTCCCTCCTCTGCACCACACTGTCCCTCCTCTGCACCACACTGTCCCTCCTCTGCACCACCACTGTCCCTCCTCTGCACCACTGTCCCTCCTCTGCACCCACACTGTCCCTCCTCTGCACCACTGTCCCTCCTCTGCACCACTGTCCCTCCTCTGCCACACTGTCCTCCTCTGCACCACTGTCCCTCCTCTGCACCACACTGTCCCTCCTCTGCACCCACTGTCCCTCCTCTGCACCACACTGTCCCCTCTGCACCACTGTCCCTCCTCTGCACCACACACTGTCCCTCCTCTGCACCACTGTCCCTCCTCTGCACCACTGTCCCTCCTCTGCACCACTGTCCCTCCTCTGCACCACACTGTCCCTCCTCTGCACCACACTGTCCCTCCTCTGCACCACACTGTCCCTCCTCTGCACCACACTGTCCCTCTCTGCACCACTGTCCTCCTCTGCACCACTGTCCCTCCTCTGCACCACACTGTCCCTCCTCTGCACCACACTGTCCCTCCTCTGCACCACACTGTCCTCCTCTGCCCACACTGTCCTCTCTGCACCACACTGTCCCTCCTCTGCACCACACTGTCCCTCCTCTGCACCACACTGTCCCTCCTCTGCACCACTGTCCCTCCTCTGCACCACACTGTCCCTCCTCTGCACCACACTGTCCCTCCTCTGCACCACTGTCCCTCCTCTGCACCACACTGTCCCTCCTCTGCACCACTGTCCCTCCTCTGCACCACTGTCCCTCCTCTCTGCACCACACTGTCCCTCCTCTGCACCACACTGTCCCTCCTCTGCACCACTGTCCCTCCTCTGCACCACTGTCCCTCCTCTGCACCACTGTCCCTCCTCTGCACCACACTGTCCCTCCTCTGCACCACACTGTCCCTCCTCTGCACCACTCCCTCTGCACCACACTGTCCCTCCTCTGCACCACACTGTCCCTCCTCTGCACCACTGTCCTCCTCTGCACCACACTGTCCCTCCTCTGCACCACTGTCCCTCCTCTGCACCACACTGTCCCTCCTCTGCACCACACTGTCCCTCCTCTGCACCACTGTCCCTCCTCTGCACCACTGTCCCTGTCCCTCCTCTCTGCACCACACTGTCCCTCCTCTGCACCACTGTCCCTCCTCTGCACCACACTGTCCCTCCTCTGCACCACTGTCCCTGTCCCACTGTCCTCTGCACCACACTGTCCCCCTCTGCACACACTGTCCCTCCTCTGCACCACTGTCCCTCCTCTGCACCACACTGTCCCTCCTCTGCACCACTGTCCCTCCTCGCACCACACTGTCCTCCTCTGCACCACTGTCCCTCCTCTGCACCACTGTCCCTCCTCTGCACCACACTGTCCCTCCTCTGCACCACTGTCCCTCCTCTGCACCACACTGTCCCTCTGCTCACACTGTCCCTCCTCTGCACCACACTGTCCCTCCTCTGCACCACACTGTCCCTCCTCTGCACCACTGTCCCTCCTCTGCACCACACTGTCCCTCCTCTGCACCACTGTCCCTCCTCTGCACCACTGTCCCTCCTCTGCACCACTGTCCCTCCTCTGCACCACACTGTCCCTCCTCTGCACCACTGTCCCTCCTCTGCACCACTGTCCCTCCTCTGCACCACTGTCCCTCCTCTGCACCACACTGTCCCTCCTCTGCACCACTGTCCCTCCTCTGCACCACACTGTCCCTCCTCTGCACCACACTGTCCCTCCTCTGCACCACCACTGTCCCTCCTCTGCACCACACTGTCCCTCCTCTGCACCACTGTCCCTCCTCTGCACCACACTGTCCCTCCTCTGACCACTGTCCCTCCTCTGCACCACACTGTCCTCCTCTGCACCACTGTCCCTCCTCTGCACCACACTGTCCCTCCTCTGCACCACTGTCCCTCTCTGCACCACACTGTCCCTCCTCTGCACCACACTGTCCCTCCTCTGCACCACACTGTCCCTCCTCTGTACCACACTGTCCCTCCTCTGCACCACACTGTCCCTCCTCTGCACCACTGTCCCTCCTCTGCACCACTGTCCCTCCTCTGCACCACACTGTCCCTCCTCTGCACCACACTGTCCCTCCTCTGCACCACTGTCCCTCCTCTGCACCACTGTCCTCCTCTGCACCACACTGTCCCTCCTCTGCACCACACTGTCCCTCCTCTGCACCACACTGTCCCTCCTCTGCACCACTGTCCCTCCTCTGCACCACACTGTCCCTCCTCTGCACCACACTGTCCCTCCTCTGCACCACTGTCCCTCCTCTGCACCACTGTCCCCTCCTCTGCACCACTGTCCTCCTCTGCACCACTGTCCCTCCTCTGCACCACACTGTCCTCCTCTGCACCACACTGTCCCTCCTCTGCACCACACTGTCCCTCCTCTGCACCACTGTCCCTCCTCTGCACACACTGTCCCTCCTCTGCACCACACTGTCCCTCCTCTGCACCACTGTCCCTCCTCTGCACCACTGTCCCTCCTCTGCACCACTGTCCTCCTCTGCACCACTGTCCCTCCTCTGCACACACTGTCCCTCCTCTGCACCACTGTCCCTCCCTCTGCACACCACTGTCCTCCTCTGCACCACTGTCCCTCCTGCACCACACTGTCCCTCCTCTGCACCACTGTCCCTCCTCTGCCCCCTCCTCTGCACCACACTGTCCTCCTCTGCACCCACTGTCCTCCTCTGCACCACACTGTCCCTCCTCTGCACACACTGTCCTCCTCTGCACCACTGTCCCTCTCTGCACCACACTGTCCCTCCTCTGCACCACACTGTCCCTCCTCTGCACCACACTGTCCCTCCTCTGCACCACTGTCCTCTGCACCACACTGTCCCTCTGCACCACTGTCCCTCTGCACCACACTGTCCCTCCTCTGCACCACACTGTCTCTCCTCTGCACCACACTGTCCCTCCTCTGCACCACACTGTCCCTCCTCTGCACCACACTGTCCCTCCTCTGGCACCACACTGTCCTCCTCTGCACCACTGTCCCTCCTCTGCACCCACACTGTCCTCCTCTGCACCACTGTCCTCCTCTGCACCCTCTCCTCTGCACCACTGTGTCCTCCTCTGCACCACTGTCCTCCTCACTCACTGTCCTCCTCTGCACCACTGTCCCCCCTCTGCACCACACTGTCCCTCCTCTGCACCACACTGTCCCTCCTCTGCACCACACTGTCCCTCCTCTGCACCACACTGTCCCTCCTCTGCACCACTGTCCCCTCCTCTGCACCACACTGTCCCTCCTCTGCACCACTGTCCCTCCTCTGCACCACTGTCCCTCCTCTGCACCCACTGTCCCTCCTCTGCACCACACTGTCCCTCCTCTGCACCACTGTCCTCCTCTGCACCACTGTCCCCTCCTCTGCACCACACTGTCCCTCCTCTGCACCACTGTCCCTCCTCTGGCACCACACTGTCCTCCTCTGCACCACACTGTCCCTCCTCTGCACCACTGTCCCTCCTCTGCACCACTGTCCCTCCTCTGCACCACACTGTCCCCTCCTCTGCACCACACTGTCCCTCCTCTGCACCACACTGTCCCTCCTCTGCACCACTGTCCCCCTCCTCTGCACACACTGTCCCTCCTCTGCTCTGTCCCTCCTCTGCACCACTGTCCCTCCTCTGCACCACACTGTCCCTCCTCTGCACCACACTGTCCCTCCTCTGCACCACACACTGTCCCCTCCTCTCCCTCCACTGCACACTGTCCCTCCTCTCACTGTCCCTGCACCACACTGTCCCTCCTCTGCACCACACTGTCCCTCCTCTGCACCACTGTCCCTCCTCTGCCTCTGTCCCTCCTCTGCACCACTGTCCTCCTCTGCACCACACTGTCCCTCCTCTGCACCACACTGTCCCTCCTCTGCACCACACCCTGTCCCTCCTCTGCACCACTGTCCTCCTCTGCACCTCTGTCCCTCCTCTGCACCACTGTCCCTCCTCTGCACCACACTGTCCCTCCTCTGCACCACTGTCCCTCCTCTGCACCACACTGTCCCTCCTCTGCACACACTGTCCTCCTCTGCACCACACTGTCCCTCCTCTGCACCACACTGTCCCTCCTCTGCACCACACTGTCCCTCCTCTGCACCACACTGTCCCTCCTCTGCACCCACCACTGTCCCTCCTCTGCACCACACTGTCCCTCCTCTGCACCACACTGTCCCTCCTCTGCACCACTGTCCCTCCTCTGCACCACACTGTCCCTCCTCTGCACCACACTGTCCCTCCTCTGCACCACTGTCCCTCCTCTGCACCACACTGTCCTCCTCTGCACCACTGTCCCTCCTCTGCACCACTGTCCCTCCTCTGCACCACACTGTCCCTCCTCTGCACCACTGTCCCTCCTCTGCACACACCACCTCTGTCCACTCCTCTGCACCACACTGTCCCTCCTCTGCACCACCACACTGTCCCTCCTCTGCACCACACTGTCCTCCTCTGCACCACACTGTCCCTCCTCTGCACCACTGTCCCTCCTCTGCACCACACTGTCCTCCTCTGCACCACTGTCCCTCCTCTGCACCACACTGTCCCTCCTCTGCACCACTGTCCTCCTCTGCACCACTGTCCCTCCTCTGCACCACACTGTCCACTCTGTGCAACACACTGTCCCTCCTCTGCACCACACTGTCCCTCCTCTGCACCACACTGTCCCTCCTCTGCACCACACTGTCCCTCCTCTGCACCACACTGTCCTCCTCTGCACCACTGTCCCTCCTCTGCACCACTGTCCTCCTCTGGACCACACTGTCCCTCCTCTGCACCACTGTCCCTCCTCTGCACCACATGGGTCTCCTCTGCACCACACTGTCCATCCTCTGCACCACTGTCCCTCCTCTGGACCACACTGTCCCTCCTCTGCACCACACTGTCCCTGCACCACACTGTCCTCCTCTGCACCACACTGTCCCTCCTCTGCACCACTGTCCTCTCTGCACCACTGTCCCTCCTCTGCACCACACTGTCCTCCTCTGCACCACACTGTCCCTCCTCTGCACCACACTGTCCCTCCTCTGCACCACACTGTCCCTCCTCTGCACCACACTGTCCCTCCTCTGCACCACACTGTCCCTCCTCTGCACCACTGTCCCTCCTCTGCACACACTGTCCCTCCTCTGCACCACTGTCCCTCCTCTGCACCACACTGTCCCTCCTCTGCACCACTGTCCCTCCTCTGCACCACTGTCCCTCCTCTGCACCACTGTCCCTCCTCTGCCACCACTGTCCCTCCCTCTGCACCACACTGTCCCTCCTCTGCACCACTGTCCCTCCTCTGCCACACTGTCCCTCCCTCCTCTGCACCACACTGTCCCACTGCACCCTCCTCTCTGCACCCTCTGTCCTCCTCTGCACCACACTGTCCCTCCTCTGCACCACTGTCCCTCCTCTGCACCACACTGTCCCCTCCTCTGCACCACACTGTCCCTCCTCTGCACCAGTCCCTCCTCTGCACCACACTGTCCCCCTCTGCACCACACTGTCCCTCCTCTGCACCACACTGTCCCTCCTCTGCACCACTGTCCTCCTCTGCACCACTGTCCCTCCTCTGCACCACACTGTCCCTCCTCTGCACCACTGTCCCTCCTCTGCACCACACTGTCCTCCTCTGCACCACACTGTCCCTCCTCTGCACCACACTGTCCCTCCTCTGCACCACACTGTCCCTCCTCTGCACCACTGTGTCCTCCTCTGCACCACTGTCCCTCCTCTGCACCACTGTCCCTCCTCTGCACCACTGTCCCTCCTCTGCACCACACTGTCCCTCCTCTGCACCACACTGTCCCTCCTCTGCACCACTGTCCCTCCTCTGCACCACACTGTCCCTCCTCTGCACCACACTGTCCTCTCCACTGTCCCTCCTCTGCACCACTGTCCCTCCTCTGCACCACACTGTCCCTCCTCTGCACCACACTGTCCTCCTCTGCACCACTGTCCCTCTGCACTGCCACCTCCTCCTCTGCACCACTGTCCTCTCCTCTGACCACCGGTCACTGTCTCCTCTGCTCCACACTGTCCCTCCTCTGGACCCACACTGTCCCTCTCTGCACCACTGTCCAAAAATTCCTCTGTGCGTTTGAGTGAGGGAAAAGACAATCAACTTTCAATAGAAACGTAATCATTGGATAAATTAGCAAAAGTTTCATTTAGAACAAATCTCTGGATCCTATGCGGGTTTCGACCCCTGCGGGGGACCGGGCCGGGGCCGGGGGCCGGGGGCCGGGGGCCGGCGGCCTGCGTCTGAAGTGCTGGAGAAGTTCTGTTTCTTTTACTCACTGATAAAAACGTCACATTTCACTGGGTGAATGGTTCAATCTCGTGCCGTGTTACACCTGCACCTGGGAGGGCATCTGACACACGGACCCGCCTCAGTCCAACAGTCGCACAGTGTGTCCACTGTCCTCAAGCTGGTGCTGTGTGGTGCCACTGGCCTGGCTGTGGTGCAATTCCTGCCTCCACAGATGAATACTTTCATTGTGTCCTTGGGCAAGACACTAAAAATGTGACTATTTACAGGGATATAAGGGAATGGGAGGGCATCTGACACAGGACACTTTTGTGACACTTTATTAACATCAGATAAATATGAAAACGATCAATGAGCCACAGGGACCTGGTTTAGTCCTGGTTTAGTCCTGGTTCAGTCCTGGTTTAGTCCTGGTTCAGTCCTGGTTTAGTCCTGGTTTAGTCCTGGTTTAGACCTGGTTTAGACCTGGTTTTGTCCTGGTTTAGACCTGGTTTAGACCTGGTTTAGACCTGGTTTAGTCCTGGTTTAGTCCTGGTTTAGACCTGGTTTAGTCCTGGTTTAGTCCTGGTTTAGTCCTGGTTTAGACCTGGTTTAGACCTGGTTTAGTCCTGGTTTAGTCCTGGTTTAGACCTGGTTTAGTCCTGGTTTAGACCTGGTTTAGTCCTGGTTTAGTCCTGGTTTAGACCTGGTTTAGTCCTGGTTTAGTCCTGGTTTAGTCCTGGTTTAGACCTGGTTTAGTCCTGGTTTAGTCCTGGTTTAGTCCTGGTTTAGTCCTGGTTCAGACCTGGTTTAGTCCTGGTTTAGTCCTGGTTTAGTCCTGGTTTAGACCTGGTTTAGTCCTGGTTTAGTCCTGGTTTAGTCCTGGTTTAGACCTGGTTTAGTCCTGGTTTAGACCTGGTTTAGACCTGGTATAGTCCTGGTTTAGTCCTGGTTTAGTCCTGGTTTAGTCCTGGTTTAGACCTGGTTTAGTCCTGGTTTAGACCTGGTTTAGACCTGGTTTAGTCCTGGTTTAGTCCTGGTTTAGTCCTGGTTTAGTCCTGGTTTAGACCTGGTTTAGTCCTGGTTTAGACCTGGTTTAGACCTGGTTTAGTCCTGGTTTAGTCCTGGTTTAGTCCTGGTTTAGTCCTGCGGTGTTTTTCTAAACCAGGGCAAAGCTGGTATTGAACCACAGACCTTCAGGTCAGAGGGCAAACGCTGCACAGACTGAACGTCCTTCATTATTCCAGGCCTGTGATTGGTCCGTGTTGAAGTGTTCTTGGCCTGTGATTGGTCAAAACACCTGTATAACCTCCTCCCACTGATCCACAGGCCACACCCCGTTGTCGAGGACGTTGCTAGGTGACGTCTTCCAGTCCCAGGTCGCCACGGGAACGCTCCACCCGTCGCCGTAGTTCGCTCGGACATAATCCAGAGTCTCGCACGGAACCCGAACCTTCAACTCCAGAAAGAGCGTCCAGCACAGAGAGAAGCGCGGGAAGACGTACCTGCGGACAAGGCGTTTAGAGACCGGGCACTGGACATGCCTAACCTGCTAGCATACACTATATTAATATAAACCCATGTAGCTAACCTGTTAGCCGCCGCGATACAAACAGGAAGTGATCATGTGGCACTTCCTGCTCCATCGACTCTGGCTCCAATTCACTTTCTGTGTAAAACAGCGCCCCCTGTGTCTGTCCCTGCTGCTGTCAGACTCATTTGTCTTAAATGTTTGTATTAACATCTACATGATCCTGGGGTTAGCTCTGGCGTTAGCTCGTCGTATGCTAGCAGGTCGTGTGGCGTTAGCTCGTCGTATGCTAGCAGGTCGTGTGGCGTTAGCTCGTCGTATGCTAGCAGGTCGTGTGGCGTTAGCTCGTCGTATGCTAGCAGGTCGTGTGGAGTTAGCTCGTCGTATGCTAGCAGGTCGTGTGGCGTTAGCTCGTCGTATGCTAGCAGGTCGTGTGGAGTTACCCTGAGACTCACTTAAACTTGCGTCCTGTTCTCGCCTGAGTTCCTCCGTTCCACATCACGTCTCCGTCGTCGTAAAAGAAAAAAATGTCAAGTTTGACGTCGTCCAAAAGAAACGAGAGCTCCAAGCTGTCCTCCACCTGAGACACAAACAGAACCGGGACTAGACCGGGACTAGACCGGGACTGAACCGGGACTAGACCGGGACTAGACCGGGACTAGACCGGGACTAGACCGGGACTGAACCGGGACTAGACCGGGACTAGACCGGGACTAGACCGGGACTAGACCGGGACTAGACGGGGGACTAGACCGGGACTAGACCGGGACTAGACCGGGACTAGACCGGGACTAGACCCGGGACTGAACCGGGACTAGACCGGGACTGAACCGGGACTGAACCGGGACTAGACCGGGACTAGACCGGGACTAGACCGGGACTAGACCGGGACTAGACCGGGACTAGACCGGGACTAAACCAGGACTCACCTTCCCAAATCGGTGTTTGAGCCTCAGTCCAGCCGTGGTCAGGACTTGGACTATCTCTGGTCTGAAGTCCTGGACTAAGACCCCGATGTCGACGTCTCTGCTGTAGGAGATGACCCCGCACTGCCTCAGCCAACCTGCAGGGGGAGCTCCTCATGGTTAGTATGTTAAGTATGTTAGCGTGTTTAGCATGTTTAGCGTGTTTAGCGTGTTTAGCGTGTTTAGCGTGTCGCGAGTTTCTGCACAGACTTTGATGGTTCAGTCGTTCCAGGTGATTTTATTGAACATGTGGATCATGTGTTTGACACAAACACTAAAGAGTCAGTTCTTTAAACCTTTGGTCTGACTCAGGAGCCACAACAGAGACTCTGGACCTGCTCATCACAAAAGGACTAAATATTTAAATGTCAGTGAGGTGGATGTTGCTCTGATCATTTCTGTGTCGTCTTTGACCTTTGACCTTTGTCTGTTATTCACAAACCAGCGGCTGGTCCTGTTGTTCAGAGGGAACGGAGCGAGTCAAAGCTCCAGGTTCATCATGAGATTTACAGAGAAAAGATGAACATGAACAACCACAGTTTATGTAGAACAAGGAGAGGGACTTTTATCACATTATTGTAGCAGTAACAGCTCTGTGTCCTGTTTGTGACAGTGAACAGATCAACAAACCTCCTGCTCCACTAACGTTAGAAATAATCTCCACATCTAAGTGCGACACTCGACTTTGACCAGGTTTAAGTCCAGGCTCAAAACGCTTCTGTTTATCTGTGACTGGAGGGTTTTTATTCTGCCTCTTTTATTTTAATGTTTTAATGTTAACTTTATGATGATTTGTGTGATTTTAACATCTTTCTTATTCTGTAAAACACTTTGAATGACTCTATGACACATTGAGCTGTTCAGATAAACTTGTTTTGCAGTTTTCTGTAACGACAAGTTTCAGGGCAGTAAAAATGCATCAATTCCACAACGAAAATAAGCGCGTGTAGCGTGCCTAGCCTGTTAGCGCATGTAGCGTGCCTAGCCTGTTAGCGCATGTAGCGTGCCTAGCCTGTTAGCGCATGTAGCGTGCCTAGCCTGTTAGCGCATGTAGCGTGCCTAGCCTGTTAGCGCATGTAGCGTGCCTAGCCTGTTAGCGCATGTAGCGTGCCTAGCCTGTTAGCGCATGTAGCGCAGCCTGTTAGCGCATGTAGCGTGCCTAGCCTGTTAGCGCGTGTAGCGTGTCTAGCCTGTTAGCGCGTGTAGCGTGCCTAGCCTGTTAGCGCGTGTAGCGTGCCTAGCCTGTTATCGCGTGTAGCGTGCCTAGCCTGTTAGCGTGTTTAGTGTGTGTAGCGTGCTTAGCCTGTTAGCGTGTTTAGCGTGCCTAGCCTGTTAGTGTGTTTAGCGTGCCTAGCCTGTTAGCGTGTGTAGCGTGCCTAGCCTGTTAGCGTGTGTAGCGTGCCTAGCCTGTTAGCGCGTGTAGCGTGCCTAGCCTGTTAGCATGTTTAGTGTGTGTAGCGTGCCTAGCCTGTTAGCGTGTTTAGCGTGCCTAGCCTGTTAGCGTGTGTAGCGTGCCTAGCCTGTTAGCGTGTTTAGCGTGCCTAGCCTGTTAGCATGTGTAGCGTGCCTAGCCTGTTAGCGCGTGTAGCGTGCCTAGCCTGTTAGCGTGTTTAGTGTGTGTAGCGTGCCTAGCCTGTTAGCGTGTTTAGCGTGCCTAGCCTGTTAGCGCATGTAGCGTGCCTAGCCTGTTAGCGCGTGTAGCGTGCCTAGCCTGTTAGCGCGTGTAGCGTGCCTAGCCTGCCTGTTAGCGCATGTAGCGTGCCTAGCCTGCCTAGCCTGTTAGCGTGCCTAGCCTGTTAGCGCATGTTTAGCGTGCCTAGCCTGTTAGCGCATGTAGCGTGCCTAGCCTGTTAGCGCATGTAGCGTGCCTAGCCTGTTAGCGCATGTAGCGTGCCTAGCCTGTTAGCGCATGTAGCGTGCCTAGCCTGTTAGCGCATGTAGCGTGCCTAGCCTGTTAGCGCATGTAGCGTGCCTAGCCTGTTAGCGCATGTAGCGTGCCTAGCCTGTTAGCGCGTGTAGCGTGCCTAGCCTGTTAGCGCGTGCCTAGCCTGTTAGCGTGCCTAGCCTGTTAGCGCGTGTAGCGTGCCTAGCCTGTTAGCGCGTGTAGCGTGCCTAGCCTGTTAGCGGCGTGTAGCGTGCCTAGCGTGTAGCGTGCCTAGCCTGTTAGCGCGTGTGTGTAGCGTGCCTAGCCTGTTAGCGCATTTAGCGTGCCTAGCCTGTTAGCGTGTTTAGCGCGTGTAGCGTGCCTAGCCTGTTAGCGCATGTAGCGTGCCTAGCCTGTTAGCGCGTGTAGCGTGTCTAGCCTGTTAGCGCGTGTAGCGTGCCTAGCCTGTTAGCGCGTGTAGCGTGCCTAGCCTGTTAGCGCGTGTAGCGCTAGCCTGTTAGCGTGTAGCGTGCCTAGCCTGTTAGCGTGTTTAGTGTGTGTAGCGTGCCTAGCCTGTTAGCGTGTTTAGCGTGCCTAGCCTGTTAGCGTGTGTAGCGTGCCTAGCTAGCCTGTTAGCGTGTGTAGCGTGCCTAGCCTGTTAGCGTGTGTAGCGTGCCTAGCCTGTTAGCGCGTGTAGCGTGCCTAGCCTGTTAGCGTGTGTTTAGTGTGTGTAGCGTGCCTAGCCTGTTAGCGTGTGTTTGTAGCGTGCCTAGCCTGTTAGCGTGTGTAGCGTGCCTAGCCTGTTAGCGTGTTTAGCGTGCCTAGCCTGTTAGCATGTGTAGCGTGCCTAGCCTGTTAGCCTAGCGTGTAGCGTGCCTAGCCTGTTAGCGTGTTTAGTGTGTGTAGCGTGCCTAGCCTGTTAGCGCGTGTTTAGCGTGCCTAGCCTGTTAGCGCATGTAGCGTGCCTAGCCTGTTAGCGCGTGTAGCGTGCCTAGCCTGTTAGCGCGTTGTAGCGTAGCGTGCCTAGCCTGTTTAGCGCATGTAGCGTGCCTAGCCTGTTAGCGCATGTAGCGTGCCTAGCCTGTTAGCGCATGTAGCGTGCCTAGCCTGTTAGCGCGTGTAGCGTGCCTAGCCTGTTAGCGCGTAGTAGCGTGTGCCTAGCCTGTTAGCGCGTGTAGCGTGCCTAGCCTGTTATCGCGTGTAGCGTGCCTAGCCTGTTATCGCGTGTAGCGTGCCTAGCCTGTTAGCGCATGTAGCGTGCCTAGCCTGTTAGCGCATGTAGCGTGCCTAGCCTGTTAGCGCATGTAGCGTGCCTAGCCTGTTAGCGCATTTAGCGTGCCTAGCCTGTTAGCGCATGTAGCGTGCCTAGCCTGTTAGCGCATGTAGCGTGCCTAGCCTGTTAGCGCGTGTAGCGTGTCTAGCCTGTTAGCGCGTGTAGCGTGCCTAGCCTGTTAGCGCGTGTAGCGTGCCTAGCCTGTTATCGCGTGTAGCGTGCCTAGCCTGTTAGCGTGTTTAGTGTGTGTAGCGTGCTTAGCCTGTTAGCGTGTTTAGCGTGCCTAGCCTGTTAGTGTGTTTAGCGTGCCTAGCCTGTTAGCGCGTGTAGCGTGCCTAGCCTGTTAGCGCATGTAGCGTGCCTAGCCTGTTAGCGCGTGTAGCGTGTCTAGCCTGTTAGCGCGTGTAGCGTGCCTAGCCTGTTAGCGCGCGTGTAGCGTAGCGTGCCTAGCCTGTTATCGCGCGTGTAGCGTGCCTAGCCTGTTATCGCGTGTAGCGTGCCTAGCCTGTTAGCGCGTGTAGCGTGCCTAGCCTGTTAGCGCATGTAGCGTGCCTAGCCTGTTAGCGCATGTAGCGTGCCTAGCCTGTTAGCGCATGTAGCGTGCCTAGCCTGTTAGCGCGTGTAGCGTGTCTAGCCTGTTATCGCGTGTAGCGTGCCTAGCCTGTTAGCGCATTTAGCGTGCCTAGCCTGTTAGCGTGTGTAGCGTGCCTAGCCTGTTAGCGTGTGTAGCGTGCCTAGCCTGTTAGCGTGTTTAGCGTGCCTAGCCTGTTAGCGTGTGTAGTGTGCCTAGCCTTTTAGCGTGTGTGGAGGCTCTCACCTAAACAGGTGCCGCTGCTGATCCAGAACGGGACCTGGATCTGGCCCAGAGTCTGGACCGAGATCTGGAGCAGGGTCTGGACTTTCCTCCTGAAGTCCAGAGCGGCCGGGCCCGAGTCCTGAGGGTAAAGCTGCAGAGACACAAAGACACGAGGAGGAAGTATAACCCGCGAAGAGGACGTCTGATCACACAGCGCCCCCTCGTGCTCAGGTAGGACAGTGCACTTCAGGGATTTCGCTGAGCGCTGTGGGTGACCTGTCTTCGTTGTCATAGTGACGTTTGTGAAGGAGGATCTGAAGAGTCCGGCTCACCTGCAGGAAGCTGCGGGCGTCACGGTAACCACACTCCAGGAAGTGGGCGTGTCTCTGCTCCAACAGGAAGTGGGTGACGTTCCGAGGGACACGCACATCCAGACCGTCCAGAACCGTGAGGACCAAGTCAAGTCTGAAACAGGGCAGAGACCAGGACTGAACCGGGACTGAACCGGGACTGAACCGAGACTGAACCGGGACTAACTGACCTGTTGTAGGCCCCTTGGTGGCGGCCGTAGTCCAGGTGTTTGAAGGGGAAGGTCCGGTCTTCGTCTGGTCTCAGTCTCAGAGCTCCATGCCACAAGAATCCACCTCCACGTTCTACAAAGAAGACCAACTGCAAAACAAAAACCAGACTGAACCAGGACTGAACCAGGACTGAACCAGGACTGAACCAGGTCTAAACCTGGACTGAACCCGAGCTAAACCAGGACTGAACCAGGACTAAACCAGGACTGAACCAGGACTGAACCAGGACTAAACCAGGACTAAACCAGGACTGAACCCGAGCTAAACCAGGACTGAACCAGGACTAAACCAGGACTGAACCAGGACTGAACCAGGACTGAACCAGGTCTAAACCAGGACTGAACCCGAGCTAAACCAGGACTGAACCAGGACTAAACCAGGACTGAACCAGGACTAAACCAGGACTGAACCAGGACTGAACCAGGACTGAACCAGGTCTAAACCAGGACTGAACCCGAGCTAAACCAGGACTGAACCAGGACTAAACCAGGACTGAACCAGGACTAAACCAGGACTGAACCCGAGCTAAACCAGGTCTAAACCAGGACTGAACCCGAGCTAAACCAGGACTGAACCAGGACTAAACCAGGACTGAACCAGGACTGAACCAGGACTGAACCAGGTCTAAACCAGGACTGAGCCCGAGCTAAACCAGGACTGAACCAGGACTAAACCAGGTCTAAACCAGGACTGAACCCGAGCTAAACCAGGACTAAACCAGGACTGAACCAGGACTAAACCAGGTCTAAACCAGGACTGAACCCGAGCTAAACCAGGACTAAACCAGGACTAAACCAGGACTGAACCAGGACTAAACCAGGACTGCACCAGGACTAAACCAGGACTAAACCAGGTCTAAACCAGGTCTAGACCAGGACAGCAGCTCTCCTGACATTACAATGGGGGTGGGCAGATAGTGGAATGTGGGTCAAAGGTCACTAAACTAAGGACTCACCTGTATGACGTTGCCGTGGCGACGCAGCAGCAGGTGCAGAGGGACCTGGTCACCTGACACGTCCAAACCGACCAATCGCGGGTCTTCTCCTGAGAGGGAAAAAAACAACATTTTCCCAAAATTACATTAAATGTCACCCCCTTTATACTGTTTAAAGAGGAGGTATTTACTCCTGTGGGGTATTAAAGAGGAGGTATTTACTCCTGTGGGGTATTAAAGAGGAGGTATTTACTCCTGTGGGGTATTAAAGAGGAGGTATTTACTTCTGTGGGGTATTAAAGAGGAGGTATTTACCCCTGTGGGGTATTAAAGAGGAGGTATTTACTTCTGTGGGGAATTAAAGAGGAGGTATTTACTTCTGTGGGGTATTAAAGAGGAGGTATTTACTCCTGTGGGGTATTAAAGAGGAGGTATTTACTCCTGTGGGGTATTAAAGAGGAGGTATTTACTTCTGTGGGGTATTAAAGAGGAGGTATTTACTTCTGTGGGGTATTAAAGAGGAGGTATTTACTTCTGTGGGGTATTAAAGAGGAGGTATTTACTCCTGTGGGGTATTAAAGAGGAGTATTTACTCCTGTGGGGTATTAAAGAGGAGGTATTTACTTCTGTGGGGTATTAAAGAGGAGGTATTTACTCCTGTGGGGTATTAAAGAGGAGGTATTTACTTCTGTGGGGTATTAAAGAGGAGGTATTTACTTCTGTGGGGTATTAAAGAGGAGGTATTTACTCCTGTGGGGTATTAAAGAGGAGGTATTTACTCCTGTGGGGTATTAAAGAGGAGGTATTTACCCCTGTGGGGTATTAAAGAGGAGGTATTTACTTCTGTGGGGTATTAAAGAGGAGGTATTTACTTCTGTGGGGTATTAAAGAGGAGGTATTTACTCCTGTGGGGTATTAAAGAGGAGGTATTCTATGGGGTATTAAAGAGGAGGTATTTACTTCTGTGGGGTATTAAAGAGGAGGTATTGTCGTATGGAGCATGCGTGATGTACAGAGGGTTTGAATAGATCTCTAGATGACTTTTTAATAATGATCATAAAGAGTCACCTGATGTCAGGGTCCAGGTGAAGTCCTTCTGCTCCAGCGACGACAGGAAGCAGCTCTGAGGACACAGAGGTCAGAGGTCACATGGGTCACACAGGGGTCACACAGAGGTCACACAGAGGTCACATAGAGGTCAGAGTAGGCCTGTCATGACACACTCACGTCGTGGCCCCAGTGCTTGGCGTTGAGGCCGAACGCTGTGATTGGTCGGCTGCACAGGAAGTTGCATTGGTGATGCCCTGGTGCATTGTGGGAGACGGAGTTCAGAGCAGCGACGTCGATGAGAAACACAGGAAGACGACAACTGTGGGCCGCAGACAGGAACGACCTCACCACCTGCTGCAGAGAGAACCAGGACTAAACCAGGACTAAACCAGGACGAAACTGGGTCTAAACCGGGTCTAAACCGGGACTGAACCGGGACTAAACCGGGACTGAACCGGGACTGAACCGGGACTGAACCGAGACTAAACCAGGACTAAACTTGGACATAAATGTTTAAACTAAATCCAAGTGTTTCTTTTATAATTTGCATATGACTGTGATGACATCATGTTTGAGTTTAATGAGGAGCTCACCCATTGGCTGCCGGCGCTCAGAGGGCGGGGCTCGGCCTGCATCACAAACACATGAAAACAAAACGGTCAAAGTGAAACCATCCAGGAAAAACTCACACCTCCACCTCACCTCCACCTCAGCTCCACCTCAGCCTCACCTCAGCTCCACCTCAGCTCCACCTCAGCCTCACCTCCACCTCAGCCTCACCTCAGCTCCACCTCACCTCCACCTCCACTCAGCTCCACCTCAGCTCCACTCTCAGCTCACCTCAGCTCCACCTCAGCCTCACCTCACCTCCACCTCCACCTCAGCTCCCTCCACCTCAGCTCCACCTCACCTCCACTTCAGCTCCACCTCAGCTCCACCTCAGCCTCACCTCAGCTCCACCTCAGCCTCACCTCACCTCCACTTCAGCTCCACCTCAGCTCCACCTCAGCCTCACCTCCACCTCAGCTCCACCTCAGCCTCACCTCAGCTCCACCTCACCTCCACCTCACCTCCACTTCAGCTCCACCTCAGCTCCACCTCAGCCTCACCTCAGCTCCACCTCAGCCTCACCTCACCTCCACCTCAGCTCCACCTCAGCTCCACCTCACCTCCACCTCAGCCTCACCTCAGCTCCACCTCAGCCTCACCTCAGCTCCACCTCAGCTCCACCTCAGCCTCACCTCAGCTCCACCTCACCTCCACCTCAGCCTCAGCTCAGCTCCACCTCACCCTCACCTCACCTCCACCTCAGCCTCCTCACCTCAGCCTCACCTCAGCTCCACCTCAGCTCACCTCACCTCCACCTCAGCTCAGCCTCACCTCCACCTCAGCTCCACCTCAGCCTCACCTCAGCTCCACCTCAGCTCCACCAGCTCAGCTCAGCTCACCTCAGCCTCACAGCTCCACCTCTCTCCACCTCAGCTCCACCTCACCTCACCTCCACCTCACCTCCACCTCACCTCCACTTCAGCTCCACCTCAGCTCCACCTCAGCCTCACCTCAGCTCCACCTCACCTCCACTTCAGCTCCACCTCACCTCCACCTCAGCTCCACCTCAGCCTCACCTCAGCTCCACCTCACCTCCACCTCAGCCTCACCTCAGCTCCACCTCAGCCTCACCTCAGCTCCACCTCAGCTCCACCTCACCTCCACCTCAGCACCACCTGGAGACGGTGTCCATCTGACCAAACTGAGGAGCCTCTGACACCAGCTGTTTGGAATCTTCACTTTCACAGAGAATCATGTGTCAAACTGACACAGACAAAACATAAAAGATTTTATTTCAAATTCAGCACAAAGAGATTTGTCTTTAGAGGATTTTGGTGTGTGTAGTTTGTGTTGTTGTTGTTTGTGTTGTTGTTTGTGTTGTTGTAGTTTGTGTTGTTGTTTGTGTTGTTGTAGTTTGTGTTGTTGTTGTTTGTGTTGTTGTTGTTTGTGTTGCTGTAGTTTGTGTTGCTGTAGTTTGTGTTGTTGTTTGTGTTGCTGTAGTTTGTGTTGCTGTAGTTTGTGTTGCTGTAGTTTGTGTTGCTGTAGTTTGTGTTGTTGTAGTCTGTGTTGCTGTAGTTTGTGTTGCTGTTGTTTGTGTTGCTGTAGTTTGTGTTGTTGTAGTCTGTGTTGCTGTAGTTTGTGTTGTTGTTTGTGTTGCTGTAGTTTGTGTTGCTGTTGTTTGTGTTGCTGTAGTTTGTGTTTCTGTAGTTTGTGTTGTTGTAGTCTGTGTTGCTGTAGTTTGTGTTGCTGTAGTTTGTGTTGTTGTAGTCTGTGTTGCTGTAGTTTGTGTTGTTGTAGTCTGTGTTGCTGTAGTTTGTGTTGTTGTTTGTGTTGCTGTAGTTTGTGTTGCTGTAGTTTGTGTTGTTGTTTGTGTTGCTGTAGTTTGTGTTGCTGTAGTTTGTGTTGCTGTAGTCTGTGTTGCTGTAGTTTGTGTTGCTGTAGTTTGTGTTGCTGTAGTTTGTGTTGCTGTAGTCTGTGTTGCTGTAGTTTGTGTTGTTGTAGTTTGTGTTGCTGTAGTCTGTGTTGCTGTAGTTTGTGTTGCTGTAATCTGTGTTGCTGTAGTTTGTGTTGTTGTAGTTTGTGTTGTGTGTTGTGTTGCTGTAGTTTTGCTGTGTTGCTGTAGTAGTTTGTGTTGCTGTAGTTTGTGTTGCTGTAGTTTGTGTTGCTGTAGTTTGTGTTGCTGTAGTTTGTGTGTTTTGTGTTGCTGTAGTTTGTGTTGCTGTAGTTTGTGTTGCTGTAGTTTGTGTTGTGTAGTTTTGTGTTGCTGTAGTTGTGTTGTGTAGTTTGTGTTGCTGTAGTTTGTGTTGCTGTAGTTTGTGTTGCTGTAGTTTGTGTTGTTGTAGTCTGTGTTGCTGTAGTTTGTGTTGCTGTAGTTTGTGTTGCTGTAGTTTGTGTTGTTGTAGTCTGTGTTGCTGTAGTTTGTGTTGTTGTAGTTTGTGTTGCTGTAGTTTGTTGTAGTTTCTTGCTCACACTGGCCTCTCTCTGTTTACTGACCTTAGTGACGTACTTAGTGACGTACTTCCGGTAGTAGTGCAGCTGGAACAGCAGGAACGCGCAGCTGCCCAGCGCGAGCACGTACAGCAGCGCGCTCCGGTTCACGCGCACCATCCGACCCTCGGTCACGCGCACCTCATGCCGCGGGAGCGTGCTTAGCGGCGGGAAACCGCGGCGGGAAACGAGAACAGAGCGCGAGGAGCCCGGAGCCCAGCCGCCATCTTAGACAACAACACTTCCGCTGGGACACCTTCACAATAAAAGACACAGTGTCACAATAAAAGACACAGTGTCACAATAAAAGACAGAGATGAAAGTGGATTTAACAGAGTCTGGTTTAAACAAACTGTCATTTTCTGGTTTGAAGAAACATTACCAAGTTCAAACTGTTGTTTATTTTTTGAACACAAGAACTACTGTGGGTCGCAACCCACTCCCACCGCTTTAGTCCTGCTTTAGTCCTGCTTTAGTCCTGGTTTAGTCCTGAAGGTTTTAGAGAGAGAGACTGGAGGTGACTCTGACACTTTCTCTATGTTTCTGTGGGTCTGTGACTTTCATCTTGTCTGAGTTTATCTGGAGAAAGTAGTTTTCATCCACACACTGATCTGATCAGTGTCAGAGTGAATCCACTGGTCCAGATTCACCTGCTGCAGTGACACATAGATCTGAGTCTCTGCAGAGGTGTGACACATTATTGCTGTGTATTAACTGGCCTGTAGGGGGCAGCATGTAGAGACTGAACAACAGAGGTCCCAGGATTGACCCCTGGGGAACCCCACAGCTCAGAGACATTTTATCTGAGACACATTTTACTCCCTGTTTTCTAGATAGGACTTGAGCCAGTTTAGTGCAGTAGCTCAGATGCCCTCCCAGTCCTCTAGTCTCTGTAAGAGGATCATGATCCACAGAGTCAAAGACTCAGATCTAACAGGATCAACACTGAGACTTCATCAGTGTCAGGAGGATGTGTCGCCTTGATCAGAGCATCTCAGTCTGTGGTGGGTCTAAAACCGACTGGAAAATATCAGATGTTCATTTGGAGGAAGTTAATAAACTGTTGGTAAAATACTTTTTCAGGGATGTTGCCAGAAACAGCAGATTTGAGATTGGTTTGTTCAATATTGTGTCATCAGGACTGTTCTTCTTTAGGAGAGACTTGATAACCTGCAGTTTTCAAAGCTCTTGGGAATGTTCCAGATTGAAGTGACATATTAACTTTACAAACGAGTGACACAAACTGAGCTCAGACTTTATAAATGTGACACATGGAGGCAGCATGTAGATGAACTCAGACTGTGACCATCTCTGGGACAGTTTTGTCAGTTACAGGAGCAGAGTGAGTCAGCTCTAAGTGTCGAGGTGGAGCTGGGTGTTATTTGTTTTGTGGGATTGATGCATTTTTAAGGCCCTGAACCTTCTCGCTAAAGAAAACTGCAAACTCTGCACTTAGATGTGGAGATTATTTCTAACGTTAGTGGAGCAGGAGGTTTGTTGATCTGTTCACTGTCACAAACAGGACACAGAGGTGTTACTGCTACAATAATGTGATAAAAGTCCCTCTCCTTGTTCTACATAAACTGTGGTTGTTCATGTTCATCTTTTCTCTGTAAATCTCATGATGAACCTGGAGCTTTGACTCGCTCCGTTCCCTCTGAACAACAGGACCAGCCGCTGGTTTGTGAATAACAGACAAAGGTCAAAGGTCAAAGACGACACAGAAATGATCAGAGCAACATCCACCTCACTGACATTTAAATATTTAGTCCTTTTGTGATGAGCAGGTCCAGAGTCTCTGTTGTGGCTCCTGACATGAGTCAGACCAAAGGTTTAAAGAACTGACTCTTTAGTGTTTGTGTCAAACACATGATCCACATGTTCAATAAAATCACCTGGAACGACTGAACCATCAAAGTCTGTGCAGACGACTGAAAGTATCTCAGTAAAATCATCAGTAAAACTCAGACAGAGCTGGAGGTTTGAGTATAACTAAGTCGACTATGGAGGGTGATTGTTTTAGCTCCATTTTAAAGGAAAGTTTCAGATGAGTTTCAGTCGGGCTGGTTGTTTTCTTCTTACAGGGAATGAGAACTAAATGTCTCTGATTGGACAGTCTGTCTGTAACATAAAAACATCATAACTTTAAAACATAACATTATAATATTATTACTGTAATGTAATGGCACTATTTTATGTGTCGTACCACAACTGTGAAGCACCGGATGTAGAGACAACTTTTATTTATTTATTTATTTAACCTTTATTTAACCAGGAAAGAGTCACATTGAGATTAAAAACCTCTTTTTCAAGGGAGTCCTGGTCAAGCGGCAGCAGCAAATAAAACATACAGTTACATAAAACAAAAGGACAAGATCACAATAAAAGACAAATGGATTATCCATCCATCCATCCATCCATCCATTTTCTTCCTCTTATCTGGGGCCGGGTCGCGGGGGCAGCTCTAAGCAGGGACTCCCAGACTTCCCTCACCCCAGACACGTCCTCCAGCTCCTCCGGTGGGACCCCAAGGCGTTCCCAGGCCAGAGAGACATAGTCCCTCCAGCATGTCCTGGGTCTTCCTCGGGGCCTCCTCCCAGTGGGACATGCCCGGGAACACCTCCCTAGGGAGGCGTCCAGGAGGCATCCTGAGCAGATGCCCGAGCCACCTCAGCTGGTTCCTCTCGACGTGAAGGAGCAGCGGCTCTACTCCGAGCTCCTCCCGTGTGACTGAGCTCCTCACCCTGTCTCTAAGGGAGCGCCCAGCCACTCTGCGGAGGAAACTCATTTCGGCCGCTTGTATCCGCGATCTTGTCCTTTCGGTCATGACCCAGAGTCATGACCATAGGTGAGGGTAGGAACGTAGATTGAGGTAAATCGAGAGCTTTGCCTTTCGACTCAGCTCCTTCTTTACCACAACGGACCGATAATGGATTATATATTAATATATATATATTTGCTGTTCCTTTTCTGGACTGGTCTGATGTTTCTCCTGGGATCTGCTGTAGTCTCTCCTCCAGTTTGGGGGTCACTGCCCCGAGTCCGATGACCACGGGCACCACTGAGGCCTTCACCTTCCAGACCTTCTCCAGCTCTTCTTTGAGCCCCTGGTATTTCTCTAGTTTCTCATGCTCCTTTTTCCTGATGTTCTCTTGGTTCTGTGATGTTCCACCACAACGGCTTTGCTCTGTTGTTTCTCCACCTCCACTATGTCCGGTTGGTCCATCTCCATCGGTCAGTCTGTATCTGAGTCCCACAGGATCTTGGCTCATTCTCCACGACCTTTGGAGGTGTTTCTTGACCTGGGGGTTTCCAGTCCGTTCTCTGCACAGATGTTTCTGTCACTATGGCTCCACTTGGTTATGTGGCTCCATGTTTGTTTTCTGCATCTTACACCTGCAGTTATGAGCTGGATTGTCTCAGGAGCCTCTTTGTCTTGGGTCTTGTCTGGTGGTAGATCTGAGCCTCTATCGCTCTGGTGCTCAAGGCTCCTGTGCTCCAGGATGAGCCTCTGTCCTTCAGTCCAGCTCTTTCTCAAGACATTGGTGGATTTCTTGATATCAGTCACCAGTTTTGTTCCGGTGGTACATCCCATGCAGGGGCTTGTCCTTCCATGATGGTTCCTCCTCCAGCTCCTCTTCCTCTGCTCCACTGTCTGAGACACTGATCATCTGTGGGGCCTTGTCCTGGATGTACTTGTGGATCTTGGATGTTTCATCCTGGACTGTGGCTCTCACACTCACTAGTCCTCGGCCTCCTTCCTTACGGCTCGTACAGTCTCAGGGTGCTGGATTTGGGGTGGTCCCCCATAAACAACAACACAGTCTAAAATCAATGCTGTAGGGTCAGGTCCTCCATGCAGGTCAGGAGCTTTCGTGTCTTAACATCTGTGTCTGTATCTCCTCCTGTGTCTTATGATTCCTGTGTGTGTATCTGATTACTCTCAGGGCGTAGCTGTTTATTGCCTGGGTCTTGTTCCATTGAGCTGACTCCTTAGGACTTGTCTTACTCGTCTGAGGTATTTGGCCGTAGCTTTCTTTCCTTGTTTTCCTCTTGTTGCCATTTGCTTGTGGGATACCAAGGTCCTTGTACCTGTCCTCAGTGTCTGCTATTGTCCCTTCTGGGAGTGAGACCCCTTCTGTGTGGACGACCTTCCCTCTCTTTGTCACCATCCGGCTGCACTTCTCAAGCCCGAATGACATTCCAGTGTCTGTGCTGTAGATCCTGGTGTGGATCAGTGAGTCCATGTCTCATTCTTATCGTACAGCTTGATGTCGTCCATGTAGAGGAGGTGACTGACGGTGGCCCCATTCCTGAGTCGTGTCCATAGCCAGTGTTATTGATGATTTGGCTGATATATGTATGTATATATGTATATATATATATATATATATATATAGTATATATATGTATATATATATATATATATATATATATATATTATATATATATATATATATATATATATATATATATATTTTTTTTTTTTTTTATTTAAATTAAAATGTATAAAAAACAAGTGCATGATGTGGAGTCAGACTCAGACCTCTCAGTTTAGATTTAAAAGCATTGAAAGAAATCAACTGTCGGTTCCAGTCTTTCTGCAGCATGTTCCATGTTTAAGGTGCAGAGTTGGACAAAAGCCTTTTTGCCCAGTTCAGTTCGAGCAAATGGAACAGAGAGAAACACACGATCATGAACGAAGAGAACAAGAATCAGCCCTTCTCTGCGACAACAAGGAGCAGATGTAGGTCGGCAGTCGTCCAAGTATTGCCTTGTGTCATGATCCATGTATTTTTGTTCCATGTTTGCCTCGTCTTGTGCCCTGTGCTCTCCTCCTGTGTTGCTCTCCCCCTCCCTCACCTGCTGACTCCGGAGCTGGGCGGAGCTTCCAGTCCCTCCCACGCGCACCTGCACCTCGTCAACGAGATTACCTCCACCTGCCGTGGGTATAAGATGGACTGGAAACATTCACTCGGAGGCAGAACGCCCACATGCTCACGTGAACACTCCTGCCTGGCTTTGTTTGCTCGTTATTTTGTATATCCTGTTCACTTGGATTTTCGCTCTTCTCCAGACCCCGCCTTGGACCTGCTACGGATTCTCGCTCCTGCACTCCTGCACATAAATAAACACTGTAAAGACTTCTGGAGTTATGTGTTTTTGGTCCCCCTGTCTGCCTTACGACACCTTGTAAATAAAAGTGAACCAATGATTCCTCCTTCGAATGTCCAGGGCAGGACGTCCCACCCGAGAATATAACTCACAGTGATGTGTCATTGCTTTACATTTAGTAATGAACCTGAGTGAAGCAGGATAAACAGTGTCAACCATTCGAAGACACTGGGCTGAAGCATCATATAAAACAGATCTCCATAATCCAACACAGAGGAAAGTCACAGAGACAAGTCGTTTCTTTACTTCAAATGAAAAACACAGCTTGTTTCTAAAAGAAAAACACAATTTTAGTCTCAGTTTCTTGACAAAATTCTCCACGTGTGGTTTGAAAGTGAAGGAGTCATCAATCAATACACCCAGGTATTTATCCTCCTGAACCACTTCTGCTTCCTTCAAGAGAGGACACTGTGGGGGCTGTACAAGCGTCTCCTCTGGTAAAGTGGCTACAATATGTAAAAGTGTCACGTTCAGCATTAAAGCCAAGGCCTTATTCAAGACTCGCTCCGGACTCCACATAACACTACAAAACATCATATTATATAACTTTATAACACTACAAAACATCATATTATATAACTTTATAACACTACAAAACATCATATTATAACTTTATAACACTACAAGAATCAGAATCAGAATCAGAAGAAGTTTTATTGCCATTGTCCGTGAGCAGAGCTCACAGACAAGGAACTTACTCCTGTGATAAAGTGCAACATACAACAACACACACACAAAAAAACCACACTAAATAAATACAAATAAGGGCAGGAGGTCGAAATATATACAATAGTAGAAATATATACAATAGTAGAAATATATACAATAGTAGAAATATATACAATAGTAGAAATATATACAATAGTGGCATCAAAAACAACAAAGACAAGTGCAACATGGGTTATTAAAGTGACCAGTGTTATGAAGTGTCCAGTTTAGTGCAGGTTTATGAAGTGTTCATGAGGGACAAAACATCATATTATAACTTTATAACATTATAATATGACAGCGTTATAAAATCATAACTTTATACCATGTGTTAGGCCGTGCAGAGTCACTTTTGTGTAATATAAGACCTTAACACTGCTCTGTGTCCATAAAACTCAAAGTGTCAGAGGATTATAGGCACGCGGACGTCACCTGACCATGCGTAGTGACGTAGCGGACGCACGGCCCCGGCGCGCTGACGTCAGACGCAGAGACGTGGAAGTGTGCAGCGCAGAGGGTTAAATCCGCTCCGGAGAAGTTTGGTGATTAATGCGGAACATTTCACCGTCTGTGTGAAAACCCGACACAAGAAAAAAGAAATCTCCCGAAATCTCCCGAAATCTCCCGAAAAACACAACAACCGAGTAAAACGCGCGAGATCTGAAGGTGAGAAAGTGAGAGAGTCACTGACCTCCACAAAACCAGAAAGATCCACGTTTAGTCCTGGTTTAGACCTGGTTTAGTCCTGGTTTAGACCTGGTTTAGTCCTGGTTTAGTCCTGGTTTAGTTCTGTTTTAGTCCTGGTTCAGTCCTTGTTTAGTCCTGGTTTAGTCCTGGTTTAGTTCTGTTTTAGTCCTGGTTCAGTCCTTGTTTAGTCCTGGTTTAGTCCTGGTTTAGTCCTGGTTCAGTCCTTCTTTAGTCCTTGTTTAGTCCTGGTTTAGTCCTGGTTTAGTCCTGGTTTAGACCTGGTTTAGTCCTGGATTAGACCTGGTTTAGTCCTGGTTTAGACCTGGTTTAGTCCTGGTTTAGACCTGGTTTAGACCTGGTTTAGACCTGGTTTAGTCCTGGTTTAGTCCTGGTTTAGTCCTGGTTTAGTCCTGGTTTAGACCTGGTTTAGACCTGGTTTAGTCCTGGTTTAGTCCTGGTTTAGTCCGGGTTCAGTGCTTGTTTAGTCCGGGTTTAGTCCGGGTTTAGTCCTGGTTTAGTTCTGTTTTAGTCCTGGTTCAGTCCTGGTTTAGACCTGGTTTAGTCCTGGTTTAGTCCTGGATTAGACCTGGTTTAGACCTGGTTTAGACCTGGTTTAGTCCTGGTTTAGTCCTGGTTTAGACCTGGTTTAGACCTGGTTTAGACCTGGTTTAGTCCTGGTTTAGTCCTGGTTTAGACCTGGTTTAGACCTGGTTTAGACCTGGTTTAGACCTGGTTTATTCCTGGATTAGACCTGGTTTAGACCTGGATTAGACCTGGTTTAGTCCTGGTTTAGACCTGGTTTAGACCTGGTTTAGACCTGGTTTAGTCCTGGATTAGACCTGGTTTAGACCTGGATTAGACCTGGTTTAGTCCTGGTTTAGACCTGGTTTAGACCTGGTTTAGACCTGGTTTAGACCTGGTTTAGACCTGGTTTAGTCCTGGTTTAGTCCTGGTTTAGACCTGGTTTAGTCCTGGATTAGACCTGGTTTAGTCCTGGTTTAGTCCTGGTTTAGTCCTGGTTTAGACCTGGTTTAGACCTGGTTTAGACCTGGTTTAGTCCTGGTTTAGTCCTGGTTCAGTCCCGGTTCAGTCCCGGTTCAGTCCCGGTTCAGTCCCGGTTTAGACCCGGTTTAGACCCGGTTTAGACCCGGTTTAGTTCCGGTTTAGCCCTGGCTTAGTCCCGGTTTAGACCAGGTTTAGTCCTGGTTTAGACCAGGTTCAGTCCTGGTTTAGTCCTGGTTTAGAACCGGTTTAGACCTGGTTTACCTGGTGTAGTCCTGGAGGTGAGAGCTGATTGGCTGTTGCTCTGGAGGTGGAAGCTGATTGGTCGGTTTGTCTGGATTATGATTGGTCAAAATTGTCTGACCATTTTTTTTGTCCCCACAGCATCAGAGCAGATCCAGACCTGATCCAGACCTGATCCAGACCTGATCCAGACCTGATCCAGACCTGATCCAGACCTGATCCAGACCTGATCCAGACCTTATCCAGACCTGATCCAGACCTGATCCAGACCTGATCCAGACCTGATCCAGACCTGATCCAGAGCAGGACGCCCGTCTCCTCAGGTTGGTGACCGTCTTTATGGTTCTCATCTCTGTTATAATTTGCACATTTTAAATCAAAATCTTCATGTAAAACCGCTTCAGAAAACAAACAAATCCGCTGACTTCCGCTTTAGAAAACTGCAGTGTCCAGCGGAGCCGACGTCGCCGTAAACATCACAACAAAGCGGCGCGTGCTGTAGCGCCCCCTGTGGACAGACACGTCACAGCAGCACATTTTTACATTTGGACAAAAATCACGACGCGACGCTGCAGAATCCAACGAGTATCAACGATTAAGCTAAAGCTAAACTGAGCTAGTGTCCACATGTCCCCACGTTTATGAGTCCACAGTCCAACACCTGTCCTCAAGATAAGAGCTCACCTGTGGACCCGGGCTAGTCCTGGTCCAGACCTGGGCTAGTCCTGGTCTAGTCCTGGTCTTTTCCTGGTTTAGACCCGGTTTAGTCCTGGTTTAGACCTGGTTTAGTCCTGGTTTAGTCCTGGTTTAGTCCTGGTTTAGTCCTGGTTTAGACCTGGTTTAGACCTGGTTTAGTCCTGGTTTAGTCCTGGTTTAGTCCTGGTTTAGTTCTGGTTTAGACCTGGTTTAGTCCTGGTTTAGACCTGGTTTAGTCCTGGTTTAGTCCTGGTTTAGTCCTGGTTTAGACCTGGTTTAGACCTGGTTTAGTCCTGGTTTAGTCCTGGTTTAGACCTGGTTTAGTCCTGGTTTAGTCCTGGTTTAGTCCTGGTTTAGTCCTGGTTTAGACCTGGTTTAGACCTGGTTTAGTCCTGGTTTAGTCCTGGTTTAGTCCTGGTTTAGTTCTGGTTTAGACCTGGTTTAGTCCTGGTTTAGACCTGGTTTAGTCCTGGTTTAGTCCTGGTTTAGTCCTGGTTTAGACCTGGTTTAGACCTGGTTTAGTCCTGGTTTAGTCCTGGTTTAGTCCTGGTTTAGTCCTGGATTAGACCTGGTTTAGTCCTGGTTTAGACCTGGTTTAGACCTGGTATAGTCCTGGTTTAGACCTGGTATAGTCCTGGTTTAGACCTGGTTTAGACCCGGTTTAGACCCGGTTTAGACCCGGTTTAGACCCGGTTTAGACCCGGTTTAGTCCCGGTTTAGTCCCGGTTTAGTCCCGGTTTAGTCCCGGTTTAGTCCCGGTTTAGTCCCGGTTTAGTCCTGGTTTAGACCCGGTTTAGACCCGGTTTAGACCCGGTTTAGACCTGGTTTAGACCTGGTTTAGACCTGGTTTAGTCCTGGTTCAGTCCTTGTTTAGTCCTTGTTTAGTCCTGGTTTAAACCTGGTTTAGACCCGGTTTAGTCCTGGTTTAGACCCGGTTTAGACCCGGTTTAGTCCTGGTTTGAACCTGGTTTAGTCCTGGTTTAGTCCTGGTTTAGACCTGGTTTAGTCTTGGTTTAGTCCTGGTTTAGACCTGGTTTAGACCTGGTTTAGACCTGGTTTAGTCCCGGTTTCGGTGAAAAATCCAAAGAGCCGATCTGCAGGAGTGACCCTGAGGAGAGAATGTGTCTGATTTTAGTTTAAATTTATTTGGACATGATGAACAGACATGAGTCAACATGAGGTTTAGTCCTGGATTATAACCAGACGATCGACACGATCGACACGACCAGACGATCGACACGACCAGACGATCGACACGATCGACACGACCAGACGATCGACACGATCGACACGACCAGACGATCGACACGACCAGACGATCGACACGACCAGACGATCGACACGACCAGACGATCGACACGACCAGACGATCGACACGATCGACACGACCAGACGATCGACACGACCGACACGACCAGACGATCGACACGACCGACACGACCAGACGATCGACACGACCGACACGACCAGACGATCGACACGACCGAGACGACCGACACGATCGACACGATCGACACGACCAGACGATCGACACGACCAGACGATCGACACGACCAGACGATCGACACGACCGACCGATCGACGACGACACGACCAGACGATCGACACGACCAGACGATCGACACGACCGACACGACCAGACGATCGACACGATCGACACGACCAGACGATCGACACGACCGACACGACCAGACGATCGACACGACGATCGACACGACCAGACGATCGACACGACGACACGACCAGACGATCGACACGATCGACGACACGACCAGACGATCGACACGACCAGACGATCGACACGACCAGACGATCGACACGACCAGACGATCGACACGACCAGACGATCGACACGACCAGACGATCGACACGACACGAGACGATCGACACGACCGACACGACCAGACGATCGACACGATCGACACGACCAGACGATCGACACGACCAGACGATCGACACGACGACACGACGACACGACCAGACGATCGACACGACCGACACGACCACGATCGATCGATCGACACGACCAGACGATCGACACGACCAGACGATCGACACGACCAGACGATCGACACGACCAGACGATCGACACGACCAGACGATCGACACGACCGACCACACGATCGACACGACAGACGATCGACACGACCAGACGATCGACACGACCAGACGATCGACACGACCAGACGATCGACGATCGACACGACACGATCGACACGACCAGACGATCGACACGACCAGACGATCGACACGACCAGACGATCGACACGACCAGACGATCGACACGACCAGACGATCGACACGACCAGACGACGACACGACCAGACGATCGACACGACCGACGACGACCAGACGATCGACCAGACATCGACACGATCGACACGACCGACACGACCGACCAGACGATCGACACGATCGACACGACCAGACGATCGACACGACCAGACGATCGACACGACGATCAGACGATCGACACGACCAGACGATCGACACGACCAGACGATCGACACGACCAGACGATCGACACGACCAGACGATCGACACGACCGACACGACCGACACGACCACGATCGACACGACCAGACGATCGATCGACACGACCAGACGATCGACACGACCGACCAGACGATCGACACGACCAGACGATCGACACGACCAGACGATCGACACGACCAGACGACACGACCAGACGATCGACACGACCAGACGATCGACACGACCAGACGATCGACACGACCAGACGATCGACACGACCGACCGACACGACCAGATCGACGACACGACACCACGACACGACCAGACGATCGACACGACCAGACGATCGACACGACCGACACGACCAGACGATCGACACGACCGACACGACCAGACGATCGACACGACCGACACGACCAGACGATCGACACGATCGACACGACCAGACGATCGACACGACCAGACGATCGACACGACCAGACGATCGACACGACCAGACGATCGACACGACCAGACGATCGACACGACCACCAGACGATCGACACGACCAGACGATCGACACGACCGACACGACCAGACGATCGACACGATCGACACGACACGACGACGATCGACACGACAGACGATCGACACGACCAGACGATCGACACGACCAGACGATCGACACGACCAGACGATCGACACGACCAGACGATCGACACGACCAGACGATCGACACGACCGACGATCGACCACGACGACGACACGATCGACACGACCAGACGATCGACACGACCGACGACGACCAGACGATCGACACGACCAGACGATCGACACGACCGACACGACCAGACGATCGACACGACCGACACGACGCCAGACGGGACGATCGACACGATCGACACGACCAGACGATCGACGACCACGACGATCGACACGACCAGACGATCGACACGACCAGACGATCGACACGACCAGACGATCGACACGACCAGACGATCGACACACGACCAGACGATCGACGACACGACCAGACGATCGACACGACGACACGACCAGACGATCGACACGACGACACGACCAGACCAGACGATCGACACGACCAGACGATCGACACGACCAGACGATCGACACGACCAGACGATCGACACGACCAGACGATCGACACGACCAGACGATCGACACGACCAGACGATCGACACGACCAGACGATCGACACGACCGACACGACCAGACGATCGACACGACCGACACAACCAGACGATCGACACGACCAGACGATCGACACGACCGACACGACCAGACGATCGACACGACCGACACGACCAGACGATCGACACGACCGACACGACCAGACGATCGACACGATCGACACGACCAGACGATCGACACGACCAGACGATCGACACGACCAGACGATCGACACACGACCAGACGATCGACACGACCAGACGATCGACACGACAGACGATCGACACGACCAGACGATCGACACGACCGACACGACCAGACGATCGACACGATCGACACGACCAGACGATCGACACGACCAGACGATCGACACGACCGACACGACCAGACGACGATCGACACGACCGACACGACCAGACGATCGACACGATCGACACGACCAGACGATCGACACGACCAGACGATCGACACGACCAGACGATCGACACGACCAGACGATCGACACGACCAGACGATCGACACGACCAGACGATCGACACGACCAGACGATCGACACACACGACCAGACGATCGACCACGACGATCGACACGACCGACACGACCAGACGATCGACACGATCGACACGACCAGACGACCGACACGACCGACACGACCAGACGATCGACACGACCGACACGACCAGACGATCGACACGACCGACACGACCAGACGATCGACACGACCAGACGATCGACACGACCAGACGATCGACACGGCCAGACGATCGACACGACCAGACGATCGATAGCCACCGTCTCGAGAGCTGGGGTCACAAAAGGGTCGACATACAAACTGCACAGTTCTCAGATTTGTCTGTTACCGTTTTGTCTGGATTATACGTTGCTCTGGATTATAAATCGACCAGTGAAAAATACAGAATCATTAATAAAAAACATAAGTCGCACTGGACGATAAGTCACTTTTTTTTAAAAACTCTTTTTGTTGTGTTTTTGAACATTAGAACAAACAAACAAAAAGATAATAGTAATAATAAGTACAGATATAAATATATGTATATATTAAGAACAAAATCCCCGCACTTACACATGTACACACACACACACACACACACGTACAAATCACACACACATTCACACATTTATACACATGGACTGTATCTATCCTCGTCTCTTATTAAAGTCAATCAAAAGTTGCCAGATAGTGTGAAAAAGCTCTTGTTTGTTCGTCAGTGAGAGTTTAATCTTGTGTTGCATTACGTCTCAGCAGGTTTGGGTGAGTTGGGGGATTTTTACTCTTCCAGTTCAATAAAATCAAACGTCGGGCCAACAGTGTGACGTAACTCAGGATATTCTTTTGTTTGTCATTAAGTCTCACATTTACAGCAGGTTCTCCAAAAAGTGCAGTCACTGGAATCTGAAAACTGAGGATCACAGTCAGGGTCTTGAATGTCTTTGTCCAGTACAGAGTGATGTTAGGACATCCCCAAAATGTGTGGGACAGAGAGGCGGGACGGAGAGGCGGGACGGAGAGGCGGGACGGAGAGGCGGGACGGAGAGGCGGGGCGGAGAGGCGGGGCGGAGAGGCGGGGCGGAGAGGCGGGCGGAGAGGCGGGACGGAGGCGGGGCGGAGAGGCGGGGCGGAGAGGCGGGGCGGAGAGGCGGGACAGAGAGGCGGGACGGAGAGGCGGGACGGAGAGGCGGGACGGAGAGGCGGGACAGAGAGGCGGGACAGAGAGGCGGGACCACGGTGCTCACAGGAAGGGTCCACCCCTGGGACATCTTCAGGAGTCTCTGGAGGGTCCGTCTGTGCAGGATCTTACACTGGATTAGTCCATGTCTGCTGCAGAGGAGGAGTGGACACGCTCCTGAGCTTCACACCTCTGTGATGTTTATGGATAAGTCTGTGCTCCAAACCTCCCTCAGATGGTCCAAGGAGGTCGTACAGTCAGTTTGTGGGACGTTATGATACACTTTTGAAATAGAACCTTTTTTCAGTGGGTCCTGGAGCACCATCCTGTCCATGACATGTTCCTGAGGCTGAACATTATTTGTTTGTATTGATGCTTTCGGTCGAGTGTAAAGTGTTTTTATCAAAGATCTGCATCTAGGACCAAAACCAAACCTCGACAGGGCCGAGAAGAGGAAGTCCCACTCCACATGTCAAAGGCCTCGTCCAGTGAGAGTGAGACCTCTGACTTTTGATCTTTAGGATTGTGAGTGTAGATAATGAACAAACGTCTAATGTTGAAGAACAATTGTCTGTCTTTAATAAATCTGTCTGATCTGGAGATACCACAGTTGGGAGAACTGTTTCTAATCGTGTTGCTAAAGTTTTTGCGATGGGTCTGTAAGACCCTGGTTCAGTCGGGTCTTTTCCTCCTTATGAATTAGTGATATTTGTGTCGTATAGCGGGCGGCAGCAGACCTGTTGGTAAAGCCTCGTTATAAAGGTTTAATAGAAGTGGAGTGAGCTGCTCACTGAACGTCTTATAAAACTCTGCACTCATCAGGCCCGGGGCGCTTTCACTTCTGTTACTGTTGCCCGTTTTATTTCTTCACTTGTAATAGACTTTTCCAATAGTTGCTTATCCTCCAAACTTATGGCAGGTGTTTGTTATTAAAGATTGTGTGTTAGACCTGGGTTGTGTGTAGATTCTGAAGAGTAAAGTTTGGAGTGAAACACTTTAAAAGTCTCGTTTGCTCTGGGGTCTGTGGTCCTCTGCTCTGTATCTGCTCGTGGTTCTGTTATTAGTCGTGATGCAGTTTCCTCTTTCATTTGACGGGCTAATAATCTACTCGTCTTCTCCCCGTGTTCGTAATATTTATGTTTAAGCCGTGTCAGTAATTTTGTGGTTTCTGTTGTGTAGAGTAATTTAATTTCAGTTTGTAAAGACAGTTTCTCGTTGTAAAGATGTGGTGAGGGAGAGTTGGGATATGTTCTGTCAACCTCCAAAAGTTCTTCGTTAGTTCTGACTCCCTCTCCCTTCGCTGTTTATTTTGAAGACCTGTTAGTGAAATAATCTGGCCTCAGGTGTCTCCCAAAGGATGGACCTTGTCACAGCAGGATTATTCTAGAAAATGAGTGATGGAGGGGAGAAAAAGGAGTACTTTCTTGCACTAGGAGACAGAGCCCGAAATGGATCGTATAATCTGTATTTTCTCATAAACATGTGGACGGCTTTGGCAGATTTAGACATGGAAGATACTTTTTGTGATGATCTGTCGATTATAGGGTCCAAGACTAAGTTAAATCTCCTCCAAGGATCAGCTGGTGGGAGTCTGTTAGGAAGTGCTGAAAAGAAAGTATTTATAAAAGTTTCATCAGTTCCCCGTTACTATAATATATGGTCCACGAGGGTCAGATATCACCTGTGAGGCAGTAAAAGATCCATCTTTTACTTATTTTTGCAGCTCCTCTGTTTTTTATAGTTCGAGTGGAAGACTTGTTCTTTCCATTCCGTGTGTAGTCGTTTATGATCTTCATCTTTAGGTGAGTTTCTTGTAAAAATCCTATATCTGTTCCTAATTTTTTGAGACGAGACAGAATATTCCCTCGTTTAACTGCTGCATTGGGGCCATGACATGAGAGTCACCAGATTTTGTCGTCTTGCTGAACCTATAACCTACCCATTTTAAAGACGTCCTCCGTTATGTAACACACAAAAAGTGCAGGTAAAAACACCACAAACTGAAACCAACAGTACGACCCTGAGCCCTCTGAACTCCCCCGACAAACTATTCTCAAAAAACTCCAACTAAGAGAATGTTCACGGCAAAAAAGAAACTCTGAGCCTTTACTGTGTGTGAACATCACACTCACTCAGCCCCTACAAGACGTGTGAATGTGTGAATGTGTGAATGTGTGAGTGTGAATGTGTGAGTGTGAGTGTGTGTGTGTGTGAATGTGAATGTGTGAATGTGAATGTGTGAGTGTGTAAATGTGTGAGTGTGTGAATGTGAATGTGTGAATGTGAATGTGTGAATGTGAATGTGTGAGTGTGTGAGTGTGTGAGTGTGTGAATGTGAATGTGTGAATGTGTGAATGTGAATGTGTGAATGTGAATGTGTGAATGTGAATGTGTGAGTGTGAATGTGTGAATGTGAATGTGAATGTGTGAATGTGTGAATGTGTGAGTGTGAATGTGAATGTGTGAGTGTGAATGTGTGAATGTGAATGTGAATGTGTGAATGTGTGAATGTGTGAATGTGAATGTGTGAATGTGTGAATGTGAATGTGTGAATGTGAGTGTGTGAGTGTGTGAATGTGAATGTGTGAATGTGAATGTGTGAATGTGTGAATGTGAATGTGAATGTGTGAATGTGTGAATGTGAATGTGAATGTGTGAATGTGAATGTGTGAGTGTGTGAATGTGAATGTGTGAGTGTGTGAGTGTGTGAATGTGAATGTGTGAATGTGAATGTGTGAATGTGAATGTGTGAATGTGAATGTGTGAGTGTGAATGTGTGAATGTGAATGTGTGAATGTGTGAATGTGAATGTGTGAGTGTGTGAATGTGTGAATGTGAATGTGTGAGTGTGTGTGTGTGAATGTGAATGTGTGAGTGTGTGAGTGTGTGAATGTGAATGTGTGAGTGTGTGAGTGTGTGAATGTGAATGTGTGAGTGTGTGAGTGTGTGAATGTGAATGTGTGAATGTGAATGTGTGAATGTGAATGTGTGAATGTGAATGTGAATGTGTGAATGTGAATGTGTGAATGTGAATGTGTGAGTGTGTGAATGTGAATGTGTGAATGTGAATGTGTGAGTGTGTAAATGTGTGAGTGTGTGAATGTGTGAATGTGAATGTGTGAGTGTGTAAATGTGTGAGTGTGAATGTGTGAATGTGTGAATGTGAATGTGTGAATGTGTAAATGTGTGAATGTGTGAGTGTGAATGTGTGAATGTGAATGTAAATGTGTGAATGTGTGAGTGTGTAAATGTGTGAGTGTGTAAATGTGTGAGTGTGAATGTGTGAATGTGAATGTGTGAATGTGTGAATGTGAATGTGAGTGTGAATGTGTAATGTGTAATGTGTATATATATATATATATATATATATATATATATATATATATATATATATATATATATATATATATATATATATATATATATATATATATATATATATATATATATATATATATACACACACAGAGTTATTAAAGTGCGTCAAGCCTCTTTCTATTATTAAATGTGTATGAAAATAAAATAAACATAAAGGGACATTGCAAAGTATCTAAATTCGTAAATAAATACAAATTTTAAAAAGTAACATAACTCTTGCATTCGAAGGGACCTGGCTCATGATCGTGTATTTCAGTCTGAAGTACAGAGTTTGTGTACTTGTAGTACTCGGCGGTCTGGGGGTCGTCCAGTGTGTCTGATGCCGTCCACGGTCACCACAAGCCCGGCCGGGAGGACGAGCTGTACCGGACACCGGCGAGTCTTTCACCGGGCTGAAGGCGGCTCGCTGTCGCCCTCCTCTGGACGTCTGGGGAAATGTGCAGCGACTTTTAGCTCCACAGACATTTGTCTGTGTCAGAGGAGGAGGAGAGTCAGGCGAGTATAATACACGGGAGCGCAGAGACACAGAGGACGTCACACGTGTCCAGAGAGGACGTCACACGTGTCCAGAGAGGACGTCACACGTGTCCAGAGAGGACGTCACACGTGTCCACAGAGGACGTCACACACGTGTCCAGAGAGGACGTCACACGTGTCCACAGAGGACGTCACACGTGTCCACAGAGACAGTCACACGTGTCCACAGAGACAGAGGACGTCACACGTGTCCACAGAGGACGTCACACGTGTCCACAGAGGACGTCACACGTGTCCACAGAGACAGAACGTCACACGTGTCCACAGAGACAGACGTCACACGTGTCCACAGAGACAGGACGTCACACGTGTCCACACAGAACGTCACACGTGTCCACAGAGACAGAACGTCACACGTGTCCACAGAGACAGAACGTCACACGTGTCCACAGAGACAGAGGACGTCACACGTGTCCACAGAGGGACGTCACACGTGTCCACAGAGACAGAACGTCACACGTGTCCACAGAGACAGAACGTCACACGTGTCCACAGAGACAGACGTCACACGTGTCCACAGAGACAGGACGTCACACGTGTCCACAGAGACAGAACGTCACACGTGTCCACAGAGACAGAACGTCACACGTGTCCACAGAGACAGAGGACGTCACACGTGTCCACAGAGACAGAGGACGTCACACGTGTCCACAGAGACGGAGGACGTCACACGTGTCCACAGAGACAGGAACGTCACACGTGTCCACAGAGACAGAGGACGTCACACGTGTCCACAGAGACAGAACGTCACACGTGTCCACAGAGACAGAACGTCACACGTGTCCCACAGAGACAGAACGTCACACGTGTCCACAGAGACAGGACGTCACACGTATCCACGGAGACAGAGTCACACGTGTCCACAAGACGTGTCCCACAGAGGACGTCACACGTGTCCACAGAGGACGTCACACGTGTCCACAGAGGACGTCACACGTGTCCACAGAGGACGTCACACGTGTCCACAGAGGACGTCACACGTGTCACACGTGACAGGACGTCACACGTCACACGTCCACAGAGACAGGACGTCACACGTGTCCACAGAGGACGTCACACGTGTCCACAGAGGACGTCACGTCACACGTGTCCACAGAGACAGAGGACGTCACACGTGTCCACAGAGGACGTCACACGTGTCCACAGAGGACGTCACACGTGTCCACAGAGGACGTCACACGTGTCCACAGAGACAGAACGTCACACGTGTCCACAGAGAGACAGAACGTCACACGTGTCCACAGAGACAGGACGTCACACGTGTCCACAGAGACAGAACGTCACACGTGTCCACAGAGGACGTCACACGTGTCCACAGAGGACGTCACACGTGTCCACAGAGACAGAACGTCACACGTGTCCACAGAGACAGAACGTCACACGTGTCCACAGAGACAGGACGTCACACGTGTCCACAGAGACAGAACGTCACACGTGTCCACAGAGACAGAACGTCACACGTGTCCACAGAGACAGAACGTCACACGTGTCCACAGAGAGACAGAACGTCACACGTGTCCACAGAGACAGAACGTCACACGTGTCCACAGAGACAGAGGACGTCACACGTGTCCACAGAGACAGAGGACGTCACACGTGTCCACAGAGACAGAGGACGTCACACGTGTCCACAGAGACGGAGGACGTCACACGTGTCCACAGAGACGGAACGTCACACGTGTCCACAGAGACAGAGGACGTCACACGTGTCCACAGAGACAGAGGACGTCACACGTGTCCACAGAGACGGAGGACGTCACACGTGTCCACAGAGACAGAACGTCACACGTGTCCACAGAGACAGAGGACGTCACACGTGTCCACAGAGACAGAACGTCACACACGTGTCCACAGAGACAGAACGTCACACGTGTCCACAGAGACGGAGGACGTCACACGTGTCCACAGAGACAGAACGTCACACGTGTCCACAGAGACAGAGGACGTCACACGTGTCCACAGAGACAGAGGACGTCACACACGTGTCACAGAGACGGGAGGACGTCACACGTGTCCACAGAGACAGAACGTCACACGTGTCCACAGAGACAGAGGACGTCACACGTGTCCACAGAGACAGAACGTCACACGTGTCCACAGAGACAGAACGTCACACGTGTCCACAGAGACAGAACGTCACACGTGTCCACGGAGACAGGACGTCACACGTATCCACGGAGACAGAGGACGTCACACGTGTCCACAGAGGACGTCACACGTGTCCACAGAGGACGTCACACGTGTCCACAGAGGACGTCACACGTGTCCACAGAGGACGTCACACGTGTCCACAGAGGACGTCACACGTGTCCACAGAGACAGAACGTCACACGTGTCCACAGAGACACAGACGTTTTTTTTCACTGATGTTCTCTGTGTTTTTTCTTCTAGAACAAACTGATCAGATAAAACATGAGACTCGTCACAAACACAAAACCGTTTATTTTCCGTGTGTCAGGTTCAAACACTTTGACCTTTGAACAAACCAAACACAACTTATATATTTGACTTTTCAGGTGTTTCTTAAATCGTCTGTCGGGTCACACGCCACATCAGAGTACAAGACTGAACCGAGAAACAGGAAGAAGTTTTCACGAGCTCAAACTTAAATATTGTTCCAAATGAAAAATAATGTTTACGGTTTTATAAATGAAGAGGAAAGAAATAAGCGGAAATTAAATGTGAAATGTAACATGTATAAACGAGTCTAGAGCGCCCTCGTGTGGCTCATACTGGTACAGGTCCAGAGCGCCCTCGTGTG
Source organism: Periophthalmus modestus (assembly GCA_019594935.1). Taxonomy (NCBI): domain Eukaryota; kingdom Metazoa; phylum Chordata; class Actinopteri; order Gobiiformes; family Gobiidae; genus Periophthalmus; species Periophthalmus modestus. Next base: position 64,776 of record JAIEZT010001298.1, on the reverse strand, counting down.
ACTCATACTGGTACAGGTCTAGAGCGCCCTCGTGTGGTTCATACTGGTACAGGTCTAGAGCGCCCTCGTGTGACTCATACTGGTACAGGTCTAGAGCGCCCTCATGTGACTCATACTGGTACAGGTCTAGAGCGCCCTCGTGTGGCTCATACTGGTACAAGTCTAGAGCGCCCTCGTGTGGTTCATACTGGTACAGGTCTAGAGCGCCCTCGTGTGGTTCATACTGGTACAAGTGTAGAGCGCCCTCGTGTGGCTCATACTGGTACAAGTCTAGAGCGCCCTCGTGTGGCTCATACTGGTACAGGTCTAGAGCGCCCTCGTGTGGCTCATACTGGTACAAGTCTAGAGCGCCCTCATGTGACTCATACTGGTACAAGTGTAGAGCGCCCTCGTGTGGCTCATACTGGTACAGGTCTAGAGCGCCCTCGTGTGACTCATACTGGTACAAGTCTAGAGCGCCCTCGTGTGGCTCATACTGGTACAGGTCTAGAGCGCCCTCGTGTGGCTCATACTGGTACAAGTCTAGAGCGCCCTCGTGTGGTTCATACTGGTACAGGTCTAGAGCGCCCTCGTGTGGTTCATACTGGTACAAGTGTAGAGCGCCCTCGTGTGGCTCATACTGGTACAAGTCTAGAGCGCCCTCGTGTGGCTCATACTGGTACAGGTCTAGAGCGCCCTCGTGTGGCTCATACTGGTACAAGTCTAGAGCGCCCTCATGTGACTCATACTGGTACAAGTGTAGAGCGCCCTCGTGTGGTTCATACTGGTACAGGTCTAGAGCGCCCTCGTGTGACTCATACTGGTACAAGTCTAGAGCGCCCTCATGTGGTTCATACTGGTACAAGTCTAGAGCGCCCTCATGTGACTCATACTGGTACAGGTCTAGAGCGCCCTCGTGTGGCTCATACTGGTACAAGTCTAGAGCGCCCTCATGTGACTCATACTGGTACAAGTGTAGAGCGCCCTCGTGTGGTTCATACTGGTACAGGTCTAGAGCGCCCTCGTGTGGTTCATACTGGTACAAGTGTAGAGCGCCCTCGTGTGGCTCATACTGGTACAAGTCTAGAGCGCCCTCGTGTGGTTCATACTGGTACAGGTCTAGAGCGCCCTCATGTGTGGTCATACTGGTACAGGTCTAGAGCGCCCTCGTGTGGTTCATACTGGTACAAGCTAGAGCGCCCTCATGTGACTCATACTGGTACAAGTGTAGAGCGCCCTCGTGTGGCTCATACTGGTACAGGTCTAGAGCGCCCTCGTGTGGTTCATACTGGTACAGGTCTAGAGCGCCCTCGTGTGACTCATACTGGTACAAGTCTAGAGCGCCCTCATGTGACTCATACTGGTACAGGTCTAGAGCGCCCTCGTGTGACTCATACTGGTACAGGTCCAGAGCGCCCTCGTGTGGCTCATACTGGTACAGGTCTAGAGCGCCCTCGTGTGACTCATACTGGTACAGGTCTAGAGCGCCCTCGTGTGGTCGTCACTGTGACAATAACCAACATGTGGAATTATATATTTGAATATTTTGCCATATTAGTCGCATCTGAGGATAAGTCTCTCCCCGACAAACAAGGAAGTGACACTTATCACCCAGAAAATACAGTAATGCACAGATCTGTCTGTTTTTAATGTTCATATGTTGATTTACAGACACAGACGTGAAATAAAAACTCCAGGATCATGTCGAGGGTTAATACGAACATTTAAGACCAACATGAGTCTGACAGCAGCAGAGACAGTTTAACACAGAAGGTGAACTGGAGCCAGAGTCGATGGAGCAGGAAGTGCCTCATGATCACTTCCTGTTTGGAACGTAGCAGCTGCAGGTTAGCTCTGTGCATTTATATAAACGGTGTATGCTAGCAGGTTAGCTCTGTGCATTTATATAAACGGTGTATGCTAGCAGGTTAGCTCTGTGCATTTATATAAACAGTGTATGCTAGCAGGTTAGCTCTGTGCATTTATATAAACAGTGTATGCTAGCAGGTTAGCTCTGTGCATTTATTTAAACGGTGTATGCTAGCAGGTTAGCTCTGTGCATTTATATAAACAGTGTATGCTAGCAGGTTAGCTCTGTGCATTTATTTAAACGGTGTATGCTAGCAGGTTAGCTCTGTGCATTTATTTAAACCGTGTATGCTAGCAGGTTAGCTCTGTGCATTTATATAAACCGTGTATGCTAGCAGGTTAGCTCTGGGGGATGATATTTATTTGGTTGTGTCATCAGATTTTGTCCTGTTGTTTGCGCTGAAATAGCAAAGGATCATGGTCCTTGTAGTTCTGTTGTTCGACATATATAAATATATTTATTTTGCAGCGAGGACGAGCAGGATTCAGTCGTGTTATAACACGTGTTCTGCATCGTGTCATCATGACAACGACTTTCAATATTAACAAACACTAGGGTCAATCTGGACTTTTATAAAGTTTAAGCAGTTTCCCAATAAGTTTGTGTAATAAAACTTTTCCAAAAAACATGAGTCATGATTCAGGGCGTCGTGTAGAAACACAGAGGAGCGAGTGTTTAGAGACATTTGAGCAGAAAGTCAGAGCTTCAGGTCTGTTTTTTCACATTGAGTCTGTAGAACATCTGTCCCTGACACAGAGTCTGATGTAACAGCTCCAGAGTTTCACTGTGACAATCATCCAAACGCAAATACTTCACATACTGGTATCTGTGAGTATTTAAATACTTCACATACTGGTATCTGTGAGTATTTTAATACTTCACATACTGGTATCTGTGAGTATTTAAATACTTCACATACTGGTATCTGTGAGTATTTAAATACTTCACATACTGGTATCTGTGAGTATTTAAATACTTCACATACTGGTATCTGTGAGTATTTTAATACTTCACATACTGGTATCTGTGAGTATTTTAATACTTCACATACTGGTATCTGTGAGTATTTTAATACTTCACATACTGGTATCTGTGAGTATTTAAATACTTCACATACTGGTATCTGTGAGTATTTAAATACTTCACATACTTTTTTGGTCTTTGTTCATATTTGTTTTTTTTATTTTTCTGTTTTCTCTGTTGGTTCTGACTCACTAATGTCACTAGTGTCACTAATGCGAGGAGTCAAACCACCAACCCTCTGGTGAGCGGGCGCACACTCTGAGCCACTTCTGTCTGGTCCCTTACCTCCTCACCTCCTCACTCCTCTCCTCTTCGCCCTTTCACTCCTCGCCCCCTCGCTCCTCGCCTCCTCACTCCTCTCGTCCTCACTCCTCACTCCTCACTCCTCTCCTTCTCGCCTCCTCACTCCTCACACCTCTCCTCCTCACTCCTCTCGTCCTCACTCACTCCTCTCTCCTCTCCTCCTCACTCCCTCACTCCTCTCGTCCTCACTCCTCACTCCTCTCCTCCTCACTCCTCTCCTCCTCGCCCCCTCACTCCTCGCCTCCTCACTCCTCTCCTCCTCGCTCCTCGCCCCCTCACTCCTCGCTCCTCACCTCCTTGCTCCTCTCGTCCTCACTCCTCACTCCTCTCCTCCTTACTCCTCTCGTCCTCACCCCTCACTCCTCTCCTCCTTACTCCTCACTCCTCTCCTCCTCACTCCTCTCGTCCTCACTCCTCTCCTCCTTACTCCTCACTCCTCTCCTCCTCACTCCTCTCGTCCTCCTCCTCTCCTCCTCGCCCCCTCCCTCACTCCTCACTCCTCGCCTCCTCACTCCTCTCCTCCTCACTCCTCTCCTCCTCGCCCCCTCACTCCTCACTCCTCGCCTCTTCACTCCTCTCCTCCTCGCTCCTCGCCCCCTCACTCCTCGCTCCTCACCTCCTTGCTCCCTTAAGGACACTGGACACAGTAAACACATTAACACACTTGACCTTTATTTAATTGTCCTAAACGCTGCGCTGTGATTGGCTGAAGCGCTTGTTTAGCCTCAGGGTCCGACGGCCAATCACATTACGGCCGGGCGTCTGGATGCGGTTTCCGTGGTTACAGCGATGATGCTGATGTCACATGACGGGAAAACTTGGGTGTTTTTGAGTCAGGTTTGAGACAGAGACGCAGACAGACGCAGACGAGCGCGGCGAGAAGCACCGACGGTAGGACTGATGCATTCTGGGAGTTTAAAGTTCAGATTTTCAGTCGTGACCTTTGACCTGGCCCTGGGTTAAACCCGCCCTGTTCTTCAAACTTCACGTCTTTAAACGTGTTCCAGTCGTTTCTTCTCACGGAGCCGCTGTTTGTGTTTCAGAAATGAATCATTCCACCATGGACCACAGTGGCCACGACCACCACGCCCACCACGCCATGACGGCGGCGCCCACCCTCACCACGCACGGAGGACACGGCGGGAACGAAGGCGACCACGGGGGACACATGGGCATGGTGCGTTTACTGGTACTATGAGAGACTGGAGAGAAAGAGAGAGAGAGAGAATAAGAGGAAGAGGAGGAGAGAGGAGAGGAGAGGACAGGGAGGAAGAGAGAGGAGGAGAGGAAGAGGGGAGAGAGGAGGAGGGGGAGGAGAGAGGACAGGGAGGAGGAGGGGAGAGGAGGGGAGAGGAGGAGGGGGAGAGAGGGGGAGGGTCAGAGGAGGGTCAGATGGTCCAGAGGAGAGTTAGAGGAGGGTCAGATGGTGCAGAGGAGGTGCAGAGGAGGGTCAGAGGAGGGTCAGAGGAGGTGCAGAGGAGGGTCAGATGGTGCAGAGGAGGGTCAGAGGAGGGTCAGAGGAGGTGCAGAGGAGGGTCAGATGGTGCAGAGGAGGGTCAGAGGAGGGTCAGAGGAGGTGCAGAGGAGGTGCAGAGGATCAGATGGTGCAGAGGAGGGTCAGAGGAGGTGCAGAGGATCAGATGGTGCAGAGGACTCACAGTGTCTTCCTCTAGGTCATGACGTTTTATTTCGGGTACAAAAATGTGGAGCTGCTGTTTTCTGGACTGGTCATCAACTCTCCTGGAGGTGACATTTTCACGTGTTTTATTTAAGATCTTATGCTCGCTGTAGCCCCGCCCTCTAACCCCGCCCCTCTGCTCCCTCTGGTCCAATCAGAGATGGTGCTGGCGTGTCTGGGAGTCTTCTTATTGGCCGCTCTTTACGAGGGGCTGAAGATCGGTCGAGAGGTGCTTTTGAGGCGGAGCCAAGTGAACGTGCGCTACAACTCTATGCCCCTCCCAGGAAGTGACGGCACCGTGCTCATGGAGACGCACAAGACTGTGGGGTAAGGACGGGGACGGGATGAGACTGGGACGAGACCGGGACTGGACTGGGACGGGGCAGGAACGGGGTAGGAACGAGACAGGACAGGTCTCTGCAGTGGGACAGTCTGCAGTGGGACAGTCTGCAGTGGGACAGTCTGCAGTGGGACAGTCTGCAGTGGGACAGTCTGCAGTGGGACAGTCTGCAGTGGGACAGTCTGCAGTGGGACAGGTGGAGGACGATCAGGTGGAGGTGGATCATGTCCATGAAACAAAAGCACAAATCGTCAGGTCTCACTCCACCATTTTGTGTTTTTGACATAATCCTCACGTGATAAATGTCTCCCCACCTCCTTCCTCCTGCTTCTCTCTCCTCCTCTCTCCTTTCTCCTCCTCCTCCTCTCTCCTCTCTCCTCCTCTCCTCCTCCTCCTCTCTCCTCCCTCCTCTCCTCCTCCTCCTCTCTCCCCTCCTCCTCCTCTCTCCTCTCTCCTCCTCTCCTCTCCTCCTCCTCCTCTCTCCTCTCCTCTCCTCCCTCCTCCTCTCTCCCCTCCTCTCCTCCTCCTCCTCCTCCTCTCTCCCCTCCTCTCCTCCTCCTCCTCTCTCCCCTCCTCTCTCCTCCTCCTCTCGCTCTCTTTCAGACAGAGGATGCTAAGCCCTGCTCACTTCCTGCAGACGCTGCTGCACATTCTGCAGGTGAGTCTGTGTTACATGTTTGTTACATGTGTGTAATGTGTGTTACACGTGTGTTATGTGTGTTGTGTGTTATGTGTGTTACGTGTGTGTTACACGTGTGTTATGTGTGTTACACGTGTGTTATGTGTGTTGTGTGTTATGTGTGTTGTGTGTTATGTGTGTTACGTGTGTGTAATGTGTGTTACACGTGTGTTATGTGTGTTACACGTGTGTTATGTGTGTTACACGTGTGTTATGTGTGTTACACGTGTGTTATGTGTGTGTTACACGTGTGTTATGTGTGTTACGTGTGTTAACGTGTGTTATGTGTGTTACGTGTGTTACACGTGTGTTACGTGTGTTACACGTGTGTTACACGTGTGTTATGTGTGTGTGTTACGTGTGTTACACGTGTGTGTTACGTGTGTGTGTTAATGTTGTGTGTGTGTGTTACGTGTGTGTTACACGTGTTATGTGTGTGTTACACGTGTGTTATGTGTGTGTGTGTGTTGTGTGTGTTAAGTGTGTGTAATGTGTGTTACACGTGTGTTATGTGTGTTACACGTGTGTGTTACGTGTGTGTTATGTGTGTTGTGTGTTATGTGTGTTACGTGTGTGTTACACGTGTGTTACACGTGTGTTATGTGTGTTGTGTGTTATGTGTGTTACGTGTGTGTAATGTGTGTTACGTGTGTGTAATGTGTGTTACACGTGTGTTATGTGTGTTACACGTGTGTTATGTGTGTTGTGTGTTATGTGTGTTACACGTGTGTTATGTGTGTTACACGTGTGTGTTACGTGTGTGTTACATGTGACTTACATGTGTCTTACATGTGTCTTACATGTGTGTGTTATGTGTGTTATGTGTGTTATGTGTGTTACACGTGTGTTATGTGTGTTACACGTGTGTTATGTGTGTTGTGTGTTATGTGTGTTAAGTGTGTGTAATGTGTGTTACACGTGTGTTATGTGTGTTACACGTGTGTGTTACGTGTGTGTTACATGTGACTTACATGTGTCTTACATGTGTCTTACATGTGTGTTACATGTGTGTTACATGTGTGTTATGTGTGTTATGTGTTACACGTGTGTTGTGTGTGTTACATGTGTGTTACATGTGTGTTATGTGTGTTATGTGTGTTATGTGTGTTATGTGTGTTACACGTGTGTTGTGTGTTACATGTGTGTTACATGTGTGTTACATGTGTGTTACATGTGTGTTACGTGTGTGTTACGTGTGTGTTACATGTGTGTTACATGTGTGTTACGTGTGTGTTACGTGTGTGTGTACGTGTGTGTTACACCGTACGTGTGTGTTACGTGTGTGTTACGTGTGTGTTACGTGTGTGTGTTACGTGTGTGTTACATGTGTTGTGTTACATGTGTGTTGTGTTACATGTGTGTTACATGTGTGTGTGTTACATGTGTTATGTGTGTGTTACACGTGTTATGTTGTGTGTTTACATGTGTGTGTGTGTTACATGTGTGTTACATGTGTGTGTGTGTGTGTGTTATGTGTGTTACATGTGTGTTGTGTGTGTTACATGTGTGTTACATGTGTGTTTACATGTGTTACATGTGTTACATGTGTGTTACATGTGTGTTACACTGTTACGTGTGTGTGTTACATGTGTTACGTGTGTGTTACGTGTGTTGTTACGTGTGTGTGTACGTGTGTGTGTACGTGTGTACGTGTGTTACGTGTGTTGGTGTGTGTTACGTGTGTGTTACGTGTGTTACTTGTGTGTGTTACGTGTGTGTTACGTGTGTGTTACGTGTGTGTTACGTGTGTGTGTGTTACGTGTGTGTGTGTTACGTGTGTGTTACGTGTGTGTTACGTGTGTACGTGTTTACATGTGTGTGTGTTGTTACGTGTGTGTTACGTGTGTTGTGTTACATGTGTGTGTGTTACGTGTGTGTGTGTGTACGTGTGTGTTACGTGTGTGTGTTACGTGTGTTACATGTGTTACGTGTGTGTGTTACACTGGTACGTGTGTGTTTACGTGTGTGTTACGTGTGTGTTACGTGTGTGTTACGTGTGTGTGTTATGTGTGTTACATGTGTACATGTGTGTTACGTGTGTTACATGTGTGTTACGTGTGTGTTACGTGTGTGTTACGTGTGTGTTACGTGTGTTACGTGTGTTACGTGTGTGTTACATGTGTGTTACGTGTGTGTTACATGTGTTACGTGTGTGTGTACGTGTGTGTTACGTGTGTGTGTGTACGTGTGTGTTACATGTGTGTTACATGTGTGTTACATGTGTTGTACATGTGTGTTACATGTACATGTGTGTTACGTGTGTGTTTACATGTGTGTTACATGTGTGTTACATGTGTGTTACATGTGTGTTACGTGTGTGTGTTACGTGTGTGTTACGTGTGTGTTACATGTGTTTACATGTGTGTTACGTGTGTGTTACACATGTGTGTGTTACGTGTGTGTGTGTTACGTGTGTGTTACGTGTGTGTGTGTGTACACATGTGTGTTACATGTGTGTGTGTGTTACATGTGTGTTACATGTGTGTTACGTGTGTGTTACGTGTGTGTTTACGTGTGTGTTACGTGTGTGTTACATGTGTGTTACATGTGTGTACATGTGTGTGTGTGTTACATGTGTGTTACATGTGTGTTACGTGTGTGTTACGTGTGTGTGTGTGTTACGTGTGTGTTACGTGTGTGTTACACATTACGTGTGTGTTACATGTGTGTTACATGTGTGTTACATGTGTGTTACATGTGTGTTAGTGTGTGTTACGTGTGTGTTACGTACGTGTGTGTTTACGTGTGTTACATGTGTGTTACATGTGTGTTACTTACATGTGTGTTACATGTGTGTGTTACATGTGTGTTACATGTGTGTTACATGTGTGTTACATGTGTGTTACATGTGTGTTACATGTGTGTGTTACATGTGTTAATCCTCAGTGCAGGAGGTTCACACTGGTCCATGTTTTTATTCTCGTCTGTGTCTTTTTCTTGTGACACAGACACATCAGTTTAAACAGATTCAGGAGAGACTCGTTTGTGACAATGGGACTTTTTAGTAACATTTCCTGAAACATGAGTTTGATACTAGTTTTTGTATCAATTAGCATCTGATTCTCCATTTCTGACATATAATTAAAGTATTACAGTGAGGCAAAAAAGTATTTAGTCAGTTGTTCAAGTTCTCCACTTAAAACGACGAGACGCCTGTGATTTTCATCATAGTTTCACTTCAACTATGAGACAGAAAGAATCAGGGAATCACACGGGGAACCAAAGTAACAAAGGCACCATCAGTAACACACTACGACCAGGGACTCAAATCCTGCAGAGACGTGTCCCCCTGATTAAGGACATGTCCAGGCCCGTCTCAAGTTTGGATTTGGATGATCCAGAAGAGACTGGGACAATGTCAGAAGATCAGATCATGGTGTTTGGAGAAAGATGCTGAGCTGATCCAAAGACCAGACCTACTGTGGAGCATGAGGAAACATCAGGCTCTGGGGCTGTTTTTCTGGGACCAGGACGACTGATCCGTGTAAAGACAGAATGAAAGAGACATGTATCGTGAGATTCTGAGTGAAAACCTCCTTCCATCAGCGAGGGCAGTGAAGATGAAACGTGTCTGGGTCTTTCAGCGACACAATGATCCAAACACACGACGAAGGAGCGGCTTCAGAAGAAGCATTTCAAGGTCCTGGAGTGGCCCAGTCTCCAGATAAAACCCCAGAGAAAATGTTTGGAGGGAGGTGAAAGTCCCAGAACATCACTGCTCTAGAGGAGATCTGCAGGAGGAATGGACCAAACTACAGCAACAGAGAGAAAACCTGAGACAGAAAACGTCTGAGTCACTGCAGCAAAGAGAAGAACAAAGTGTTGAGACCAACTTCTGTTAGTGAACAAATACTGATTTTACACCATAATTTGCAAATAAATCCATTAAAAATCCTACAGTGTGATTCCCTGATTCTTTCCTCTGTCTCAAAGTTGAAGTGAAACTATGATGAAAATCACAGACGTCTCGTCTTTTTCAGAGGAAGAACTTGAACATTTGGTGATGAATAAAAACTTTCTGCCCCTCTGTACATGTACTGTGTAGTAGTAGTAGTAGTAGTAGTAGTAGTAGTAGTAGTAGTAGTAGTAGTATAGTACGTAGTGTTGTCGTGGTAGCAGGTGGTGCTGAGTAGTAGTAGTAGTATGCTCGTAGTAGTGACGTAGTAACGTAGTTCTAGTAGCAGTAGCCGTGGTAGTAGTAGCGGGCGCCGGATACTTCCTGTTCAGCTGGAAGAAGGCCATCGTCGTGGACATCACGGAGCACTGCCACTGACCTTTCACCTGACACCCGACACATGTCACCTGTGCACCTGCACCTGACCCCTGACACATGGGCGCCTGTCACCTGTCACCTGTCACCTGACACCCGACACATGTCACCTGTCACCTGTCACCTGACCCCTGACACATGTCACCTGTCACCTGTCACCTGTCACCTGACACCCGACACATGTCACCTGTCACCTGTCACCCGACACATGTCACCTGTCACCTGTCACCTGACACCTGACACCCGACACATGTCACCTGTCACCTGACACCCGACACATGTCACCTGTCACCTGTCACCTGTCACCTGACACCCGACACATGTCACCTGTCACCTGACACCCGACACATGTCACCTGTCACCTGTCACCCGACACATGTCACCTGTCACCTGTCACCTGACACCCGACACATGTCACCTGTCACCTGTCACCTGACCCCTGACACATGTCACCTGCTGATACAATCATCTCCTGTAGCACCACCAGGGGGCGCCTCAACGTGTGTGTGTAACTGGCCACTTTATTAGGTACAGCTCAGTGCCTTTAGTCCCGGTTTAGACCCAGTTTAGTCCTGGTTTAGTCCTGGTTTAGTCCTGGTTTAGTCCTGGTTTAGTCCTTTAGGTTTAGTCCTGGTTTAGACCTGGTTTAGACACGGTTTAGACCTGTTTAGTCCTGATTTGGACCCGGTTTTAGTCCCTGGTTTAGTCCTGGTTTAGTCCTGGTTTAGACCCGGTTTAGACCCGGTTTAGTCCTGATTTGGACCCGGTTTAGTCCTGATTTGGACCCGGTTTAGTCCTGGTTTAGTCCTGGTTTAGTCCTGGTTTAGTCCTGGTTTAGTCCTGGTTTGGACCCTGTTTAGTCCTGGTTTAGACCTGGTTTAGTCCTGGTTTAGACCCGGTTTAGTCCTGGTTTAGTCCTGGTTTAGTCCTGGTTTAGACACGGTTTAGACCCGGTTTAGACCCGGTTTAGACCCGGTTTAGACCCGGTTTAGTCCTGATTTGGACCCGGTTTAGTCCTGATTTGGACCCGGTTTAGTCCTGGTTTAGTCCTGGTTTAGACCTGGTTTAGTCCTGGTTTGGACCCTGTTTAGTCCTGGTTTAGACCTGGTTTAGACCTGGTTTAGTCCTGGTTTAGACCCGGTTTAGTCCTGGTTTAGTCCCGGTTTAGTCCCGGTTTAGGCCTGGTTTAGTCCTGGTTTAGTCCCGGTTTAGACCCGGTTTAGACCCGGTTTAGACCCGGTTTAGACCCAGTTTAGACCCGGTTTAAACCCGGTTTAGACCTGGTTTCTCTAATATTGTGGCCAGTTGTTTGTCTGAAGCTTCAGAAAACTCCACGTTCAGTTTGACTTTTTCACCTCAAATCCACAAAAACTTGATAAACTGCGACAAGTCAGAGCCACAGTCTCGTAGCTAACCTGTTAGCATACACTGTTTATATAAATGCACAGAGCTAACCTGCTAGCATACACTGTTTATATAAATGGACATGGCTAACCTGCTAGCATACACTGTTTATATAAATAGATGTAGCTAACCTGCTAGCATACATTGTTTATATAAATGGACGTAGCTAACCTGTTAGCATACACTGTTTATATAAATGGACGTAGCTAACCTGTTAGCATACACTGTTTATATAAATGGACGTAGCTAACCTGTTAGCATACACTGTTTATATAAATGGACGTAGCTAACCTGTTAGCATACACTGTTTATATAAATGGATGTAGCTAACCTGTTAGCATACACTGTTTATATAAATGGACGTAGCTAACCTGTTAGCATACACTGTTCCAAACAGGAAGTGATCATGTGGCACTTCCTGCTCCTTCGGCTCCAGTTCACTTTCTGTGTAGCTGTAAACGGCGCTCGCTCGTCTCAGTCTCAGCTCTTCTTTTGAAAAGTGCCTTGGGGCCTCTCTCAGGGGCCCGTCTCTCACACTTTTACACCTGATGCCCTCCCACAGACTCTAAAGCTCTTGACGTTATTCAAACACGTGGCCTTTTCTCAAACTGAACGTGGCGTCCTCTGTTTAAAGACACTTGACCATTTAAGAAACACTTCAGCCAATCAGGGCTCTCTGCTCTGAAGCGTCTGATTGGCTGTTTGTTGGTGATGTCATGTTTGCGCTCACAGGAGCCAATCAGAAAACAGTATTTATCACTGTTTAAATAGAGTAATTTATTAGATTTAGACACTATAGACGCAAGCTCGGTTTACATTTGGTAAATGAAGCACGGCCCAGACCCGGCCCAGACCCGGCCCAGTCCCGGCCCAGACCCGGCCCAGTCCCGGCCCAGACCCGGCCCAGTCCTTGCTTCATATGGACCTGGTTAAACGTTGCTTTCGTTGTTTCTTCTTGATCTTTTGTTACATCAGACATTTTTTTTGTGTTGGATCAAACTCTTAGTTTTTCCGATGTTTGTGACGTTTGAGATTCCGGCGTCTTTCCGCTGAGGCTCGAGCTGCTTCATGTCCCTCCAGAAGAGAAGAGTGTCCCTCTGAGACGAGAGGACATCTGAGACACGGGGACAGAGAGGACATGACACACAGGGACAGAGAGGACATCTGACACACGGGGACAGAGAGGACATCTGACACACGGGGACAGAGAGGACATCTGACACACGGGACAGAGAGGACATCTGACACACAGGGGGACAGAGAGGACATGACACACAGGGGACAGAGAGGACATCTGAGACACGGGGACAGAGAGGACATGACACACGGGGACAGAGAGGACATCTGACACACAGGGGACAGAGAGGACATGACACACAGGGACAGAGAGGACATGACACACAGGGACAGAGAGGACATGACACACAGGGGACAGAGAGGACATGACACACGGGGACAGAGAGGACATCTGACACACAGGGGACAGAGAGGACATGACACACAGGGACAGAGAGGATCTGACACACAGGGGACAGAGAGGACATCTGACACACGGGGACAGAGAGGACATGACACACGGGGACAGAGAGGACATGACACACGGGGACAGAGAGGACATGACATACAGGGGACAGAGAGGACATCTGAGACACGGGGACAGAGAGGACATCTGACACACGGGGACAGAGAGGACATGACACACAGGGACAGAGAGGACATCTGACACACAGGGGACAGAGAGGACATCTGACACACGGGGACAGAGAGGACATGACACACGGGGACAGAGAGGACATGACATACAGGGGACAGAGAGGGACATCTGAGACACGGGGACAGAGAGGACATCTGACACACGGGGACAGAGAGGACATGACACACAGGGACAGAGAGGACATCTGACACACAGGGGACAGAGAGGACATCTGACACACGGGGACAGAGAGGACATGACACACGGGGACAGAGAGGACATCTGAGACACGGGGACAGAGAGGACATCTGACACACGGGGACAGAGAGGACATGACACACAGGGGACAGAGGGACATCTGAGACACGGGGACAGAGAGGACATGACACACGGGGACAGAGAGGACATCTGACACACAGGGGACAGAGAGGACATCTGAGACACGGGGACAGAGAGGACATCTGAGACACGGGGACAGAGAGGACATGACACACGGGGACAGAGAGGACATGACACACAGGGGACAGAGAGGACATGACACACGGGGACAGAGAGGACATCTGACACACAGGGACAGAGAGGACATCTGACACACAGGGACAGAGAGGACATGACACACAGGGACAGAGAGGACATCTGACACACAGGGACAGAGAGGACATGACACACAGGGACAGAGAGGACATCTGACACACAGGGGACAGAGAGGACATCTGACACACAGGGACAGAGAGGACATCTGACACACGGGGACAGAGAGGACATGGGACACATGGAGACGTTGGTTTTGCCTTAAACCGAGTCGGGTCGGGTTTTATCGCTCGCCTCTTCTTCTTCTTCTTCTTCTTCTTCTTCTTCTTCTTCTTCTTGAGCTGCTGTTTCTGAGGGAGGAACAGAAATGCTGCTGTGGAAACTCCGCCTTTTCACTTGAAATGATTTGTATTTGATTTAAAAAGAAGGAAATGTGTTTTCATTGGCCAGAGCTGTGGGTGGGCGGGGCTTGGGCGGGTTTGGACCAATCAGAGACAGGGACAGGTTACTGTTTGTGATGAAGGAAATCGTCTAAATGTTTGTCTGAAAATGTCTGATTTATGTAAAAAACAATGTTGGAATCATGAGAAAAATATCAATAAATGTTATTCAAAAGAAACGGTGTCGGTATGTCCAGAATTTAAATACTTTAAGGGTGTGAAGCTAACTGGAGGCACTGCTCTGTCTGTGACTCAACTTAGACTTAATCTGAGTTTTATTTTGACACAATCTGACCAGAAAAAAAAAGATTTATCTGAACTTCAACAGGTGATTTGTGTTAAACAAGTCCCTCAAATAACATCAGTCACAAGCTAGCATTAGCATTAGCACTAGCATTAGCATTAATCAACAGTTTCAGTCTCATCTTTTTGTGTGAATCAAACTCTGAACAGGACCATGAGCTCGGACTGACCACAGGCTCCTGAGAATCTTGAAAAAACTATTTTATCTGCTTCACTAATGTGTGCTGTGTCACCATGGCAACTGCTGAACATTCTGTCATAGACATGCATGTAGAGCTCCCCCAGCATGTACGTCACCGTGGGCGAACAGGAGGATGTAAGATTTATTCTGATGTGGGATTAAATAAAACTCAGTGTTTCATGTTTATATCAACATTTATTTTGTCCAGTTCTAAACAAAAAGTGTAAAACATGAATCACTTCCGTCTGTTGAATAATTCTGAACAAAAGTGAAACGTTTGATTCAACATGAGTCTGACTCCTGTGTCTTTGGTTTTCTCGTCTTTACAGTAAAACAGAGAAAAGGCCTTTAACATCTGAGAAGTGTTAGCATTAGCATTAGCATTATCATTAGTATTAGTATTAGTATTAGTATTAGCATTAGCATTAGCATTAACATTAACATTAACATTAGCATTAACATTAGCATTAGTATTAACATTAACATTAACATTAACATTAACATTAACATTAGCATTAGCATTAACATTAGCATTAACATTAGCATTATCATTAGCATTAACATTAGCATTAGCATTAGCCACAGTGAAAACAGGACTCACAAACGCGACACTTCTTTGTTAAATGTGCAGCATTAACATTGTTCTTCTGTTTGTGTTTAAAGGTCCTTTAAAAACAGACCTGAGTCGTGTTTGTTTCATTCACGTTTGAGTCACTTTATTATTTTTCTGTAACATCTGCAAATCTCAAAACATAATCAGGCTAACCTCCTGGAGACAGATGCAGGATAAGTCTCTCTGAGTCTGGTTTGGACAGTTTACCTTTGATTTTTGACGTGTTTTTAGATGTAAAAAGCTGCAGATGTTCTTGATTTGATGTGACTGTTAAAGTTCAAGTCTGAGTCCATTATTACCTCTAGATTTCAGACTGATTTGAAGGTTTTAGAGACAAGAAAGAAACAAGATAAAACATCATGATCCAAAATAAAACTTTTCAAAATCAAAAGTCTGAGCGACAAGGACGAGGACAAGAAGAGGACGAGGACCAGGATGAGGACAAGGAGAGGACGAGGAGAGGACGAGGAGGGGACGAGGACGAGGAGAGGACGAGGAGGAGAGGACGAGGAGAGGGACGAGGAGGAGGACGAGGACGAGGAGAGGATGAGGAGAGGACGAGGAGGAGACGAGGACGAGGAGAGGATGAGGAGAGGACGAGGAGGAGACGAGGACGAGGAGAGGATGAGGAGAGGACGAGGAGAGGACGAGGAGAGGACGAGGAGAGGACGAGGAGAGGACGAGGAGGAGACGAGGACGAGGAGAGGATGAGGAGAGGACGAGGAGAGGATGAGGAGAGGACGAGGAGAGGATGAGGAGAGGACGAGGAGAGGACGAGGAGAGGATGAGGAGAGGACGAGGAGGAGACGAGGAGAGGACGAGGAGGAGACGAGGACGAGGAGAGGATGAGGAGAGGACGAGGACGAGGAGAGGATGAGGAGAGGACGAGGAGGAGACGAGGACGAGGAGAGGATGAGGAGAGGACGAGGAGAGGACGAGGACGAGGAGAGGACGAGGAGGAGACGAGGAGAGGACGAGGAGGAGACCATCTGAAAGAGACAAAAACAGCTTTGATCAAATACAACATAAAGACTGTGGTTCTTATTCTGTAATAAATCATCTTTTGGAGTAAATCTGAATTTTGTTCTGTTCCTCACATCCAGTCGCTTCTTATTTTCTTTAAATCAGAACTTTTATAAGTGACATGTTTTTGTCTTGAGCTGTTTGTGGAGACCACAGACTGTTTATAAATGGACAGAGCTAAACCTGTTAGCGCCGTGCTCCAAACAGGAAGTGATCATGTGGCACTTCCTGCTCCATCGACTCTGGCTCCAGTTCACTTTCTGTATAAAACCTGTGTCTCTCTCTGTCCCTGCTGCTGTCAGACTCATGTTGGTCTTAAATGTTCGTATTAACCCTCTACATGATCCTGGGGTTTTTATTTCACGTCTGTGTCTGTAAATCAACATATGAACATTAATAACAGACACATCAGGTCCTTCTGTCCCCGACGTCGCTCCTGTTAGCATTAGCAACAGGTTTGATTGACAGCGTTGCTAAGAGCCCGCTCCCTGTTAAACCAGTGGTGCAGGTGGGAAGGGGCGTTACCTCCAACATCCTCACTCCTGATTGGCTCTCTGGTTGCTATGATACAATTAGAATTCCAAATATAGAACTGGGCTTCAGATTAGCCACTATAGCTGCTAGCCTCAATGAACTTTGGAGCCGAATGTTGTGGGTGACACAGAGACCACTGAGCGACAGGAGGCGTGGTCAGTCTGAGTGACCACGCCTACAGTAACAACCGCTGCTGTACAGCACTTCACCACCAGGGACAGTTCTGAGCAGAGCTCACAGTTAGCAGCCCAAACACATCAGGCTAAACACATCTTATAACTTGATTAAAATAAAATAAGAAGTTAACACTTTTAAACAGACTTTGTTCAGACTGACCTCAGTGAGGGGCCAGAAACTCTTGCCCGATGTTGACTTTTGTGAGCAGTTCAGCCTTCTCCTTCGCCTCCTCCAAGAACTCCACCCTCTTCTTCCAGCCCGGCTCACGCTGCTTCTTCTCAGATTCGATGAGCAGGTGGATGTAGTCTGGAGTGGACAGGGGGTTGGGCTTCAGTGTGTTCTGACCCAGACGTTTTATTAACATAGTGGCTGACTGGACCATGGCACTCACGTTGTCCTTGACTCGATGATATTCCTGTTTCAGTTTTGAGAACAAGCTCTCCGTAGTCTTCTTGTCCTCCGTCCCCTTCAGGTACTTCTTCTTGACCTCCTCAGCGGTCTTCATCTCGATGACTTCTTTGTACTCCCATCTGTACTTCTGGTTGTAATGTTCACTCCAGATGCATTTTCCTGGGCACTCCTCGCAGTACCCATTCTGATCCATGGCGGCGCAGCCTTTCTTGTCTCTGTCGTTGGCAATGAAACACGGGTAATGACAAGTATGGTGGCACTTCTGACAGTTGGTGATGTAGTTTCCTGTTCCTGAGATGTCTTCTTGAACAGGCTTGATGACTTTAAGAGAGACCATGAAGTCCTTGTTTCTCTCGATCTCGGCCTCGTGCTCCTTCATCTGTTCCTCGGTCTGTTTGATCTCGTCCTGTTTGGCTAACCCCTCTTTGATTTTCCTTTGTAGATCTACCACAGCTTTCTCTAGCTGCTTTCTCTCTCTCAGCACCTCTTTGGTCAGAGTCAGACTCTTGGGCTCAGTCTTGTGCAGGGCATCAAAGAAGCTCCTCATGCTGGCTTTCCCCATGTCCCAGAACATCTCATCGAACCCCACCACAGAACTCTGGTTCTCTGCGAACAGCGCCGAGTTGTTGAACTTGTAGTGCGCGGGTTTTCCATCATCAGCTTTGGGGCACGGGACTTCTGCCACTGTGATGGCCTCGAGAACCGGAGGCAGCTGTCCGTCTGCAAAAGTCACCAGAACCCGGATGTTCTCGGCCACGTCGTTCCCAAAGATGGAGAGGACAGAGTCAAACACGTAGCGCTGAGTGGCACTGAGGCGAGGAAGAGCAGACTGAGCTACGAAGCACACGGCGTGAATGTCGTTCACTCCAAAGTTGTTGGAGAAGAGTTTTCGGATCTGCTCTGTGATCTGTTGGTCTCGCTCGATGCCTCGAGTGTCTCCAAAGCCCGGCGTGTCGATGATGGTCAGAGAATAGTCGATCATGAAGCCGTCGTCAAAGTTGATTTTATAAATCGTCACCTCTGATGTCTGACTCTGAGCCTGTGACTTCTCCTCCTCCACTACCAGCTTGAACCTGTAGGGGTCAGTCCACTGCACGCCCAGGATGTAGTTGATCATACCGTTGATGAGGGTGGACTTGCCTGCTCCTGTGGCGCCCATCAGCATTATGGTGCAGTTACTCTTCCCGGGGAAGTCGGTGCCGTAGATGAACCTCTGGCAGCCTGGGATTTCCATATTATCTCTGTTCAGTGGAAGCTTCAGTATCTGCAGAGATCCTTTGGTTTCTATGACTTCACAGGTTTTCTTCAGCTCCTCCGTGAGGCGTCTGGGGCCCTCAGGTTCAGGAGCCGTTTTTATGGACTTGAGTTCTGCGGCCGGCCCCAGACCCACTGCAGTGACGGCTCTCAGTCTGAAGCTGTACTCTGTGTCTGCGCTCAGGGCGCTCACTGTGACTAACTCCGGTTTAACCTCAGACACCTGCCACTCTCCTCCGTCGCTGTACTCCAGCCTGTAGCCCGTCACCGACTCTGCTCCCCATTTGGGGGCGCTGAAGAGCAGAGTCACACTGTTGTGGGTTACATCGTCCACACTGATGTTCACAGGCTTTGAAGGGGGCTCAAAGGTATCACTCACATAAAATCCATCTTCATAAAGGTAGCTGGTTGAGCCTTTATGGTTCTCATCCTTTAAAGCCACTGCCAGAAACTTAACGTCCTGGTTGTCCCTGTTCACCTCAGCAAAGTCTCCAAAGAGCTTGGCCTTGGTCTTCACAGCCTCTCGGACGTCTTTGCGGCTGTACCACTGCTCCATCTCCAGGTCTTTGAGCCGAGGGCTGGGCTGTTCTGAGCCCTTTAAGTACTGACTTAAGGCAGAGAGATAGGGCTCCTCGGTCTCCAGGGAGGTGAAGACGAAGCACACAGTGTTCTTCACTTTACTGGACCTGTCGTCCAGGTCGTCCTGAGAGGAGAGGACCTCTGTGTTCTTCATCAGGTGACAGAAGGTTTTGATGAGGTTTGCCTCTTTGACTTTGCACCTCACCCACTGATCCAGACAGTCGCGGCTGAACGGAGATGCAGCTCTTTTCTGTAGTATCTCGGCGAGCTCCACCTCCTCCTCTCCTCCTCCGCGGATCGATGGCAGCCTGTGAGCCAGATCACGCTGCAGTCCCAGCTTAAACTCGGAGCACAAGCCCATGAAGTTTCTGATCTTCGTGACGATCTGAGGAAACTGCTTTAACTCTGCGCTGTTCAAAACATCACGGCACCTCATGTCCAAATCCTCCAAGTGTTCCAGAGTCTTCTCTACATCAAACACCAACCCCAGACTGACCTGCCGCACCAGGCGAGCTGCTGCAGAGTCCAGCGAGTTGAGGGGCAGTAGCCACACTTTCACCGGCACCGCCTTCTCTCCGCTTGGGCCCAGCAGTTTGGGCAGCTCCTGGTAAACCTTTATGGCATCTTCAAATGTGACTGGGTTCTGACTCAGGCTGAAGTCTCCGTGGAATTTGCAGGAAAATTTCTGGACCTTTTCTTTGTCCTTGTCCTCCATCTTCAGAGCTCCTTCCCCCTCGATGGAGATGCAGGGGATCTTCTTAATGATCACCTGGAGGTTTCCCTGAACGTCTTGGAGGTTCTCAGAGTCAGACACCTCTCGGTCGAACACGAAGAAGGCCTGAGCACCGTACAGAATGGCGGTGACCACGTGTGTGGCCAGCCCCTTCTCAAACACGTTCGGGTGCATGATGTTTCCTGCTCCGAGCTGGTTCATGGTCAGCGCTCTGAAGCATGTGGTGGTTTTGTACTGCAGAGTGACTCTGGCCTGCTGTTTGGAGGTCTTTGTGTCCTTCAGGTATTTAGCAGAGCCGTCAACCTCGACGAGGCCACTATAGAAACTGGCCTTGAGCGAGGCGTCCACACCCAGAGAGGCGGACTTGTCTGAGATGGAGTCTGACGCCAACATCTCAAACTCTGTGTTGGGCTTCAGTGTCTCTGTCATGTCCTGCTGCAGCTTCTCATGGTCCCACAGCGTCATGCTCTGGTGTTAGTACTGAACAGTACTGGAAAGGTATATGGGAGAAATGAGGCATCACATAACAGCGATGCACAGTGGCTGGTGGCTCTGAGAGAAGACCACAGCAACCTCCCTGAACAGAATCCAGTCACCATCACAGTGGCAGACATCCAGGAAAGAGTCTCAGGTATGAAGAACTAGACCAGGCCCTGACATGATCCACGCTTACTGGCTAAAGAAGCTCACTGCTCTCCATGAGCAGCACAAATGAACCAGCTGCTAATGGATGGGACTCACCCTGAATGGCTAATCGAAGGGCGTACGATCCTGATCCAGAAGGATCCCTCAAAGGTACAGTTCCATCCAACTATCTGCCAAGAACCTGTCTCTCCACAACATGGAAGCTCATGTCAGGCATCATCGCGGCTAAGATAAGTGGGCACATGGACCAAAACATGAGCACAGCACAGAAGGGCATCTGCAAAGACACCAGGGGAGCCAAACACCAGCTCCTGGTCGACCGAACAGTCTCCCGAGACTGAAGAACCCGTAAGACCAACCTGTGCACTGCCTGGATTGATTACAAGAAAGTCTACGACTCAATGCCACACACATGGATTACTGAATGGAGCTGTACAGCATCAGGACTCTAAGAGCCTTCACTGCAAACTCAATGAGGTTGTGGAAAACCACCCTTGAGGCCAATGGCAAGCCACTTGCACAAGTGACCATCAAATGTGTCATATACCAAGGAGATGCACTATCCCCACTGCTGTTCTGCACAGGTCTGAACCCCCTCAGCCAAATCATCAACAACACTGGCTGTAGAAGGGGTCTCACTCCCAGAAGGGACAACAGCAGACACTGAGGACAGGTACAAGTACCTTGGTATCCCACAAGCAAATGGCAACAAGAGGAAACAAGGAAAGAAGCTACGGCCAAATACCTCAGACGAGTAAGACAAGTCCTAAGGAGTCAGCTCAATGGAACAAGACCCAGGCAATAAACCGCTACACCCTGAGAGTAATCAGATACCCAGCAGGAATCATAAGCCA
Source organism: Periophthalmus modestus (assembly GCA_019594935.1). Classification (NCBI taxonomy): domain Eukaryota; kingdom Metazoa; phylum Chordata; class Actinopteri; order Gobiiformes; family Gobiidae; genus Periophthalmus; species Periophthalmus modestus. The sequence goes on along the minus strand of JAIEZT010001298.1, from coordinate 43,259 downwards.
CAGGAGGAGATACAGACACAGATGTTAAGACCCAAAAGCTCCTGACCTGCATGGAGGGACCACCCCAAATCCAGCTCCCTGAGACTGTACGAGCCGTAAGGAAGGAGGTCGAGGACTAGTGAGTGTGAGAGCCACAGTCCAGGATGAAACATCCAAGATCCACAAGTACATCCAGGACAAGGCCCCAACAGATGATCAGTGTCTCAGACAGTGGAGCAGAGGAAGAGGAGCTGGAGGAACCATCATGGAAGGACAAGCCCCTGCATGGGATGTACCACCGGAACAAAACTGAAGTGGCTGATATCAAGAAATCCTACCAATGGCTAGAGAAAGCTGGACTGAAGGACAGAGGCTCATCCTGGAGCATAGGAGCCTTGAGCACAAGAGCTATAGAGGCCCAGATCTACCACACGAGACAAGACCCAAGGTGTAGGCTGTGCAAAGAGGCCCCTGAGACAATCCAGCTCATAACTGCAGGGTGTAAGATGCTGCAGGGAAAACAAACATGGAGAGACATAACCAAGTGGAGCCATAGTGAACAGAAACATCTGTGCAGAGAACGGACTGGAAACCCCCAGGTCAAGGTGGGAAACACCTCCAAAGGTCGTGGAGAATGATCGAGCCAAGATCCAGTGGGACTTCAGATACAGACTGACAGATGGAGATGGACCAACCGGACATAGTGGTGGCGGATAAACAACAGAGCAAAGCCGTTGTGGTGGAACATCACAGAACCAAGAGAACATCAGGAAAAAGGAGCATGAGAAACTAGAGAAATACCAGGGGCTCAAAGAAGAGCTGGAGAAGGCCTGGAAGGTGAAGGCCTCAGTGGTGCCCGTGGTCATCGGACTCGGGGCAGTGACCCCCAAACTGGAGGAGAGACTACAGCAGATCCCAGGAAAAACATCAGACATCTCAGTCCAGAAAAGTGCAAGAACAGCAAAGATACTGCGCAGAACCCTCAAGCTCCAGGCGTCTGGTAGAGGCCCCGAGCGTGGAAAAAGAGGGGATAAAAGACCACCCGCAGAGGGTGAGGAGGAGATTATTATATATATGTGTGTAGAGTGAAGAGTGACTGACCTGGCACCAGTTTGTCTGCTCTGGCGTCGTACAACATTCCCAGTTTAAAGGGACGGCCCAGAGCCGGCATCTCCAACGTCTCACCTCTCACACACTCCATCTGAAAAACAAAAGGATCACACCATCAACCACCTGAAAACATCAACCATCTGAAGAACATCAACCACCTGAAGAACATAAACCACCTGAAAACATCAACCATCTGAAGAACATCAACCATCTGAAGAACATCAACCACCTGAGGAACATCAACCACCTGAAGAACATCAACCACCTGAGGAATATCATCCATCTGAAGAACATCAACCACCTGAAGAACATCAACCACCTGAGGAACATCAACGATCTGAAGAACATCAACCACCTGAGGAACATCAACCACCTGAAGAACATCAACCACCTGAAGAACATCAACCACCTGAAGAACATCAACCACCTGAGGAACATCAACCATCTGAAGAACATCAACCATCTGAAGAACATCAACCACCTGAAGAAAGTCAACCATCTGAAGAACATCAACCACCTGAGGAACATCAACCTCCTGAGGAACATCAACCACCTGAAGAACATTAACCACCTGAAGAACATTAACCACCTGAAGAACATCAACCACCTGAGGAACATCAACCATCTGAAGAACATCAACCATCTGAAGAACATCAACCATCTGAAGAACATCAACCACCTGAAGAACATCAACCATCTGAAGAACATCAACCACCTGAAGAGCATCAACCACCTGAAGAACATCAACCATCTGAACAACATCAACCATCTGAAGAACATCAACCACCTGAAAACATCAACCATCTGAAGAACATCAACCATCTGAAGAACATCAACCATCTGAAGAACATCAACCACCTGAAGAACATCAACCATCTGAAGAACATCAACCATCTGAAGAACATCAACCACCTGAAGAACATCAACCATCTGAAGAACATCAACCATCTGAAGAACATCAACCACCTGAAGAACATCAACCATCTGAAGAACATCAACCACCTGAAGAACATCAACCACCTGAAGAACATCAACCACCTGAAGAACATCAACCACCTGAAGAGCATCAACCATCTGAAGAACATCAACCATCTGAAGAACATCAACCACCTGAAGAGCATCAACCATCTGAAGAACATCAACCATCTGAAGAACATCAACCACCTGAAAACATCAACCATCTGAAGAACATCAACCACCTGAAGAACATCAACCATCTGAGGAACATCAGAGCTCTGACCCAACAACATACACACAGAGATCCAAACACACACACTTCCCCCGGGACCTGGCTTCTATCTATTTCTTATATTCCTCCTCCTCTCTCAGCCTCGCTCTCGTTCGTGTCGAACTCTGACCTCAAACATTTTACCAGATTAAATAAAATGAATAAATAAATGTGCACAGAGACACGCCCACTGCACAGAGACACGCCCACTGCACAGAGACACTCCCACTGCACAGAGACACGCCCACTGCACAGAGACACGCCCACTGCACAGAGACACTCCCACTGCACAGAGACACGCCCACTGCACAGAGACACGCCCACTGCACAGAGACACTCCCACTGCACAGAGACACTCCCACTGACAGACAGGAGACAGACAAATGACAGACAGGAGACAGACAGGAGACAGACAGGAGACAGACAAATGACAGACAGGAGACAGACAGGTGACAGACAGGAGACAGACAGGTGACAGACAGGAGACAGACAGGAGACAGACAGATGACAGACAGGAGACAGACAGATGACAGACAGGAGACAGACAGATGACAGACAGGAGACAGACAGGAGACAGACAGGTGACAGACAGGAGACAGACAGGAGACAGACAGGAGACAGACAGGAGACAGACAGACAGAGACAGACAGGACAGACAGATGACAGACAGGACAGACAGGAGACAGACAGGAGACAGACAGGTGACAGACAGGAGACAGACAGATGACAGACAGGAGACAGACAGGAGACAGACAGGAGACAGACAGGTGACAGACAGGAGACAGACAGGAGACAGACAGATGACAGACAGGAGACAGACAGATGACAGACAGGTGACAGACAGGAGACAGACAGATGACAGACAGATGACAGACAGGAGACAGACAGGAGACAGACAGGTGACAGACAGGAGACAGACAGGAGACAGACAGGAGACAGACAGGAGACAGACAGGAGACAGACAGAGACAGACAGACAGACAGAGACAGACAGGTGACAGACAGGAGACAGACAGACAGATGACAGACAGGAGACAGACAGGATGACAGACAGGAGACAGACAGGAGACAGACAGGAGACAGACAGGAGACAGACAGAGACAGACAGGAGACAGACAGACAGACAGGACAGACAGATGACAGACAGGAGACAGACAGGAGACAGACAGGGAGACAGACAGGTGACAGACAGGAGACAGACAGACAGACAGGAGACAGACAGGAGACAGACAGGATGACAGACAGGAGACAGACAGGAGACAGACAGATGACAGACAGGAGACAGACAGAGACAGACAGACAGACAGGTGACAGACAGGAGACAGACAGGAGACAGACAGATGACAGACAGGTGACAGACAGGAGACAGACAGATGACAGACAGATGACAGACAGGAGACAGACAGGTGACAGACAGGAGACAGACAGGTGACAGACAGGAGACAGACAGGAGACAGACAGGAGACAGACAGGAGACAGACAGGAGACAGACAGGAGACAGACAGGAGACAGACAGACAGAGACAGACAGTGACAGACAGACGAAGACAGACAGGACAGACAGGTGACAGACAGGAGACAGACAGGAGACAGACAGAAGATGACAGACAGACAGGAGACAGACAGGAGACAGACAGGAGACAGACAGGTGACAGACAGAGACAGACAGAGACAGACAGGAGACAGACAGGAGAACAGACAGGTGACAGACAGGAGACAGACAGGAGACAGACAGGTGACAGACAGGAGACAGACAGGAGACAGACAGGAGACAGACAGGAGACAGACAGGAGACAGACAGGAGACAGACAGATGACAGACAGGTGACAGACAGGAGACAGACAGGAGACAGACAGATGACAGACAGGAGACAGACAGGTGACAGACAGGAGACAGACAGGTGACAGACAGGAGACAGACAGGGGACAGACAGATGACAGACAGGAGACAGACAGGAGACAGACAGGAGACAGACAGATGACAGACAGGAGACAGACAGGGGACAGACAAGAGACAGACAGGAGACAGACAGGAGACCGACAGGAGACAGACAGGAGACAGACAGGTGACAGACAGGAGACAGACAGATGACAGACAGGTGACAGACAAGAGACTGACAAGAGACAGACAGGTGACAGACAGATGACAGACAGGTGACAGACAGGAGACAGACAGGAGACAGACAGATGACAGACAGGAGACAGACAGGAGACAGACAGAAGACAGACAGGAGACAGACAGGTGACAGACAGATGACAGACAGGAGACAGACAAATGACAGACAGGAGACAGACAGGAGACAGACAGGTGACAGACAGGAGACAGACAGGAGACAGACAGATGACAGACAGGTGACAGACAGGAGACAGACAGGAGACAGACAGGAGACAGACAGATGACAGACAGGTGACAGACAGGAGACAGACGGGAGACAGACGGGAGACAGACAGATGACAGACAGGAGACAGACAGGTGACAGACAGGAGACAGACAGATGTAGTGTATTTACTCACGGCTGAAGCAGACGTCTGTGTGTCTGTCTGTGTCTGAGCGTCTGCAGTTTTATCTCCTCTGAACTGAACTGGGAGGAGCTCACACTGAGCCCTCTCTCTCCTCCTCTCTCTCCTCTCTCTCTCCTCTCTCTCTCCTCTCTCTCCTCCTCTCTCTCCTCTCTCTCCTCTCTCTCTCTCCTCCTCTCTCTCCTCTCTCTCCTCCTCTCTCTCCTCTGTCTCCTCTCTCTCCTCCTCTCTCTCC
>JAIEZT010001298.1:28190-35690 GCA_019594935.1 Periophthalmus modestus | reverse complement strand
ACACATATTTACAGAATAAACAGAGATACAGAACTGGACGATGGTGAGACTGATTCTGTAGGATTGTGTGAACAGGAGGGTTTTGAGTCTGGATTTGAAAAGTGGAAGAGAGTCGATGTTGCGGAGGTCAGGAGGGAGAGAGCTCCAGAGCAGCTGAAGGCTCTGCCCCCCATAGTGATGAGACGAGGGGATGAGACGAGGGGATGAGACGAGGGGATGAGACGAGGGGATGAGACGAGGGGATGAGACGAGGGGATGAGACGAGGGGACAGAGAGCTGGAGAGAGGAGGAGGAGCGAGAGGGAGTGGAGATGTGGAGGAGGTCAGAGATGTGAGGTGGGGCCAGGTTGTGGAGAGCTTTGAAGGTGGTGAGGAGGATTTTGAAGTAGGTGTAGTTCTTGGAGGATGGGGGTGATGTGGTGAGAAGATGGGGACCTGGTGATGATGCTGCGGAGTTTTGGAGAAGCTGCAGTTTCTGGAGGGATTTGTCGGGGAGACCATAGAGGAGGGAGTGACAGTCGTCAATCCGGGAGGTGACAAGACTGTGAACAAGTATGACAGAGGAGTGAGGAGTGAGAGAGGGACGGAGACGAGAGATGTTGCGGAGGTGAAAGTGGCAGAGCGGGTGATGTTGTTGATGTGGGAAAGAGAGTCGAGGATGACACCCAGACTCTTGACCTGAGGAGAAGGAAGGACAGTGGAATCATGGATGGAGATGGAGAAGCTGTTGGATTTGGAGATAGTAGAAGGGGACCTACTAGGAGGACTTCGGTTTTAGAACTGTTAAGTTGGAGGAAGTTGGAGGAGAACCAGGAATGAATTTCCTGTAAGCAGAGGGTAAGAGAGGTTGGAGGGAGAGATGAGGAAGGTTTGGTGGAGATGAAGAGCTGGGTGTCATCCGCGTAACAGTGAAAGTGAATATTGTGTTTACGGAACAGAAGACCAAGGGGGAGAATAAAGATGAGGAAGAGAAGGGGACCTAGGACAGAGCCTTGGGGAACACCAGCAGAGACAGGGAAAGTGTTGGATTTGTAGGATTTGAGATGAATGAATTGACTACGATCAGAGAGATGTGAGGTGAACCAGGAGAGAGGAGTGTGGGAAATACCAATGGAGTGAAGTCTGTGAATGAGAATGTTGTGGGAGATGGTGTCAAAGGCAGCTGTTAAATCAAGGAGGATGAGAATAGAGAGTAAACCGGAGTCAGAGGCTAGAAGGAGATCGTTGGTGATTCTAAGAAGGGCTGTTTCTGTGCTATGGAGTGGGCGGAAACCGGATTGAAACTGTTCATAGATGTTGTTAGTGGCGAGATGGGTGTGGAGTTGAGAAGTGACAGTTTTTTCAAGAATTTTGGAGATGAAGGTCAGGTTGGAAATAGGACGAAGGTTATTGAAATTATTAGGATCTAGACCAGGTTTTTTCAGAATAGGGGTAACAGAAGCAGGTTTGAGAGATGAAGGAACCAAGCCTGTAATCAGGGAGGAGTGAAAGATGTTAGTAATGAAGGGGGAAGAGAACAGAGACAGGATTTAACAAGAGCTGTAGGAACAGGGTCGAGTTGGGAGGTGGAGGGTTTGGAGTTAAGAATGAGCTCAGAGACAGATAGAACAGAGGGAAGAGAAAAGCTTGAAAATGTTGTTGAAAAACAGGGAGAGAAGGTGTCCACTCCAGAAACTGCAGCTCCACTTATCAGGTGTTGATGGATGGTTGAGATCTTGGAGACAAAAAATGACATTAGTGAGTTACAGAAATCAGAGGAAAACAGGTGATTGGGGAGAGAGTCAGATGATTGGGGAGAGAGTCAGGTGATTGGGGAGAGAGTCAGGTGATTGGGGAGAGAGTCAGGTGATTGGGGAGAGAGTCAGGTGATTGGGGAGAGGGTCAGGTGATTGGGGAGAGGGTCAGGTGATTGGGGAGGGGGGTCAGGTGATTGATTGGGGGAGAGGGTCAGGTGATTGGGGAGAGGGTCAGGTGATTGGGGAGGGGGTCAGGTGATTGGGGAGGGAGTCAGGTGATTGGGGAGAGGGTCAGGTGATTGGGGAGAGGGTCAGGTGATTGGGGAGAGAGTCAGGTGATTGGGGAGAGGGATTGGGGAGGGAGTCAGGTGATTGGGGAGGGTCAGGTGATTGGGGAGAGAGTCAGGTGATTGGGGAGAGAGTCAGGTGATTGGGGAGAGAGTCAGGTGATTGGGGAGAGAGAGTCAGGTGATTGGGGAGAGGGTCAGGTGATTGGGGAGGGAGTCAGGTGATTGGGGAGAGAGTCAGGTGATTGGGGAGAGAGTCAGGTGATTGGGGAGAGGGTCAGGTGATTGGGGAGAGAGTCAGGTGATTGGGGAGAGGGTCAGGTGATTGGGGAGGGAGTCAGGTGATTGGGGAGGGAGTCAGGTGATTGGGGAGAGAGTCAGGTGATTGGGGAGGGAGTCAGGTGATTGGGGAGGAGTCAGGTGATTGGGGAGAGGGTCAGGTGATTGGGGAGAGAGTCAGGTGATTGGGGAGAGAGTCAGGTGATTGGGGAGAGAGTCAGGTGATTGGGGAGAGAGTCAGGGGGGTTTGTTATGTTGGAGAGAAGTGAGAAAAGTGTCCTAGAGTTGTGTTTGTTGGAGTGAGGCCGGAGTAGTAGGTGGATGTGGCAGTGGAAATTGAGTCTTTGTAGTGTTGAATGTGGTTATTGTACATGTCCAGGTGTATTGTGAGTCCAGTTTTGTTCTTAAGTCGTTCCAGTTGTCGTAGCAGTAGTAGTAGCAGTAGCAGCAGTAGTAGTAGTAGTAGTAGCATGTTACGATCCGCCTGTTCCTGTGTCCTGTCTCCGCCTTGTCCCTGCTCCTGTGTCCTCCTCACCCCCTCCCTCGCCTGTCTGTCTCTGGAGCTGGGCGGAGTCTCCCGGTCCCGCCTGCACACACCTGTTACTCGTCAGCCTCATCACCTGCACCTGCTTCCCATCAGCTCGTCACCTGCTGAGCATTTAAGGACCGGGAGCCAGACGTCCGGTGCTAGACCGTCCGCATGTCTCATGTGAATATAGCTCTACTTGTATCCTGCTCGTTTGCTGCCTGTTCTTTCGTCGTGCTTACTGGATTTTGTATTCCTCAGACTCCAGCCTCTGCTCGTCCCAGCTCCTCTGCCTCCGCCTCCGCCCTGGACCCTGCTCCCGCCTGGTATCGTGTCTTGTCTCCTGTCTTTGTCTGCCTACGTCTCGACCCTGGTTTCTGCCCTGTACTTCTGCCCTGCACTCTGGTCCCGCTGGAGATTCGTTCTTTGAACTGTACATTTATCACGAACTTGTAAATAAACACTGTTAAACTGCCCCGGGTTTTGCGTCTCTGGTCCCACAACCTAGACTTTGTAACATAGCAGTAGTAGTAGTAGTATTTTTACACTCATACTGTAGGGAGACACAGTGCTTTAGACTGAGTGCCTCTTCACAGACTGTGGATCTTTGGGGGGTTGTTTCTCTCACTGCTGAAACAGGCCGTGTCTCAATTCTCCACTTCGCCCTTAAAATCACCTTCCACTGTGGGTCTAAGTGCGTTACGTCATTTCCGGCGCGACAAGGACTGTCCCATTTCCACGCCCCTCACGCCCGTGTGACGAGTGCGCACAGCTAAATGTGCCCTACGTTTTCAGGTTTGGGGAGTTCCGGCACGATGGCGGTCCGGGCAGGCAGTACTCCTTGAGCTGTTGTATGTGAATCTCAGAATATCAGTTTGGACCTCGATTTTGAACCGCTAAACGGGTATTTTTTGTTCTCTTTACTTTTTTAACAACAAAACTCAACATTAGACGCCTCTTAAACGAACTTTAAGCACTCTTTGAAGAAGTTAAAGATGACCCGGGAAAAACCTGATGCCCAGGCTAAGCTAGCTTCAGCCTCCAAAAGCCCGGCCCCAGCGGCGGGAACAGACCATGAATATGCCATGGAAGTAGTGGTGCCGTCAACCAAAAGGAAAATCCCGGTTACACCAACCAAACCAGCCGCAGTACAACCCAGCAAGGTAATCATCTCAAACAAAAACGAGCCAGAGCTGACAGCCCTCACCGCAGCTATTAACAGGCTGACTGACAGATTTGATGACTTTGATGTGAAACTTCGGGAAAACTCTATAATACTAGCCAACCTGACCAAGATAACTGAAGTGAATGCTGATGAAATAAAAAACTGTAAAGGCAGACTCTGTGATCTGGAGAAGTCGGTCCCTGCCCTCGTTAAAGAGAATGCTGATTTGAAAGAGCTGGAGCGCTATAAACGGCGCTGGAATCTTAAAATACAGGGTTTAAAAGAAAAACATGATGAGAACACCCGCAAAAAAGTCCTGGAGATCTTGGCAAAAATCGCGCCGCAACACTCACCATCCCTGAATACTGTGGTAGACACGGTGCATCGTCTGGGGAAGAGGGAAGTCGGGAGGCACCGCCAGATAATAATCCAGTTCACTATGAGGCACTACCGAGACATCTTCTGGAAGCTCACCAAAGATTCCAAGGCCTGCAAAGAGTTGGGAGTCTTCTTCAAGCAAGATTTCTGCAAACTCGACCGAGAGGCCAGGGCTGCTGTCTGGCCTAAAATGGAGCAGGCGAGAGCGGCGGGTCAGAACGTCTACTATCGAGGGCACATCGGATACGTTAACGGAGTCCGTGTGATACCAGGTTGAATGATTTCTCTCAAAGTGAAGTTGAATTGAAGGTGAATTGAAGTTCTGAGTTATCTGCTTACTGATGTCTAAGCGTGTTTAATAATAATAATAGAATTTTGGACAGTTTAAGAGTTTGTTCTATGCTTTAAGTCCACAGAGGCATGTTGTAGTTCACTTTTTAAGGTCATACACCTGTTTGGTTCTGTGTAGGAATATCTTGAGGTCTACCGCATCTTCATTGTATTTCAGATTCAACGTTCAATAGCACTTTCACACTACTTGTTACTCTTTACTTCTTGTTTTTTTTTGTTTTTTTTTTCTAATTTTTTTTAAATATTATTTATTGAATTTATATATATGTTGAATTTAAATTTTATATCCTTGAATACTAGGGGTTTACGGGATAGTGTAAAAAGAAAAATCTATTTTCTTATTTTGTAAAAATGTTAATGCTAACTGCATTTTGTTACAGGAAACACACTCTGTGGAGGCAGATGAAAACTTTTGGTCTAATCAGTGGGGGGGAAAAATACTTTTCTCTCATGGTACAAACAAATCCTCTGGTGTTGCTTTGCTTTTTTAAAACTGTCAATTTAAAATAATCACTCACAAATATGATAGTAATGGTCACTGGCTTATTTGTGTCCTCAAAATGACAATGAGTTTTCTGATTTTGTGTAATGTTTATGGTTACAACATTCCCAACCTTAACAAATTATTATTAGCTGAAATTTCAGATCATATCAAAAACCTCAGTGGAAAATACTGCACAGACAATATAATTTTAGGAGGAGACTTTAACATGGTTCAAGATGAATGGCTGGATAGACTACCGTCTAAATTCCACTCCCATCATATAAATACAGTTTTACAATATTTCTGTTTAGACGTTAATGTAAATGATCCCTGGAGACTTGCTCATCCATCGTCATTTTCCTGGTTCAAACCAGATGGCTCAGCTAAATCTCGCATTGATTTCTGGCTAATCTCAAACAACTTTATCCAAAATGAGGTAGATGTTAATATCTCTGCTGCTCCTTTGACTGATCACTGTCTCATCATCAACTTAATCTGATTCCTCAGGTGAAAAAAAACCCTTTAGCAGAGGCTACTGGAAATTTAACTCCTCACTCCTCACTAATGAAGAATTCTGCAATGAGGTTATTGAACTTTTAGAAACAATAAACTCTGACACAAATCTTAAGGGCTATATAGATAAGTGGGAATTCTTTAAATTCAAAGTACGCCAGATCTCTATTAAGCATAGCAAATTAATATCTAAACAATGTAAACAGAAAGAAACTGAAATTGTAAAGGAACTAAACCAAATTTGCTCTAAACCTAATTTTGATAATGACGATAAACAACGAAAAAGTATTCTTCAGTGCTCCCTAGATGACCTTTACACTAAAAAAGCCAAAGGAGCATATCTTAGATCTAGGGCAAAATGGGTGGAGTTTGGTGAAAAAAAGTACAGCATATTTCTGTAACTTGGAAAAAAAAAGACAAGAAAGGAATGCAGTTCAAAGTCTTTATATTAATGATCAACTTTGTACTGACCCTCAACTGATCTCCACAGAAATCTCTTCATTTTATAGCAAGCTGTACACATCATCCTACTCTAAACCTCACGCTGAGTTCTTTTACCAAACTATTAAAGATTTAATCCCCAAAATTGATGATAATTTCAAACAGATCTGTGAAGCAGAAAAATAACTATTCAAGACTTGGATAAAGCCCTTAGTTGTTTGTCCAAAGATAAAGCTCCAGGTTGTGATGGGCTGACTAGTAACTTTTATAAATTCTTCTGGGATCACATCAAAGATCTTATTTTCCCAAATGCTTAAAGAGGTTCTAGAAAAAGGCTCCCTAACCCATACTATGAAACAGGGAGTGATCACTCTTATCCCCAAACCAGGTAAAGATCCCAACCGCCTTGACAATTTAAGGCCTATAACCCTCTTAAATAACGATGACAAGCTCTTAACTCACATTTTTGCAAACAGACTGAAACTAGGCATAACACAAATCGTTTCTGAAACTCAATCTGGCTTTATAAAAGGACACTCTATTCATAATAATATACGCCTTGTCCTAGATTTAATAGACTATGACTTTCTGATTAACAATGAAGGTTTCATTCTACTTTTAGATTTTTACAAGGCCTTTGATATGATTGAGCATAGTTTTATGTTCCAAGCGTTACAGTCATTTGGTTTTGGGAGTAAATTTATTAACGTTATACAAATATTTTATAATGATACCAGTAGCTCTGTCTGTTTACCCCATGGGACCTCTCAGAGATTTAAGATAAACAAAGGAATAAAACAAGGCCCAATCTCACCCATGTTATTTATTGCAGCAGCAGAGATGTTATCCATATTAATTAAAAATGCAGACTTTGGCAAGCTCTCAATTGCAGATACAGAATTATCTATATGTCAGTTAGCTGACGATACAACCATCTTTTTAAACAACTTGAACAAAATTCCTAAAATACTCCAATTTATTGAATGCTTTTCTAAAGCCTCAGGCCTCAGTTTGAATTTAAACAAATGTGAAATCTTACCTCTAAAGCCATGTGCAGTCTCCAGTGTTTGTGACATCCCTGTTAAATCCACTGTTAAATACTTTGGCAAATAACTAAAGATAAGAACGATTTAGAAAAACTCAATATTTGGGACAAACTTCAGATTTGCACAACTTCTCTGAATAATTGGGCACAGAGAGACTTATCTATCTTCGGTAGAATTCTGCTCACCACAATGGAGAGTATATCTAGACTTATATACCCAGCCTATTCTATAGGAATGTCTAAACCAGCGATTAAATCTATTAATCAAATGAACTTTAATTTCATTTGGAAGCGGA
>JAIEZT010001298.1:0-23090 GCA_019594935.1 Periophthalmus modestus | reverse complement strand
GGATGGGACGCACCGCAGCCCGGCGGCCCTCCCTCCGGTAGGTCGGTGTGGGGCTCGGGAGTAGCGGCTAATGTGGCTAACGACAGGCTAACGGCTAACGGCTAACGCTCCGCCCGGTTCTGGGGCGTGTGTCCGCGGACACAGAGGTCAGAGGCGGGACACTCGGGGACAGGCCGGGGCCGTGGGACAGTTGACCGATGCTGACACGTCTCAGTGGGCTGTGGTTTGTTTGGAGAGTCCGTGTAGCAGGAGGAAGCTAACATGAAGCTAACAGGCTAATAACAAGAGACATCCCCGTGAGACAGAAACATCCATCAGAGATAAATGTGTTTGTTTCAGAGGAGAGTTAGATTTCTGAGTTAAACTGTTGGAGGAGCAGGTCTCAGAGGCTGAGGGTCATCTGAGGTCAGGCTGATGCTCCTGCCTCACACGGAGAACCACATCACCTCCTCTCTCCTCTGCTCCTCTCTCCTCTCCTCCTCTCTCCTCTCCTCTTTCCTCTGCTCCTCTCTCTCCTCCTCTCCTCCTCTCCTTTCCTCCTCTCTCCTTTCTCTTCTCCTCCTTTCTCTTCTCCTCCTCTCTCCTCTGCTCCTCTCTCCTCTCCTCTCTCCTCTCCTCTGCTCCTCTGGGACACGGGGACAGATGAGGGTTTGGATAAATGTGCTGGGACGGGGGGACAGGGGGACACGGGGACACGGGGACAGACCTGGGACTGTCCCGGTCAGTGGGGACGTGTGGGTCAGATCATGAAATGCTCAGAGTCTGGAGTAAAACCAGGGTAAAGTTCTGAGTGTTTGAAGAGGAGATTGCTAACAGAGAAGCATGTCTCTGTCTGTCACTGACATGTGAGTCTCAGTTTACACAGAATAATCGTGTGATTTTTGTTCCAGAGCAGCTGAACCGATTCGCCGGGTTTGGAATCGGACTCGTCAGGTGAGACGTGTTTGAGTCTCATTTAAACTTTATAAACTGTGACCTGCATCTTTTATCTTTTATTCTGACACTGCTCCTCGTCAAAACATGGACAGGTTTAGTCCTCCATGTCTGAGTAATGTAGAGATCTCTCCTGGGCCCTATTCAAACCCTCTTTACAGTTATCTGTACGAGGCTCCGCCCACAATCCTCCATAAATAAACAAAAACATGACACAAACTGTTGACTATGACGTGACAAACCTGGTGTGATGTGCAGGAGCTTCAGTGTGTTGTGCTCTGAAGGGGGAGGAGCTCAGCACAGAGAGCAGAGGGAGGAGACTCTTTAATCCCTCACAGACGTCAAAGTGAGATCACAGGTCAAATATCTTGATGACGTCATGATCATGTGATTTTAATGTTTTGTTTTCAGTTTGTTCACGGAGAACGTTCTGGCTCATCCCTGTATCGTGTTCCGCCGCCAGTGTCAGGTCAGACTCTGCTCTCTGATTGGCTGTTTTTTCCTGCTCTCTGATTGGCTGTGTTTTTTTCCTGCTCTCTGATTGACTGTGTTTTTTCCTGCTCTCTGATTGGCTGTGTTTTTTTCCTGCTCTCTGATTGGCTGTTTTTTCCTGCTCTCTGATTGGCTGTGTTTTGTCCCGCTCTCTGATTGGCTGTGTTTTTGTCCTGCTCTCTGATTGGCTGTGTTTTTTCCTGCTCTCTGATTGACTGTTTTTTTTTTCCTGCTCTCTGATTGGCTGTGTTTTTTTCCTGCTCTCTGATTGGCTGTGTTTTTTTTTCCTGCTCTCTGATTGGCTGTGTTTTGTCCTGCTCTCTGATTGGCTGTGTTTTTGTCCTGCTCTCTGATTGCTGTGTGTTTGTCCTGCTCTCTGATTGGCTGTGTTTTTTTTCCTGCTCTCTGATTGGCTGTGTTTTTTTCCTGCTCTCTGATTGGCTGTGTTTTTTTCCTGCTCTCTGATTGGCTGTGTTTTGTCCTGCTCTCTGATTGGCTGTGTTTTTTTCCTGCTCTCTGATTGGCTGTGTTTTTTTCCTGCTCTCTGATTGGCTGTGTTTTTTTCCTGCTCTCTGATTGGCTGTGTTTTTTTCCTGCTCTCTGATTGGCTGTGTTTTTTTCCTGCTCTCTGATTGGCTGTGTTTTTTCCTGCTCTCTGATTGGCTGTGTTTTTTTCCTGCTCTCTGATTGGCTGTGTTCCTCAGGTGAACGTCCACGCTCGCTGTTATCACCTGACTCCCTTCAGCGCCGTGTCCGTCATGTACAGCATCAGTAAAGCCCAGGTAAACCGCAACCGGACCACAACCAGAACCACAACCAGACCCACAACCAGACCCACAACCAGACCCACAACCAGACCCACAACCAGACCCACAACCAGGACCACAACCAGACCACAACCAGAACCACAACCAGAACCACAACCTGAACCACAACCTGAACCACAACCAGAACCACAACCTGAACCACAACCAGAACCACAACCTGAACCACAACCAGAACCACAACCTGAACCACAACCAGAACCACAACCTGAACCACAACCCGGACCACAACCTGGACCGCAACCCGGACCGCAACCCTGACCACAACCCAGACCACAACCCAGACCACAACCCAGACCACAACCCTGACCACAACCCTGACCGCAACCCGACCACAACCATGACCACAACCAGACCTCATAAACACATGCATTCTTGTGTTTAGGGCGTGTTCTGTGCGTGTGACGTCGTATTTCTGTGTTTTAGGGCGTTCGTTCTCTGTGGAAGGGCATGGGCAGCACGTTCATCGTTCATGGCGTGACTCTTGGCGCCGAAGGCATCATCAGCGAGTTCACGCCGTTGCCACGGTAACCACAGTTTATCAAACCTGCAGTTTAGCGATGAGTTTAAGTTTGGTTAAAGTTTGGGGAAAAAGTCCTGAGTTAATAAAAGTAGCACGAGAACGTTCTTTTCTTCTACAGTTTTCTCAGAGTCTGGTTCAGGTCGGTTCAGGCAGGTTCAGGAGGGTTTAGGTCGGTTCTGGAGGGTTCAGGAGGGTTCAGGCGGGTTCAGGCGGGTTTAGGCGGGTTTAGGTCGGTTCTGGAGGGTTCAGGCGGGTTCAGGCGGGTTTAGGAGGGTTCAGGAGGGTTCAGGCGGGTTCAGGCGGGTTCAGGCGGGTTCAGGAGGGTTCAGGCGGGTTCAGGCGGGTTCAGGAGGGTTCAGGCGGCTTCAGGCGGGTTCAGGCGGGTTCTGGAGGGTTCAGGAGGGTTCAGGCGGGTTCTGGAGGGTTCAGGCGGGTTTAGGTCGGTTCTGGAGGGTTCAGGCGGGTTCAGGAGGGTTCAGGAGGGTTCAGGCGGGTTCAGGCGGGTTTAGGTCGGTTCTGGAGGGTTCAGGCGGGTTCAGGCGGGTTTAGGAGGGTTCAGGAGGGTTCAGGCGGGTTCAGGCGGGTTCAGGCGGGTTCAGGAGGGTTCAGGCGGGTTCAGGCGGGTTCAGGAGGGTTCAGGCGGCTTCAGGCGGGTTCAGGCGGGTTCTGGAGGGTTCAGGAGGGTTCAGGCGGGTTCTGGAGGGTTCAGTCGGGCAGAAGGAGCATAACAGGATCACACCAGTGTGAGCAGAGCGGGAGAATAGGAACAGCCTCAGTAAACACAATTTTTATTTATTTATTTATTTATTTATTTATTTATAACCTTTATTTTGCCAGGCAAAACATTAAGAACAAATTCTTATTCACAATGTTGGCCTGGTGCAAAAGCACCAAGGGAAAGGGAAAGGGAGTCAAACAAAACACACACACACAAAAAACAATTAATAGTAAAACAATCAGAAATATAAATACATAAAATGACCTTCAGTTACTAAAACATTTACATGAGTGTTTAAAAATGTCCTTCACTTTACATTTAAAAGCAGAAAGAGAAATTCTAGACAAGAGTTTATGTACATATGTTCATAAAAGTTTATATTTCATTCATACATAGTTTGTCTGGTGTTTGGTTTGATCTCGTTCTGTTTCAGGGAGCTTCCTCATCGCTGGAGCTGGAAACAGTTGGCTGGACACCTGCTGCTCAAAGGGTTAGTCTGCTCCTCCTCCTGCTCCTCCTCTTTCTCTGCTTTTTTCCTCCTCCTCTCTTTCTCTCCTCCTCCCTTTGTGTCCTTTCTCTACTCCTCCTCCTCTCTTGTCCCCTCCTACTTCTCTGCCTCCTGCTCTCTTTTCTCTCCTCCCTTTGTCCTTTTTCTCCTCTTCTTCTTCCTCCTCCTCTTTCCCTTCTCTCCTCCTCTTTCTCTCCTCCTCCTTCTCTTCTTTCTCCTCCCCCTCCTCGTCTGTTCCATTCAGAGTGAGTCTGATGATGTCACTTCCTGTTTAGTCTGACGGCGGTGGTGGCGTTGCCGTTTTACTGCTCCAGCCTCATAGACACGGTGCAGGTGAGTGGTGAGGACGCTCAGTGTGACTCTTTGATATGAGATGTTAAAGTTTGTTCTTTCAGAGTGAGATCGTGCGCGATGACTCGTCCTCTCTGCTGGACTGCCTGCGGGAGGCGCTGTCTCGGGTCCTGGGGATCGGGGCTCCTCACAGTCGTCGTCTGCTGCCTCTGAGCTCGCTGCTCTTCCCCGCCGCGCTGCACGCCGTCCTCAAGTACTGCGTCTCCACCTGTGTCCAGAGGGTGGCGCTGTGGCTGCTGCAGAGACGCCGTAAGGAAGGTACGAATAAGTCTGGACAAGTCTGGACAAGTCTGGACTGGTCTGGATGGGTCTGGTCTCTGGTCTGGACTGGTCTGGACTGGTCTGGTCTCTGGTCTGGACTGGTCTGGACTGGTCTGGTCTGGATGGGTCTGGTCTCTGGTCTGGACTGGTCTGGTCTCTGGTCTGGACTGGTCTGGACTGGTCTGGACTCGTTCGGTCTGGTCTGGACTGGTCTGGTCTCTGGTCTGGACTGGTCTGGACTGGTCTGGACTGGATGGGTCTGGTCTGGACTGGTCTGGTCTCTGGTCTGGACTGGTCTGGACTGGTCTGGACTGGACTGGATGGGTCTGGTCTCTGGTCTGGACTGGTCTGGTCTCTGGTCTGGACTGGTCTGGACTCATTCGGTCTGGTCTGGACTGGTTCGGTCTGGTCTGGACTGGTCTGGACTGGTTCGGTCTGGTCTGGTCTGGTCTGGACTGGTCTGGACTCTGGTCTGGACTGGTCTGGACTCGTTCGGTCTGGTCTGGTCTGGTCTCTGGTCTGGACTGGTCTGGTCTGGACTGGTCTGGACTCGTTCGGTCTGGTCTGGACCGGTTTGCTCTGCTCCTCGTTTGTCCTCTAAAGTCGACCTCTCGTGTTGCCGTCCTCAGATGGCTGTGACCCTCTGGACTCGTACTTCGTGGACTTGGCGTCGCAGTGGGCCGGTTCGCTCTTCTCGGACGTGCTGTGTTTTCCTCTGGAGACGGTTTTGCACCGGTTGGCGCTGCAGGGCACCCGTACCATCATCGACCACACGGAGCAGGGCGGCGCTCTTCAGGTGCTGCCCGTGAACACGCAGTACGACGGATTCTCCGACTGCCTTTCCTCCGTCCGACACAAAGAGGGCGCCGCCTCCTTCTATCGAGGCTTCGGCGCTCTGACGGCTCAGTACGCGCTGCACGCCGCGCTGCTAGCTCTGAGCCGCGCCGCGCTCAGGCTAACCATGGACGGCAAAGTGCTGCGGGCGTGACGCCGATATGAGGCCACGCCCCGAACACGGCCCACGAGAGACTTCATGTGATTAATCGATTTATCCAGATGTTTATTTAAAACTGTAAATCTGCAATAAATGAACTCACCAAATACAACGAACATGGAACTGAACCACGAGACTCACTTCAGACGAGTCGCTCCCCAAAGACACAAACACGACTGAGTTTGTGTCGTCACAGCTGTGTCTGAAGGCCCAGATTATGTAAGGGCCCAGATTATCTGAAGGTCCAGATTATCTAAAGGCTTAGATTATCTAAAGGCCCAGATCACCTAAAGGCCCAGATCATCTAAAGGCCCAGATCATCTAAAGGCCCAGATCATCTAAAGGCCCAGATTATCTAAAGGCCCAGATTATCTAAAGGCCCAGATTATCTAAAGGCTTAGATTATCTAAAGGCCCAGATTATCTAAAGGCTTAGATTATCTAAAGGCCCAGATCACCTAAAGGCCCAGATCACCTAAAGGCCCAGATCACCTAAAGGCCCAGATTATCTAAGGGCCCAGATTATCTAAGGGCCCAGATTATCTAAAGGCCCAGATTATCTAAAGGCCCAGATTATGTAAAGGCCCAGATCATCTAAGGGCCCAGATCATCTAAAGGCCCAGATTATCTAAAGGCCCAGATTATCTAAGGGCCCAGATTACCTAAAGTCTCAAACCTGGAGCTGTGTTTTCTTTCATTCACATGTTTAACACAAACCTGCAGATTTAGACTGAAAACACTCTGTTCCACCTTGTGATGTCATCATGTGGTGATACAGGAAGTGCTCCACTGTGTTTTTAAACTCCACCTTCACTAGAATCATCTGGATCATTTCAGTCCTGGAGATGTCACTTATCTCGACTGAACTAAAGGTAAAAGGAGATGTTCACTTGAAAACTCCCA
Organism: Periophthalmus modestus; assembly: GCA_019594935.1. Classification (NCBI taxonomy): domain Eukaryota; kingdom Metazoa; phylum Chordata; class Actinopteri; order Gobiiformes; family Gobiidae; genus Periophthalmus; species Periophthalmus modestus. The sequence goes on along the minus strand of JAIEZT010001298.1, from coordinate 16,584 downwards.
CCTGATGACATCACAAGGTGGAACAGAGTGTTTTGAGGGGATGTTACAGATTAATAATAAAGTGTCAAACATGTGAATGAAACAAACACGACTCCAGGTCTGTTTTTAGTAGAACATGGAGCAGGGGTCAGAGGTCAGTCTGTGTTGGACTTTAAACCTCTGTGTATTGTTGTAGTGAGCGCCCTCCTGTGGTTATATTCAGGAAGTTATTTAAATGTTTCTGGGGTGAAGTCAAAATGTGCCAAGTGTTAAACTCAAACGAAATCTTCAGTTCAGAGTTTCCATGTGAAAATGTGTAAATGTCAAACCCGACTGTGTCCACCGCAGACGACAGGGACGGGACAGGGACGGGGACAGGACAGGGACAGGGACGGGACGGGTCAGGGACGGGACGGGGACGGGGACAGGGACGGGTCAGGGACGGGACGGGGACGGGACAGGGACGGGACAGGGACGGGTCAGGGATCGGACGCTCTGTGGACAATCCTTCATCTTTGTTTTTAGGGAAAAACTCCACAGTGAAGCTTTAGCCAAAACAAAATGTAGAAAAGAGGCTCGGGTCAGAGGTGATTGTGTCGTACAGCGCCCCCCACAGGACGCACCGCTCATTTTACTCAAACACACTTAAAGTTTAGATTTGACTTTTACAGATTTATCAAACTGTAAAATAAAGAGTTTGAAATCATGACACGACACTAGATAATTACACTTTATATTTAAACTTTAAACTGTTTCTTGGTTTGTGTAAAAGTTTCATTTATATTTAAACTGTTTTATTCACCAGATGAAGAAGAAATAAGAAAGATTTTGATGATTAACACGTTTAGACAGTTTATAGAAATGGACAGATTCAACCTGCGGAAGATAATAATGATAATGATAATAATGATGATTTTAATAATAATAAGATTCTGTCTCTGAGGTTCTTCAAACCTGAGTCTGCAGCGTCCACAGTCGGAGTTTTTCATTTAGGATTTAAAAACAAAACTTGACATTTTGGCCAAACTTGTGTCGTGTCTCAAAATGTTTCACTTTATTCTAAAAATGTTAAATCAGTGAAAACTTCTTCTTCTCATTTCAGTGAATTTGAACATTTACAACAGATTTTACTCCTGAAAAATGCACTTTTCTGTTTGCACTGAATAAAATGGATCAACTATAAAACTGAGTCCTGGTTTAGTCCTGGTTCAGTCCTGGCTTAGTCCCGGTTTAGTCCCGGTTTAGTCCCGGTTTAGTCCCGGTTTAGTTCCGGTTTAGTCCTTCATCTCACAGTGACTTTTAAAGACATTAAATAAGTTCAAAATGTCACGTAGTTTGGCTTTAAGTCCAAAAACACTTAAAACAAGATTCTGTCAAATGTTTGAAAATCTCGTTTTATAAACTTCTCAAACTGATTTGACATAAAAGTCCAGGTCTCGTCTCGTTCTGCGGAGCTGATCAGTCCTGAGTCTTGAGTTTGAACATATTCCTCCAGACCCAGAGGGGGCGCTGTGGAGGCGGCTGTGTCGTCTTGTCCTTCTGGATGTGACTTGTCCCTGAAGTCAGACGTGTAAAGTGTAAAGGGACGAGGACAGGTCCCTGTGGAGTCCCAAGGGGGCGCCACTGAGGCCGTCTGAGACCAGTGGATAAAAAGTGACGAGGACGGAGACGAGGACGGAGACGAAGACGAAGGTGAGGACGAAGACGAAGGTGAGGACGAAGACGAAGGTGAGGACGAGGATGAAGACGAAGGCGAGGACGGAGACGAGGATGAAGATGAAGGCGAGGACAAAGGTGAGGACGAGGATGAAGGCGAGGATGAAGGTGAGGACGAAGGTGAGGACAAGGACGGAGACGAGGACGAAGGTGAGGACGAAGGCGAGGACGGAGACGAGGACGAGGATGAAGACGAAGGCGAGGACGGAGACGAGGATGAAGATGAAGGCGAGGACAAAGACGAGGACGAAGGTGAGGACGAGGATGAAGGCGAGGACGAAGGCGAGGACGAAGGCGAGGACGGAGGCGAGGACGGAGACGAGGACGAAGACGAGGACGAAGGTGAGGATGAGGATGAAGGCGAGGATGAAGACGAGGACGAAGACGAGGACGAAGGTGAGGACGAGGATGAAGACGAGGACGAAGGCGAGGACGGAGGCGAGGACGGAGACGAGGACGAAGACGAGGATGAAGGCGAGGACGAGGACGAAGGTGAGGACAAAGATGAGGACGAAGACGAGGACGAAGGTGAGGACGAGGATGAAGACGAGGACGGAGGCGAGGACGGAGACGAGGACGAAGACGAGGATGAAGGCGAGGACGAGGACGAAGGTGAGGACAAAGATGAGGACGAAGACGAGGACGAAGGTGAGGACGAGGATGAAGACGAGGACGGAGGCGAGGACGGAGACGAGGACGAAGACGAGGATGAAGGCGAGGACGAGGACGAAGGTGAGGACAAAGATGAGGACGAAGACGAGGACGAAGGTGAGGACGAGGATGAAGACGAGGACGGAGGCGAGGACGGAGACGAGGACGAAGACGAGGATGAAGGCGAGGACGAGGACGAAGGTGAGGACAAAGATGAGGATGAAGGCGAGGACGAAGGTGAGGACGAGGATGAAGGCGAGGACGAGGATGAAGACGGAGACGAGGACGGAGGTGAGGACGAGGACGACCCGCCTCCACCTGCTCGTTTCTGTTTGGAGACGACAGGAGAAAAATCTAAGAGCAGAATTGTGACTCGGTGCTAAACGTCTGAACTAAACGTCACAAGTCGACGTTTCTACAAAACCACGAAGTCTCTGGAGCCTGAGTCAGTCTGTCACAAGTCACAAAAATCTTACATTGTGACTGATCCAGACGACTGAGCTGGTCCCAGACACAGACGGTTTGTATAAACGGACAGAGCGAACCCCAGAGCGACAAACAGGAAGTGACCATGAGGCACTTCCTGCTCCATCGACTCGGCTCCAGTTCATTTCACATAAAAACTGTGTCTCTGTCTCTGCTGCGTCAGACTCATGTTGGTCTGAAATGTTCAGATTCATCGACAGTTTACATCATCAAGGTTCACGTCTGTTTTTTTATTTATTTATTTTATTTTGAGTTTTCTTGTTTGTTTTTTAGTTATTTTGAGTTGTTGGTTTTTTGAATTATTATTATTATTATTTTTTTGGTTTTTTTGTTGTTTTGAGTTTATTTATTACGATTTTTTTGTTTATTTTCTTCATTTTTTTTAGTTATTTAGATTTTTTTTTTCATTATTTTGAATTAATTATTTTTTTAGTTTTTGTTGGGTTTTTTTGTTATTTTTAGTTGTTTTTTTTTATCTTGAGCTTATTTATTTATTTTTTGTTATATTGAGTTAATTTATTATCTTTTTTTTTTTTTGAGCTTTAGTTTTTTGTTTTTTGTTTTTTTTTGTCTATTTTTATTCTGTGATAGTCTGTCCCTCGTCTCTGAACCTGCTGATGTCAGACTCGTTTCTGTCGCAGCTTCAGTTCCACATGAAGATCTTCGAGGTTCGAGCTCAGTCCATATTTAGATTTCAAACCGTGAGTATCATAAAAACCAAAGTCACAAAACTGGTTTAACGTCGCCGAGCCGCTCGGTCTGATCTGTTTTTTTTTTGGAATCTCCCACTGAGGGACAAACAAAGACATCTCTTATCTTTTATTTACACAGAGACGTCACTTTGACCTTAAAAAACAGGACAGACGTTTGGTGCCACGTTTTAGTTTAAATCCTCATTTCTCCCGTCGTCCCTGGACAGACTGACAGAGTAAAAACAGTTTGGTGAAGATGGATGAAACACGTGGAAACAATCAAACCTGTTGCTAACGCTAACAGGAGCGACGTCGGGGACAGAAGGACCTGATGTGTCTGTTATTAATGTTCATATGTTGATTTACAGACGTGACGTGAAATAAAAACCCCAGGATCATGTAGAGGGTTAATACGAACATTTAAGACCAACATGAGTCTGACAGACGCAGGGACAGAGAGAGACAAAAAGCAAAAAGCAAACTCAAAATAACTAAAAACAATAAAACAAAATAAAAACCTGAAAATAACAAAAAAGTAAAAAAAACAAAAAAATAAAACAATTGAGAATAATAAAAAAATAAGAAAAACCTAAAAAATAACTAAAAATAAAAACCCTCAAAATTACAAAAAAATAAAATAAAATAAAAACAACTCAAAATACCAAAAAAAAAACCCCAACTCAAAATAACTAAAAAAAAAACCAAACAGAAAAAAAAAATCCTGAAAATAACAAAAAAGTAAAAAAAAGAGAAAAAACAAAACAATTGAGAATAATTAAATATGAATAAAACCTCAAAATAACTAAAAATAAAAACCCTCAAAATGAGAAAAAAAATAAAAATAAAATAAAAACAAATTAAAATAACTTAAACAAACAAACAAAAATACTTCAACATAACAAAAAAGAAAAAAACAAAACAAAAAAGAACCCCAGGATCATGTAGAGGGTTAATCTGAACATTTAAGACCGGAATGAGTCTGACAGCAGCAGGTTCAGAGAGAGAGACAGTTTTTCTATGTAAAGTGAACTGGAGCCAGAGTGGATGGAGCAGGAAGTGCCTCATCATCACTTCCTGTTAAACGTGGCTCTTTCGCTCTGTCGTTACATAAACCGTCTGTGTCTCTGTTTGTTCTGGTTCTTGCTGCAGTTGTGGTTCTGACCAGTGTAAAGACAGAATTTAATCTTGAGTAAATAAAAGTGTAAATGACTTTTTCTAAATCAGCAGAGAAAATGTTCATCTGATCTTTAAAACTCAGTTAGAATCACATTTCTAGAACATTCTGACGGTGTTTTCCAGGTTCTCTGGATCGAGCCGATTCAAGAGAAACATCTGGAATTAAGTCTGTTTTAAAATGTTAAACTTGTCTGACTCCGTCCTGCAGCTCAGTGTCATCAGCAGAAGAACAAGAGAAATATGAAAAGAAAATGAAGAGAAACGTGTGGAACAAAAGAACCGGTCCGAGGACTGAACCCTGTGGGACTCCACATTTCAGCTCTGATGGATTAAAGTGGTTCATGGAGACGGAGAAGTGGAGGGTTAAAGGAGAAGCTGAACTGACTTTACTACAGCTGTTTCACTTCTGTGCTGAGAGCTAAAGACACACTGGAAATGTTTCAAAATGTAAATAGAATAAACGTGTGAGGTTCTCTTCTAAAGTCTCTGATGAGAAACATCGTTTTGAAACAAGTCGAACGGAGATGGATCTAAAACAAGTTTATTTAAAAAGTCAATTTATTTGTACAGCACAAATCAAACACAATTCAATTCAATTCAATTTATTTTTGTAAAGCCCAAAATCCCAACAGCAGTCGCCTCTTAGGGCTGAACATGGAGATGATTAACCAACAGAATTAGAAAATCAACAGTGAAACAGAAACAGACAAATTGATCAGCAGAAAACAAGCAATGAATAACTGTCCCAGAACATCCCCTGTCCTTAGACCCTCCTCTCCAAAGGAAAAAACTCCAAAAAACCCAGTGGGAAAAGGAGAAACCTGGAGGAGAACCACAGTGAAGGAGAGATCCACTCCCATGGACGGACAGGCTGCAGATGTGTCCAGGACTAAGGCGCATCCAGTTCAAGTCTGTAGGGCCAGAGCCCAACGAGCCGTCCATTCAGGCAAGAAGATCTAGAGTCCAGCCATCCCCGGACGATCAGGAGGAGATCTAGGGTCCAGTCATCACCGGACGATCAGGAGGAGATCTAGAGTCCAGTCATCACCGGACGATCAGGAGGAGATCTAGAGTCCAGCCATCACCGGACGATCAGGAGGAGATCTAGAGTCCAGCCATCACCACGCGGTCAGCGATCAGAGGCGTCCATGAAACAGTTACAAACTCCCCCCCAGAGGGGAGCGGGGGGACAACATGTGAATAGCAATGAACAAACTGAATAGTAAATGTTGAGGGAAAACAGGAGGAAAAAGAGGATAGTGCTCAGTTACCATACTTCCCCCAGCATGACTATCCCTAGGCAGCCTGACTAAAACTACAGGGTTTATTTCTGGTCCTGACCATAAACTATTTCAAAGAGATACGTTTTAAGCCTGGTCTTAAATGTAGAGACTGTGGGGGCCTCTTTAACATAGAAAGGAAGCTGATTCCATAGCACAGGAGCTTGGTAAGTGAAAGCTCTCCCTCCTACTGTGCTTTTAGTCACTCTAGAACCACCAATAGTCCAGCATTTTTGGGAGCAGAGTCTCTGTTTGGGTGGTATGGTACTATAGCATCTTGCAGATACACACGGGGCCACGCCCTTTATGGCTTTATATGTCAGGAGGAGAACTTGAAATTTGATTCTGAACTCGACAGAAGCCAGTGAAGGGACTCCAGCACTGGGGTGATGTGTCTCTTCTCTTAGTTCCTGTTAGGAGCCTGGCTGCTGCATTTTGAACTAGCTGAAAGCTTTTTATAGAGTTTTTAGGGCAAGCGACTAGTAAGGAGTTACAGTAATCTAGCCTTGATGTAACAAATGCAGGGATACGTTTTTCAGCGTCACTTTTAGACAAGATTTTTCTGATTTTGGCAATATTACGCAGGTGAAAGAAAGCTGTTCTACAGGATTGGTTTATATGTGGTTTGAACGAGAGCTCTTGGTCAAACAAGACTCCAAGGTTCCTCACAGTAGAACTGGAGGCACCACTGACACTGTCCAGAGTGACTTTCTGGTCAAACAGAGAGTCTCACAGGCTTTTGGGGCCTAGAGTAATGACCTCTGTTTTTTCTGGGTTAAGAAGCAGATAATTAAGTGTCATCCAGGTTTTTATGTCCTTCACACAGGCACTAAGTCTGTCCACTCGATCAGACTGATCTGGTTTCATTGACAAGTACAGCTGTGTGTCATCAGCAGAGCAGTGGAAGTTAATGTCATGTTTTCTGATGATATTACCTAACGGCAACATATAGAGTGTGAACAGGATTGGACCCAGTACAGAACCCTGTGGCACACCATAGGCTACTTTAGAACATGGAGAGGAGCTCTGATTTACATGAACAAACTGGTACCTATCAGACAGGTAGGATTTAAACCAGCTGAGGGCTGCCCCTCGGACACCTATGTCACATTCTAATCTCTGTAGTAGAATATTGTGGTCGATGGTCAAACGCTGCACTGAGGTCCAACAGAACCAGGACTGACACTAGTCCATTGTCAGCAGCTAATAACAAGTCATTTGTGACTTTAAGTAGTGCAGTTTCTGTGGTGAGGTCTGAATCCTGATTGAAAAGTTTCAAATAAATTATTAGCCTGTAGGTGGCGATAAAGCTGCTTAACTACAATTTTTTCAAGGATTTTTGAGACAAAGGGGAGATTAGAGATGGGCCTATAGTTGGCTAAAATATCAGGTTCAAGATTAGGTTTTTTCAGAAGCGGTTTAATCACTGCATATTTGAAGGACTGGGGGACATAGCCATTTTCTAATGAGGTATTTATTATATTAAGGACAGGATCTATAATTAGAGGGAGGATTTCTTTGAGGAGTCTGGTTGGTTTAGGGTCTAAGATACAAGTTGATGTTTTTGAGGACATAAAGGCTGAAGTTCTCTTGGTCACCAGCAGTAAACCTGTTTAATGTCACTGGTGGATTTATGTGGGACATTAGTTTTACAGCCTGGGCTTGCTCAATACTGACTGTAGGAGTCATTTTGTTCAATTTATCTCTAATTTCTATGATTTTGTTGTTAAAGAAATTAAGAAAGTCATTGCAGGTAAGAGTAGCAGGGATTGAGGTTCAACTGCGCTGTGGCAGTTTGTCAGCCTGGCTACAGAGCTGAACAGAAACCTGCTGCTGTTTTTGTTTACTTCAATTAAATTTGAGAAGTATCTGGTTTGGGACGTCCGCAGAGCCTTCTTATAAGTCAAAAGGCAGATTTTCAAATTCAAAGTGTTTTACAGAATAAGAAACATTTAAATCACAAATACAGAAAATGAAACATGAAGAATGTGTAACCCACGTGACCTAAATGGCCCCGCCCATTACCGCACCTGGCACTTCCTGCTTCAGGTGCTCCCGCTGCGGCTCTGTGCGGCTCTGTGCGGCTCTGTGCGGCTCTGTGCGGCTCTGTGCGGCTCTGTGCGGCTCTGTGCGGCTCTGTGCGGCTCTGTGCGGCTCTGTGCGGCTCTGTGCGGCTCTGTGCGGCTCTGTGCGGCTCTGTGCGGCTCTGTGCGGCTCTGTGCGGCTCTGTGCGGCTCTGTGCGGCTCTGTGCGGTCTGTGCGGCTCTGTGCGGCTCTGTGCGGCTCTGTGCGGCTCTGTGCGGCTCTGTGCGGCTCTGTGCGGCTCTGTGCGGCTCTGTGCGGCTCTGTGCGGCTCTGTGGACGCGCTCATCACCTTGTGACTCCTGACTCTTCTTCTTTCATCCTCAGCTCCGCGGTGAGTCTCTGTCTTAAGCCGCTGTTAAAGCTCCGTCGCGGGGCTGTGTCGTACTTCATAGAGATGCGGCTAAATTTACTAACGCTCCCGCGCGCGGCGACTGCGGCTCGTTTTCCGTCAGTATTAATTAAATACAAACTAAATCCTAATTCGGCTTTTACCGAATTAAAGGCCAAAACTTTAGTAGTTAAAGGACACTTTTAGTTTTGTGAATTACACCCGTTTTATGTCTATTTTTGTTATTTTGTTATGAATAATTTTGCGGCCATAATGTGAATGAATTTCAGTGAATGTAGCTACATTTTTGTTTCGTTTTGTCGCCCAACTTAAAGAGTTTGTGATATATATATTTCATATCTGCAGCTCTCCCACTGAGGCGTGTCTCAAGGGCTACGAGGGCCCTTTATCACTGCTTGCAGTTCAAGTAAAATAGTCCTGAGAGAACCAAAAATGCTCAAAAACTCCACTCAAACTCAACAAAATTAGAGATCAACTCAAATTTACTTTTAATAATGCCTCTGGAACATTACGAGATAAGAGGGGGCGGAGTCTATTTTGTTTTTCTGTGGGTCATAAAACTTGGCAGGTACAAAAAGTATATTATGGCCCCGCCCTAAACCACACAGGGCGTCCATCTTGGGTCAGACTTGAGACGTCCAAAAACTACAGTTTGGACTTTAATGAACTTGTCCCTGACTCCAAACTGAGCATGTGTGGTATGACAATGTCTGGGGTCAAAAGTTGTTAAAAATAATTTATAAAAGTCTCAGGGTCATGACGAGCTCTTAACAAAGTGGCCATTTTGAAAGATTAAAAATCCCTGTAACTTCTGCAAACATCAGATTTAAACAGACTCAGTGGAGTATTTTGAACCTGGACATAAAGATGTGTGAGTTAAACTTCTCTCTGCAGCGCCCCCTGTAGAGTGGAAATGACATGAAAACATTTATGTCCAGGTTGACAGTGGCAATTTTGAATCAAACGTGAGGCCAGAGTTTTTACGCAGCTCTCCCCCTGAAAAACGACTTTCCACTGATACAAAGGATGAGAAGGTCGTTTATCACTGTTTGAACTTTGTTTTATTGACGTTGTTTAATAGTTTTGATATGATTCATTTATGTGTTGTAAAAGTGAACGTTGAACCGTCAATTTCCTCCAATAAAAATCTAGAGGACAAAGTTCATTTAGAGTCTCTGTGTTTCTCATCTCCGTGTTCAGGTGGACTAAAGCGTGTCTCGTGTTCAGGTGGACTAAAGAGTGTCTCGTGTTCAGGTGGACTAAAGAGTCTCTCGTGTTCAGGTGGGCTAAAGCGTGTCTCGTGTTCAGGTGGACTAAAGCGTGTCTCGGTGTTCAGGTGGACTAAAGCGTGTCTCGGTGTTCAGGTGGACTAAAGCGTGTCTCGTGTTCAGGTGGACTAAAGCGTGTCTCGTGTTCAGGTGGACTAAAAAGTGTGTCGTGTTTCAGGTGGACTAAAGCGTGTCCGTGTTCAGGTGGACTAAAAAGCGTGTCTCGGTGTTCAGGTGGACTAAAGCGTGTCTCGTGTTCAGGTGGACTAAAGCGTGTCTCGTGTTCAGGTGGACTAAAGCGTGTCTCGTGTTCAGGTGGACTAAAGCGTGTCTCGGTGTTCAGGTGGACTAAGCGTGTCTCGTGTTCAGGTGGACTAAAGCGTGTCTCGTGTTCAGGTGGACTAAAGCGTGTCTCGTGTTCAGGTGGACTAAAGCGTGTCTCGTGTTCAGGTGGACTAAAGAGTCTCTCGTGTTCAGGTGGGCTAAAGCGTGTCTCGTGTTCAGGTGGACTAAAGCGTGTGTTGGTGTTCAGGTGGACTAAAGCGTGTCCCGTGTTCAGGTGGACTAAAGCGTGTCTCGGTGTTCAGTGGACAAAGCGTGTCTCGTGTTCAGGTGGACTAAAGCGTGTCTCGTGTGTCAGGTGGACTAAAGCGTGTCTCGTGTTCAGGTGGACTAAAGCGTGTCTCGGTGTTCAGGTGGACTAAAGCGTGTCTCGTGTTCAGGTGGACTAAAGCGTGTTTCGTGTTTCAGGTGGACTAAAGCGTGTCTCGTGTTCAGGTGGACTAAAGCGTGTCTCGGTGTTCAGGTGGACTAAAGCGTGTCTCGTGTTCAGGTGGACTAAAGCGTGTCTCGTGTTCAGGTGGACTAAAGCGTGTCTCGTGTTCAGGGTGGACTAAAGCGTGTCTCGTGTTCAGGTGGACTAAAGCGTGTCTCGTGTTCAGGTGGACTAAAGCGTGTCTCGTGTTCAGGTGGACTAAAGCGTGTCTCGTGTTCAGGTGGACTAAAGCGTGTCTCGTGTTCAGGTGGACTAAAGCGTGTCTCGTGTTCAGGTGGACTAAAGCGTCTCTCGTGTTCAGGTGGACTAAAGCGTGTCTCGTGTTTCAGGTGGACTAAAGCGTGTGTCGGTGTTCAGGTGGACTAAAGCGTGTCTCGTGTTCAGGTGGACTAAAGCGTGTCTCGTGTTCAGGTGGACTAAAGCGTGTCTCGTGTTCAGGTGGACTAAAGCGTGTCTCGTGTTCAGGTGGACTAAAGCGTGTCTCGTGTTCAGGTGGACTAAAGCGTGTCTCGGTGTTCAGGTGGACTAAAGCGTGTCTCGTGTTCAGGTGGACTAAAGCGTGTCTCGTGTTCAGGTGGACTAAAGCGTGTCTCGTGTTCAGGTGGACTAAAGCGTGTCTCGTGTTCAGGTGGACTAAAGCGTGTCTCGTGTTCAGGTGGACTAAAGCGTGTCTCGTGTTCAGGTGGACTAAAGCGTGTCTCGTGTTCAGGTGGACTAAAGCGTGTCTCGTGTTCAGGTGGACTAAAGCGTGTCTCGTGTTCAGGTGGACTAAAGCGTGTCTCGTGTTCAGGTGGACTAAAGCGTGTCTCGTGTTCAGGTGGACTAAAGCGTGTCTCGTGTTCAGGTGGACTAAAGCGTGTCTCGTGTTCAGGTGGACTAAAGCGTGTCTCGTGTTCAGGTGGACTAAAGCGTGTCTCGTGTTCAGGTGGACTAAAGCGTGTCTCGTGTTCAGGTGGACTAAAGCGTGTCTCGTGTTCAGGTGGACTAAAGCGTGTCTCGTGTTCAGGTGGACTAAAGTGTGTTCAGGTGGACTAAAGCGTGTCTCGTGTTCAGGTGGACTAAAGCGTCAGTGGTGTTCAGGTGGACTAAAGCGTGTCTCGTGTTCAGGTGGACTAAAGCGTGTCTCGGTGTTCAGGTGGACTAAAGCGTGTTCTCGGTGTCTCGTGTTTCAGGTGGACTAAAGCGTGTCTCGTGTTCAGGTGGACTAAAGCGTGTCTCGGTGTTCAGGTGGACTAAAGCGTGTCTCGTGTTCAGGTGGACTAAAGCGTGTCTCGTGTTCAGGTGGACTAAGCGTGTCTCGTGTTCAGGTGGACTAAAGCGTGTCTCGTTCAGGTGGACAGGTGGATGTACTAAAGCGTGTCTCGTGTTCAGGTGGACTAAAGCGTGTCTCGTGTTCAGGTGGACTAAAGCGTGTCTCGTGTTCAGGTGGACTTAAAGCGTGTCTCGTGTTCAGGTGGACTAAAGCGTGTCTCGTGTTCAGGTGGACTAAAGCGTGTCTCGTGTTCAGGTGGGACTAAAGCGTGTCTCGTGTTCAGGTGGACTAAAGCGTGTCTCGTGTTCAGGTGGACTAAAAGCGTGTCTCGTGTTCAGGTGGACTAAAGCGTGTCTCGTGTTCAGGTGGACTAAAGCGTGTCTCGTGTTCAGGTGGACTAAAGCGTGTCTGGTGTCAGGTGGACTAAAGCGTGTCTCGTGTTCAGTGGACTAAAGCGTGTCTCGTGTTCAGGTGGACTAAAGCGTGTCTCGTGTTCAGGTGGACTAAAGCGTGTCTCGTGTTCAGGTGGACTAAAGCGTGTCTCGTGTTCAGGTGGACTAAAGCGTGTCTCGTGTTCAGGTGGACTAAAGCGTGTCTCGTGTTCAGGTGGACTAAGCGCGTGTCTCGTGTTCAGGTGGACTAAAGCGTGTCTCGTGTTCAGGTGGACTAAAGCGTGTCTCGTGTTTCAGGTGGACTAAAGCGTGTCTCGTGTTCAGGTGGACTAAAGCGTGTCTCGGTGTTCAGGTGGACTAAAGCGTGTCTCGTGTTCAGGTGGACTAAAGCGTGTCTCGTGTTCAGGTGGACTAAAGCGTGTCTCGGGTGGGTGGACTAAAGCGTGTCTCGTGTTCAGGTGCACTAAAGCGTGTCTCGTGTTCAGGTGGACTAAAGCCTGTCTCGTGTTCAGGTGGGCTAAAGCGTGTCTCGTGTTCAGGTGGACTAAAGCGTGTCTCGTGTTCAGGTGGACTAAAGCTGTCTCGGTGTTCAGTGTCTGTCTCGTGTTCAGGTGTGGACTAAAGCGTGTCTCGTGTTCAGGTGGGCTAAAGCGTGTCTCGTGTTCAGGTGGACTAAAGCGTGTCTCGGTGTTCAGGTGGACTAAAGCGTGTCTCGTGTTCAGGTGGACTAAAAAGCGTGTCTCGTGTTCAGGTGGACTAAAGCGTGTCTCGTGTTCAGGTGGACTAAAGCGTGTCTCGTGTTCAGGTGGACTAAAGCGTGTCTTGGTGTTCAGGTGGACTAAAGCGTGTCTCGTGTTCAGGTGGACTAAAGCGTGTCTCGTGTTCAGGTGGACTAAAGCGTGTCTCGTGTTCAGGTGGACTAAAGCGTGTCTCGTGTTCAGGTGGACTAAAGCGTGTCTCGTGTTCAGGTGGACTAAAGCGTGTCTCGTGTTCAGGTGGACTAAAGCGTGTCTAAAGCGTCTCGTGTTCAGGTGGACTAAAGCGTGTCTCGTGTTCAGGTGGACTAAAGCGTGTCTCGTGTTCAGGTGGACTAAAGCGTGTCTCGTGTTCAGGTGGACTAAAGCGTGTCTCGTGTTCAGGTGGACTAAAGCGTGTCTCGTGTTCAGGTGGACTAAAGCGTGTCTCGTGTTCAGGTGGACTAAAGCGTGTCTCGTGTGTTCAGGTGGACTAAAGCGTGTCGTGTTTCAGGTGGACTAAAGCGTGTCTCGTGTTCAGGTGGACTAAAGCGTGTCTCGGTGTTCAGGTGGACTAAAGCGTGTCTCGTGTTCAGGTGGACTAAAGCGTGTCTCGTGTTCAGGTGGACTAAAGCGTGTCTCGTGTTCAGGTGGACTAAAGCGTGTCTCGTGTTCAGGTGGACTAAAGCGTGTCTCGTGTTCAGGTGCACTAAAGCGTGTCTCGTGTTCAGGTGGACTAAGCGTGTGTCTCGTGTTCAGGTGGACTAAAGCGTGTCTCGTGTTCAGGTGGACTAAAGCGTGTCTCGGTGTTCAGGTGGACTAAAGCGTGTCTCGTGTTCAGGTGGACTAAAGCGTGTCTCGTGTTCAGGTGGACTAAAGCGTGTCTCGTGTTCAGGTGGACTAAAGCGTGTCTCGGTGTTCAGGTGGACTAAAGCGTGTCTCGGTGTTCAGGTGGACTAAAGCGTGTCTCGTGTTCAGGTGGACTAAAGCGTGTCTCGTGTTCAGGTGGACTAAAGCGTGTCTCGTGTTCAGGTGGACTAAAGCGTGTCTTGTGTTCAGGTGGACTAAAGCGTGTCTCGGTGTTCAGGTGGACTAAAGCGTGTCTCGTGTTCAGGTGGACTAAAGCGTGTCTCGTGTTCAGGTGGACTAAAGCGTGTCTTGGTGTTCAGGTGGACTAAAGTGTGTCTTGTGTTCAGGTGGACTAAAGCGTGTCTCGGTGTTCAGGTGGATTAAAGCGTGTCTCGTGTTCAGGTGGACTAAAGCGTGTCTCGTGTTCAGGTGGACTAAAGCGTGTCTTGGTGTTCAGGTGGACTAAAGTGTGTCTTGTGTTCAGGTGGGCTAAAGCGTGTCTCGTGTTCAGGTGGACTAAAGCGTGTCTCGTGTTCAGGTGGACTAAAGCGTGTCTCGTGTTCAGGTGGACTAAAGCGTGTCTCGTGTTCAGGTGGACTAAAGCGTGTCTCGTGTTCAGGTGGACGTTCCATCAGAGGTGAGTGACAGACCTGCAGCTGTAGGACACATGGACATATATTTGTCATTAACACAGGAGCCTCTGTGGTGTTAGTGTTAAGTACCAACAGAGCAATAAAAAAGTCCAAAGTCCAGTCTGACCAGTCCAGGGTTTAGTTTTAAAATGACTTAAATAAACTTCATCCCAGAAACCCTGATGTGACTGTCGCCTCATAGAGTCAGAACATTTAAAAAAGACCCTAAAAACTGGCCTCTCTTTGTAAAACGACACTGGCTCCATTTTCACATGGAACTGTTCCTGTAGGGGGCAGCATGTAGAGACTGAACAACAGGGGTCCCAGGATTGACCCCTGGGGCACCCCACAGCTCAGGACATTTTATCTGAGACACATTTTCCAGTTTCAACAAAGAACTCCCTGTTTTCTAGATGGACTTGGACCAGTTTAGTGCAGTAGCTCAGATGCCCTCCCAGTCCTCTAGTCTCTGTAAGAGGATCATGATCCACAGAGTCAAAGACTCAGATCTAACAGGATCAACACTGAGACTTCATCAGTGTCAGGAGGATGTGTCGCCTTGATCAGAGCATCTCAGTCTGTGGTGGGTCTAAAACCGACTGGAAAATATCAGAGATGTTCATTTGGAGGAAGTTAATAAACTGTTGGTAAAATACTTTTTCAGGGATGTTGCCAGAAACAGCAGATTTGAGATTGGTTTGTTCAATATTGTTTCATCAGGACTGTTCTTCTTTAGGACAGACTTGATAACCTCAGTTTTCAAAGCTCTTGGGAATGTTCCAGATTGAAGTGACATATTAACTTTACAAACGAGTGACACAAACTGAGCTCAGACTTTATAAATGTGACACATGGAGGCAGCATGTAGATGAACTCAGACTGTGACCATCTCTGGGACAGTTTTGTCAGTTACAGGAGCAGAGTGAGTCAGCTCTAAGTGTCGAGGTGGAGCTGGATGTTATTTGTTGTTGGATTGATGCATTTTTAATGCTCTGAACCTTGTCATTAAAGAAAACTGTAAACTCTGCACTTCTGGAGATACGTTCTAACGGCTGTGGAGCTGGAGGGTTTTATATTGTCTCCAGATGAGTTCTCGTCTTTGTAAGAGTCTGTGTCCCTGGACAGTGGACAGTTTGTCTCCTCTGGACTCTGGTCTGACTCTGATCCAAATGTGTCTCTGTTTCAGATGGAGCTGTGGAGGGTGGAGCTGTGGAGGGTGGAGCTGTGGAGGGTGGAGCTGTGGAGGGTGGTGCTGCTGGTCTGGTTGTGGACCTCTGCAGGAGGACAGGAGCCAGGTGTGTGCCCTCTCTACTGCCCCCTGTAGAAGCCTTTAAACTTCTGTGTGGAGAGGCAGGATGAAGCCTCAGAGAGAAACTCCAAACACCAAATCCTGAATGTGTCCATCTGTGTTCAGCTGACACAGAGAACAGGGCGTTTCACCAACGCAGTGAGGATGGCACTGAACATCACAGCACTGCCCCAAACTACCAGGAAGTGTTGGTCCCTCACTCATTTCCTTGTCTCCTTGTCTCCTCAGAGACAGTGTCCTGTGTCGTCATGGAGACCTGTGTCCTGCCCTGCAGCTCTGATGGGGGTGAGATCATACTGATCCAGTGGGTCCAAACTGAAGAGGACCTCCTGGTTCATGCTTTCCAGGACGGCACAGATCAGCTGCAGAAGCAGGCTGAGTCCTTTAGGGGGCGCACTTCCCTGTTTCCAGAGCAGATCTCCAGAGGAAACGCCTCTCTGCAGCTGTCCCACGTGAAGGTGTCTGACCAGGGCAAATATCTCTGTCAGACCTTCACCAGCAACTCTGGAGCAAAGACCTGGGTCCAACTGAGAGTGAAAGGTAAGAACACACTGAGGAGGAGAGAGGAGAACACACTGAGGAGGAGAGAGGAGAACACACTGAGGAGGAGAGAGGAGAACACACTGAGGAGGAGAGAGGAGAACACACTGAGGAGAGAGGAGAACACACTGAGGAGGAGAGAGGAGAACACACTGAGGAGGAGAGGAGAACACACTGAGGAGAGAGAGGAGAGGTGCAGGTGTTGCAGGTGTTGCAGGAGGAGCAGGTGGAGCAGGTGGAGCAGGTGGAGCAGGTGGAGCAGGTGGAGCAGGTGTTGCAGGTGTTGCAGGTGGAGCAGGTGTTGCAGGTGGAGCAGGTGTTGCAGGTGTTACAGGTGTTGCAGGTGGTGCAGGTGTTGCAGGTGGAGCAGGTGTTGCAGGTGTTGCAGGTGGAGCAGGTGTTGCAGGTGGAGCAGGTGT
>JAIEZT010000130.1:132159-201323 GCA_019594935.1 Periophthalmus modestus | reverse complement strand
TCCATCTTGTTCCTCCAACACTTCCACTAACCCTCTCCAGGAGTGTCCTTCCACAGCTGATTGCTGTTCCTTCATAAGACTCAGAGCTTTGCTCTTTACCCTGAAAGCACAGCCACAACTGTCATCCAGTATCAAAGTTTCCTATTAAAGTCGTCATTTTCCTACCCTCAGGGCACATGTCACGGCTGGTGCTTGTAACATGGGTCAAACTTATTATTACACTGTAAGTCTAAGGTGTTTTCCTGCACCATAGAAGACTCAGAAAGCATTTTTTTTTTTCATTTACAGGGCCTCATTGCGTTCATGTTGGCACATCTCACTAAACGTGCGTCTTGTCTGTCTGGTGTGATAGTTCCTGCTGAGCGGCTCATTGATCTATTCAGTCTTTTTTTCACTGTCACAGAGAAAAGGGATACATAAAGGGTGAATAAGATGTTTTGCATTTTCACTTGTGCAGAAGAGGCCAGAGCAAAATAATGTAGTCAAACGATTCATCTACAGTAAGAAGTTTTCCAGCAGTAAAAAGTCGTGTCTGCATGTCAGCCTTATTTTTTCTTTTCATCTCTAAAAGTCTGTGATGCAGGATTAAATGTCTAAATGAAGATGTTCAACTCCTTGTAAATAAACGTGGAACTGAAGTCCTGGTGTGTTTTCATGTCAGGTTCCTCTCTCCTCATGAATTGACGTTCAAAATGTACTGAAAACTTTTAATTGAGAGTGCCATTTGACAGGGAGCGCAGTGCAAACTGCTGAAGAAAGGAGGATGTGATGAGAGATGGGGTCTGTTGTTCTGGTTTACAGGCTGCTGAACTCTGTGGACCAGTTTGGCAGTTATAAGAAAGAGGAAAAGAAAAATTTGACAGAAAAAAACAAAAAAAAAAAAAGACCAGAAACGGAGTGAGATGAGACAGTCACTAAGAAAGTGACGAGGCTGTTTGATAAGACATAAAGGACAGAAGCAGAGTGGACTGTGAGGGCGAAGGAGGCTATTTCATTTAGTTCATTTGAAGCATGTGCCATTTGTTCTCCTAGATCCACTTCTTTCAGATTTCATTTCATTCATATAGAAAAAATGTCCAAAAGTGAAAAGGGAGAAGCATAAACATTACCCAGCCCCACCCCTCATCCACCAGATCATGAGGGAAACAAAGGACTATCATAAAGTACAATTACACAACAAAGTTCATCTTTTAACCCCCAAATTTTTGAACTGCTGAATGTTTGTACTT
Organism: Periophthalmus modestus; assembly: GCA_019594935.1. Lineage (NCBI taxonomy): Eukaryota > Metazoa > Chordata > Actinopteri > Gobiiformes > Gobiidae > Periophthalmus > Periophthalmus modestus. Next base: position 200,094 of record JAIEZT010000130.1, on the reverse strand, counting down.
GATATTTCAGACTTTCCTGCTTCATGTCTTCACTGATGCACTAAAAACTCTCTTTTGTTCTTCTTACACATGTCGTTTTCTGTTCTGCTGCATGAAGAACGACACAGAGACTCTGGGATCGTTCTGTGGATCTTTTATTGTCGGTTACAGCAGTACAGTCGGGTTTAAAGCAGTAGAGTCTAGAGAAGGTGAGCTTGCACCAGTGTGTTTACACCTACCTCAAAGAGCAGGGGTCAAACTGCAATATCTATAGATGAGAAATTTAAAGCAGTCGAACAATGTGATTGAATCAGTTTTGTATAAACCCAGAGTGAGGGTCACACATTAAGAGATGTTGCCTTAACCAAAATGACCAGAACATCACTGTTATTTTCTCTTAGTGTGACATATGGCCACTGCTGCAGGAAAACAACATTTTACACTTTGTAAGAAAGTACAATGTTACATTTGTATATGGTCCACACACACATTACCATTTTGAAGTAGAGTTTCCACATTATTGACATATGAACAGTGAGTCATTTTTTTCATAGATTTATACAATATTTGGCCTGTTCTAAAATTCATCAGCTCTACATATTTTAAACCTTTGTAGTTTACATTTCTTCTGACTGTTTCTGCAGAATAGTTCTAGTCTGAATATGTGTTTTGTGGGTGTGACCTCACACCTCTACGCAGGAGGGTCATTAGGGCAATAATCATGAGTAATATAAGTTTTGTAAATCCTTTTGTGTGAGTATGTGCCTAGTTTTTCCATGGGACAGAACGCCTCACCACATTTGACCCGACATATTTTTAGATGGAGTTTCCAGCAGATCTTATTGTACCAAAATGACACCTAGAGTTTGATTTCATCGACCAATCTAATTCAACAGCAGCAGTACTTTAATTTATGATTTTAACATGTCTTTAATTTAAAGATAATTTATTTACCACTTTCTGTTTTATTTATTTTATTTGTATGTTTATTTGACAGGGACAATACAATCAGACATAGTTACAAAATGAACATTGCAGCTGATGTGATGCAGACAGTTTATAGCAAGAGCTAATTTTCAACTCCCGTCCCTGGTTGGGCTTTTTTACAATGAACTAATATGCAAAGTATATTAAAACACTTATCCCTTAAAATAGTTACATCAGTGCCCAAATATACATTTAACACTCACTCTTTCTCTCACTCACCAGCTGTCATATGACTTATTTACAGGTGGGTACAGTTTTGACTCATTTTCAGCCAGTTCTTAACCCTAGAGGTGAACATTTTTAACTCAGAAATGTTCTTTATTTCAACAGGCAGTGAGTTCCACAGTTTGCAGCTCTGGTGTGAAAAGGCCGACTGTCCAAACGAGGTTCTGCATTGTGGGATTTTACAGTTGTTGTTTGCGGTGCCTCTTGTCACTCTGGTGCTGTTTAGTCTTTGTATAAATGTACTGAGTGATTCTGGGGCCAAGTTATGAATACACTTAAAACATAATTTAAGAAAACATAAACTAGTAAAACTTTTGAAACTTAATAGATTATATTTTTTAAGGATGTGACAATGATGAAAACGGATCGGCTTTCGATCCATAATTTTGATTGTTTGGTTGTACAAAGAACCAATGCGCTTTGTGGCTGAGGGAGCTGCCTGGGCCCATGCCGTCATGCAGTAGGAGATATGAGAAAAAATCATGCCATGCATGTGCAGCAGGGCTGCCTGATTTGGAATATATTGTCTTATCAATTTAAAACAATTTAGATGTCTTTGTATTGTTTTGGCTTTACTCTTAACATGCTTATCAAATTTTAATTGGGGTCTAGGACCAACCCAAGATATTCTGTGTCTGTGTTTAGTCTGAAGCTTCACAGAGTGTCTCCCTCTAGTGGAGCTACTGCAGTATTGTGTTGTCTTTGCTCCAGAGGTTTTTGTTCAGAGTTTTGGTGTTTCCTGTCACTGTGGGCCTCAGAGCACAGTAGTACACAGCAGAGTCTGTCACATCCACATCCTGGATCTTCAGAGTGAAAGAGTTCTCCTTCAGCTCAGCATCAAACTTGGGTTTTTTGAAAACTGGAGAATTGTTTTCTGTTCCAAATGTGTCTCGCCGCAAAATGTACTTTGGAAAATCACCATATTTCTGTCTGTACCAGAACAAATAGTAGTTTGTTCCGCTGTTTCTTTGAAAAGTGCACTGTATTGAGGCTGTGTGTCCCTGAGTGACAGAGTCTCCTTGTGGCTGGGTCACTGTGTCTTCTCCTTTACACTCTGGGGAAGAACACAGGAGCACAACCAGAGCTGAGAGCAGTGTACACAGGGCAGACTCCATCTTAAAAGCTCAAATCCTCTCAAGTGTCTGTGTCTGCTCCTCTCTTACAGTCTGGCTCCTCCCTCACATCCACATCATTATAAGTGTGGCAGTGCAGCTGCAGCTGAGCTCTGACACTTAGGAGCTCTATTTTCATTGGTTGTTTATGTCAGCTGTCAGTCAATATCAGCACTTCACCCACATCACTCACCCTCTGACCTCACACACTTCTGGTCTCCTTTTGTTCTTGTTCCTTGTCGTCCTCGTCTCCTCGTGTCGCGACACATGAAACTTTGTCTGTTGAAGCTCTATAGTTAGAGACTTGGAGCTGACAGCAGTTCGATGTTCTCCAGGGGCCAGAATGGGCGACAACGAAGGAAACCATGAGCTTTTAAAGCAGAGTAGAAACAGGTACCACCGAATCGTCATTCACACAGACGGTAACGACATAAGAAATAAGTCGTCATATGGATGAGAGTCACCATGTGATCAGGGTCATTGTTCATTTAAAAAAGTATTTGAGGTAAACTCTGATTCAATGAGACAGTTGTTGTAGTTTTCAGCTTTAATGTTCATCATAAGAATGCAGAGTGAAACTGTAAGAGAAAAATACAAAGGTTCACTCAGCGATCTCTTGTAATAATGTCACGTTCCAGTACATGTCGTATTGTGAGCTCAGTAACTGTAATAATACAGTTACAACATACTATTACTATTACATATTTTACATGAAAAGAATAAATGAAGTCATCACATTTTTATCATTAGCAGATTATATGAGGCTGTGACACAAAGAAAATTATCGTTAGCATAAATAACGTGGCTGACTACTGTAATAATAGGGTCTTTTTAAATTGGACAAGTTCATTTTTAAATCATGTAAAACTCTGCTTCTGTCAGAGCTGCACTAAGTTTGATATTTAGTTGTTTGAAGTTTATTGCCTCTTTTCTAACTTCGTGTGTTCTCATCTCTCTCTTATTTGTCACACAGACTGTGTTGTACCAAAATAAATAAATGTATTTAAATGATCTGCAAAACGCCTGCGAGGCAGAACAAAGAGCATGTACAGATTTCTCTAAACACTGTGGCAGAAAAGGAGAGGGCCCAGGACTGACCCCTGAGGACCAAAGAGAAACTGCAACAAATCCCTGTGAGTCTCGCACACGACTGGAACCAGAACCAACATTTGATTTATCAGGCACCTTTCCAGACACTACATACATTTAAAATACAGTATTACTGTTTAAAAAAACACACAGAAAGCAGAGCACAGACTGGAGTTTAGATCTGGAGCAGTGAGAAGAAGCAGGTTCTACCAAAAGAGACTTTGGTGGAGCAGACTCAGAAAGTGTCTCCCTCTAGTGGAATGTTTGCAGAGGTTTTTGTTCAGAGTTTTGGTGTTTCCTGTCACTGTGGGCCTCAGAGCACAGTAGTACACAGCAGAGTCTGTCACATCCACATCCTGGATCTTCAGAGAGAAAGAGTTCTCCTTCTGGTCAGCATCAAACTTGAGTTTGTCAAACTCTAGAGGTTTTTGTTTAATTTCACCAACCATTGACATCATGTATTTAGGAGCTCCTTGTCCTTCTTGTTTGAACCAAAAGAAATATTTAATATAAGAAGTTGTTTTAAAAGTGCACTGTATTGTGGCTGTGTGTCCCTGAGTGACAGAGTCTCCTTGTGGCTGGGTCACTGTGTCTTCTCCTTTACACTCTGGGAAGAACACAGGAGCACAACCAGAGCTGAGAGCAGTGTACACAGGGCAGACTCCATCTTAAAAGCTCAAATCCTCTCAAGTGTCTGTGTCTGCTCCTCTCTTACAGTCTGGCTCCTCCCTCACAGCCACATCATTATAAGCATCGGTTTGAATTTAAGAAAAAAAAACTGATGCCTTCACTCAAGAAAATAAGGCACTACTGTGGCATTTTGAAAGGTACTACATGTACATTTTGTTTATAAAAATATAACATCAAAGCACTTGACATTTATGGTAAAAAAGTCACTGCTCATTCTCTGCATTACAGCGACTCCCATCATTAGACCCAGCACCTGTGAGCAGCAGTTTGTATGAGATTAAACCTGTTTGTATTTGGGAGTTCATGTAGTGGTCACGACTTTATGTCGGGGAAATGTATGACTCCATTATGAGCAGAACAGATCAGTGCAGTAATATCTGCACTGAAATGTTACCGGGTTTTGTCCATACTCTTTACATGTGAAAATGTGGTAAGTGGTAAACACAACAGGAGGAAGGACCTGTGACCCGGGATCGAGTGACGTAAACAGCCACATGATGAAAGTTTAAAAATGTTTTGACATATGCCCCCTGCTGGCTGCACAACACTGCTGCTCAACATTTAACCCACTTGTCGATGTGAAATGTTACTGTTTCAAAAGACCTGTGTCATTTCTGACATGACCCTGCAGCACTTCTACAAACAGTGAAAAGGACTGGTCCAAGAACAGAGCCCTGTGGCACACCTCTCATCCTCCTGGAGTCCACATATCAATGTGGGATGGCTCTCGCTGAAAACAACTGCAAAATGTAGAATGTCATGATGATTATGTAACCCAGTTTATAAAATCTATTAATAATATATAATTATATACATGTATTATTATTATTTCTCATGGTTACTGCCTGCTACCATAGCAACCTGAAATCTTGCCGTACTTTGCAGTGGTCTCATGTGGAAGACAGAGACGGAGAACGGCCTGCAGAGAGACTGATCACTGCTACATTTGTGGCATCATGGTTTATATGTCTATAGCTGCTTTGAGCTTTGTGTCCCTCGATTTGCAGATGCCTCCACTGTGGCTGTTTTGTTTTATGGTTTGTGTGATTTTAAATGAAAGAAACTGGTGAGTGTTGTCATTATTACTAATCGGTGTTAGCCGCACCTATTGAAAAATGCTGATGTAACGTTTTAGTGTTTTTGGCACATACTGCCTCCATTTTAACAGTTTGTGCTGGCGACTCAAATGTTTAAAGTGTGATCTAATAATCACGTCAATTTAAACCAGTTTAATGCAGCTGCTGTTGGAAATGTAGCTGTCTGTGACGAGCTGCTAACAGTGCTAGCTGCTGTCATTCACTCAGTCACTGAAGGACTATAGTAATCCAGCACTTGTCTTATTTAAAGAGTTTAGTATCTTAATACTGTCAGTTTATGAACTGTTATGATACCACTGTGATGTACATCTAGAACAAATGTATTTATTGCAATAAAGTTAATGTGAATAATGCAACAATGCAACCAGTTCAAAAGTTTATGAGTGAGTGGATGTGGTTATTGTCCATGAGAGGGGGGCAGAGAGGGAGAGGGGCAGAGTTCAGTAGCCTCACAGCCTGTGGATACACACTGTTGGCCAGTCTGGATGTTCTGGCCTGTATGGACCTGTACCTTCTCCCTGACGGCAGCAGGTGGAAAAGGTGGTGAGCAGGTGGGTGCTGGTCCCTCAGGATATTGTGCACCCGCCTCAGACAGTGAGTGGAGAAGATGGGGCTCATCTCTGGAAGAGTCGTTCCAGTGATTCTCCCGGCTGCTTTCACCACCCGCTGGAGCTTCTGCTGGTCGGCCTTAGTGCAGCTGGAGAACCACACTAAAAATCCATACGTGAGAACACTGCTGATGGCACAGTTGTAAAAATTCACCATCAGAGCTCTGGGGATGTGAGCGCTCCGTAGCTTTCTCAGGTAGTAAAGGCGCTGTTGAGCTTTACCCACAGCTGAGGTGATGTGAGTGCCCCAGGACAGGTCCTCAGTCACAGTTACCCCCAGGAATTTGAAACTGCTCACCCTCTCGACCACATCATTACCAATGGAGAGAGGTCGGTGGTTGTTGTGCGCTTTCTTTCGGAAATCCACAACAATCTCCTTGGTCTTTTTAGTGTTTAGACCCAGGTTGTTGCTGTGGCACCCTGACACCAGATGCTGGACCTCACTCCTGTAGTCTAACTTATCGTCGTTGGTAATAAGTCCGAGCACCGTGGTGTCGTCAGTGAACTTGACGATGAGGTTGGACGCAGAAGAGGCGAGGCAGTCATGAGTGTACAGAGTGTACAGCAGAGGGCTCAGAACACACCCTTGAGGCGCCCCGGTGTTAATGGAAGGGTGGAGAGGTGTTCTTGCCCACTCTGACACTCGACACGCGATTTGTCAAAAAGTCCACAATCCACTTGCACAGGGCGGTAATATTGCAAACTGGGTAAAACTGGAATTCTTTAAGTTAACCAAATCAAACAAACTGAACAGTGCACTTTGTACATATTGTACATACTTTTATTTGCAAATAGTATCACAGTACATGGCTCATATGAGCACTACATCCTGCCGTTGTGGTTAAGTATGGTCTCTCTCTCCTATGAGCTGAAATAGGTCCAAACGATTTACAATTATATTTTAATCTGATTCGTCGATGCATCAAAATATTGTTACATCCAACTGAGAGAAAAGCACAGACATCTTCTCTGCACATTTGTCACAAAACTAAATGTATTTTTTGCTAATATAAGCTGAAGTGCTTCAGATAGTGTCACCGTGGTTTTTTGGTTCACGTTTGGCTTCCACACAAACCTCAATGATACTTTGTCATTTGTCCAACCACCCGCTTAACCTGACCCCGGGAGTCTCTCAGAATAGATCCTCGAGGATTTCTGAACTCACAAATATTGTCAAAATCCTTCTGGCTATGTAAGGTGACCTCCTGCTGCTGAGCTCAAGTGAACGCTCCACATGTTCTACACAGGTCCTGAGTTTTGTTACTTTAAGTTTGCATTTAGGTTATTGAATATGTTTGTTTCTCACAGATACTCAGAGCTCCCCATTCACAGACTCTTTAGTGGGAGATTTGGGGATTTACTCAGTGAAGTTCCATAATCTCGTGGCTGAAGAAGCTTTCTGTAATAAAACTTCAAGAACAACCGAAAAAAGAGATGTTTGCATTTTCTCTGTAATGTCTCCCTCTAGTGGATGTGTGGAGTACTGCTGTTTTCTCTCAGAGGTTTTTGTTCAGAGTCTGTGGGTTTCCTGTCACTGTGGGCCTCAGCACAGTAGTACACAGCAGAGTCTCCCACTGCAGCAGACGACAGGAGCAGAGAGATGTTTTGACTTTTCACTTCAACCTTTAGTCCTTTAACATTCCTCGTTGTTAAGATTCCATTTCTAGAATGTGAAACCAGGAATTCTGGAGGTTTTCCTGGATATTGTCGGTACCAGTAGAAATAATCACTGTATCCTGGTTCTTGGTGATAAGAGTATCCCAGAGACACAGAGGAGCCTTCTGAAGCACAGACCTCAGGCTTTAGAGCAGTGAGCTCTTCACATCTGACTCCTACATGAAAACAAATGAATGTAGAAGTTAGAACATATTTCCTGCTGCTTCTTGCTCTGTGCTTCAGTAAGTGTTGAGTGGATGTAATAAAGTGTGAACATAGGTTTCAATAAGACTTACCACTCAACAAAAGCAGGAGCAGTGCTGCCATTAAAGGAAACATGTGTCCAAAACACAGCTGAGTGATCCTCATGTGAACTTTCTGAAGTCTGCTTAGATTCTCACACTGACAGTTGGCTTTGCTGCGTCTGTGTTTAGTCTGAAGCTTCACAGAGAGTGTCTCCCTCTAGTGGAGCTACTGCAGTATTGTGTTTGTCTTTGCTCCAGAGGTTTTTTGTTCAGAGTTTTGGTGTTTCCTGTCACTGTGGGCCTCAGAGCACAGTAGTACACAGCAGAGTCTGTCACATCCACATCCTGGATCTCCAGAAAGAGAGTCTTCACGTTTAACTTGAGCTCAGCATTAAATTTTGGTTTGTTGAAAACTGCAGATTTTAATATTGTTTGGCCAAACAACTTCATCATGTATTCAGGAGCTCCTCGTCCTTCTTGCTTGTACCAGAACAGAGTTGGACTTGAGTCGCTGGTTTTAAAAGTGCACTGTATTGTGGCTGTGTGTCCCTGAGAGACAGAGTCTCCTTGTGGCTGGGTCACTGTGTCTTCTCCTTTACACTCTGGGGAAGAACACAGGAGCACAACCAGAGCTGAGAGCAGTGTACACAGGGCAGACTCCATCTTAAAAGCTCAAATCCTCTCAAGTGTCTGTGTCTGCTCCTCTCTTACAGTCTGGCTCCTCCCTCAGGTCTCTCTGTGGTTGTGACACTGATGCAGTTGGAGGTCTGTAAATACATGGTCTATTATTATTTTTTTGGTATTGGCAAAAAAAATTGCAGCATCTAAGTTACAGATCAAAGAGCTGCTGTGAACAACACTCTAAGAAATTCAAGCTCAGTCTTTAAGCATGATCGAAAAAAGAGGTTACTGAAAACTGTAAACTGATTGCAATGGAATCAATCTGCAGTAGTAAAAAGTACTTCATAGTAGAGCTGTTCCCTTAACCTCTACCTTTCCCTTAACGACTTTCCCCAAAAATATGAACATGGCCAAAACTTTTCCTGCTTTATGCATCAGGAGAAAAAGACTTTATATGTTTGTGTGAGGTACAGTCCCTGGACAGGTTGATGTTATAAATGGTGAACATGCCAATAACATCTATGTAGAGTCTAAATACAATAAGACAATCACTCATCCAGTCCATCGATGAGTAAAACTAGTCCCACTCAGTCACCAGGCCCATGCACTTTCACACATACTGTTCATGTTACTGCTTCACACAAGGCAGTTTAATGTCTATATGTCTGTTTCACTAAAGCCCTTGTTTGATCAGGCCTGTAAACATTTCATAATCTGTAAAGGTGATATTTTTCATCATGGATTTTTAGTGCTGTTTTCTGCACTTGACTTTAGAGATGATCCACCTGCTGCTCATAACACAATCTCAGAGGTGTGACACTATCATGACATGTAAGTGTCACAATGAGGCCTCAGCCACTGAGCGTTTATAATATGTTTCAAATTCATCAAGCTGATTTTTAAGTATTTTGTGGCTTTTAACGTTTTGAGCAAGTAACAGACCTATGTAATATCAAATTTAATTTCATCTACATATCTTTATTGGCGATTTACTTACTTTCCATGAGCCTGTGGGGATTTTACGCCTATCTGAGAAAAAGGAATTCTGAAGCCAATTTGCAACTTTTTCCATTTCCCTTGTCAATTTTTCTGTCACCTTTAATTAGTTTTTGACATTAGTGAAAAGCACCGTGTCATTGTCATACATTATTATAGCAACATCAGGACACACATTAGAGAGATCATCATATAAAAACTAAAGAGCAGAGGTCCAAGAGTGGACCCCTGGGGGACTCCCCTAGAGGGAGCTTTAGACAGAGATAGAATATTGTTCACCCCAACACACTGTTGTCAGGCACTCAAATAAAATCTTATCCAGTTTTGGGTGAGCATGGAAAGGTTGTAGTTGTTTAACTTGTTGAGATGTATCAACAGCGTCGCATAGATCAAGGCCGTCTACTCTTCCCTGGTCCTCATGTGCCCTGATAGTTTAAGTTACAGCAGAATAAATCTGTGGCTTAGATCTGCAGCATTGAGAGAGAATGCAGCAGGTTCTACTACAAAAGCCTTTTGTGGAGCAGTCTCAGAAAGTGTCTCCCTCTAGTGGAGCTACTGCAGTATTGTGTTGTCTTTGCTCCAGAGGTTTTTGTTCAGAGTTTTGGTGTTTCCTGTCACTGTGGGCCTCAGAGCACAGTAGTACACAGCAGAGTCTGTCACATCCACATCCTGGATCTTCAGAGAGAAAGTCTTCACGTTCAACTTGAGCTCAGCATCAAACTTTGGTTTGTTGAAAACTGCAGATTTCAATATTGTTTTGCCAAACAACTTCATCATGTATTCAGGAGCTCCTCGTCCTTCTTGCTTGTACCAGAACAGATATGGAGCGTTAGAAGTTGTTTTAAAACTACACTGTATTGTGGCTGTGTGTCCCTGAGTGACAGAGTCTCCTTGTGGCTGGGTCACTGTGTCTTCTCCTTTACACTCTGGGGAAGAACACAGGAGCACAACCAGAGCTGAGAGCAGTGTACACAGGGCAGACTCCATCTTAAAAGCTCAAATCCTCTCAAGTGTCTGTGTCTGCTCCTCTCTTACAGTCTGGCTCCTCCCTCAGGTCTCTCTGTGATGCAGTTGCAGGTCTCTAAATACATCAGCTCAGACAGAATATGTTTTTCTATCAATTTTCACTTTTTTCAATAGTATGACAGTATTTTTATAATATAGATGAAATAGTTGGGGCAGCTGGGTTAGAAATCAAACGTCTGGTGTGAAGAACATTCAGAGAAATCCAAGCTCAATCTTTCTCAGTATGTAAGAAACAAAAGAGGTTATTGACACTGTAAACTCACTGTAGTGGAATCAATGTGCAGTAGTAAAAAGTACTTCATAGTAGAGCTCTTCCCTTCACCTCATCTGAAATCTTTCATTCATAACAGCGACTTTCCCCCTGTATGAACATGAACATGAATACATCAGGTGAAAAACACTTGATATATTTGTTTCAGGTCAGAGCAAAACTGAATTTCCACCTACATTTTCCTACAGTCCCTGGACAAGTTGATGTTATAAATGGCGAACATGCAAATAACATGTAATTTATGTAAAGTCTAAATACAATAAGACAGTGTTTCCCAACCACCGGCCTGGGACCGGTCCCGGTCCGTTACACTTTTGCTACAGGGCCACACAAAAACAGTAAATAATTTATCAGCGGCCGCATCTTCTCCGACGTAACTTTCGCCCGTCCCTCATGACACATAATAAGCTCGTCTGTAGATATATAATGAAAATCCTGACAGGAAATCACCACATAAATCCATTTGATACAACGGCGAGTTTATTATATCTGTGCTAGATCTGCTCTAGTCTCCGGGGTGAAGTATCATGTATAAAGCATCAGACACGTTGCCCAAAACTAGACCCACAAGCTCGTGAAAATGCCAAAACAAAAGTCTTTGGAGCTTTTTTGCAAAGGGGAAAAGGCCAAACTGAGGAGCCAGAAGAGGAGCAGGAGTCCTGCTTAAAATATGAGTTTGTCTGTAGAGGTGACTCTCATGCGCCCAGTCCACGTAATATGTGGAGAAAAGTGAACGAGGCAATGAAACCTTCAAACCTGCTTTGGCACATGGAGACTAAGCACCTGGATTAAAAGATAAGACTTTAGAGGAGTTTTTTTTAAGAAACAAAAGTGAACAGGAAGGAAAGAAACAAGAGCAGGGCTCCCACAGATTCAGTGGTATAGTGAGTTGTATTTTTATGCTCTGTGCCCCGGCTTGACTTTCAGGATGATTTACACTCCTGACACCAGCTCATACCACAATATCGAAGGTGTGAGACAATCATGGCATTTAAATATGTAAATGTCAGGTCTGAGAGGTACTGAGGGGCCTGGCTGGGGAGAGACTTGTAAGTGAGGAGCAGAGTCTTGTTCAGGATCCAGTATTTAATGGGAAGCCAGTGCAGGTTGGACCAGGGCTGTTGAATATGGAAGTTGGGTCCATATTTTTGTATGATTTGTCCAAGGGGCAGAATGTAAATGATAAACAGAAGTGGACCCAGCACAGAACCTTGTGGTACACCTGGGTGGATGAGAGAAGAAAGTGAGCGGGAGCCATTGAGAGAAATGAACTGTTGTCTGTTAAAAAGGTTTGACTGAAACCAGGACAGTGCAGTACCAGTCAGTCCAGTGTATTTGGAGAGGAAGTCGAGGAGGATGGAGTGGGAGAGGTGTCAAATCTAGCCGATAAGTCTTGGAGGATGAGTGTGGTGATTCTTCTGTGTGCAGCTCTGAGTAGGCTGTTTGTGATCTTGATTAGTGCCTTTTCGGTGCTATGATGGAGTCTGAATCCTAATTGGAACAGTTCATAGAGCTCATGGTTGGGCAGATGATGATGTGGCAGGTGACCAGCCACTGCTTTGTCCAAAATCTCGTCTATGCCCCTGTTTCTTCAGAATGGATCATTTTGAATGAATGGGGCACCAGATGTTAGAGAAGTGTAAATGATATTGGTGATGGAAATGCCGAGGAAATGAATTGACCATGTCTATGTGCCGTCACTCGAGGTTACTTACTGATAAACGGCACCTGCCTTTGCCTTTGTATATTGCATAAAGTGAACCATGGGTATTTTTGCCTTTTCTAAAAACCCTCTTAGGGACAAACATTACAAATTGGCCTTGGCTATAAATGTTACAGTATGTTACACGTCTAATGTTGATTCTTGCCCCTATTTCTGTTTAGTCTGAAGCTTCACAGAGAGTGTCTCCCTCTAGTGGAGCTACTGCAGTATTGTGTTGTCTTTGCTCCAGAGGTTTTTGTTCAGAGTTTTGGTGTTTCCTGTCACTGTGGGCCTCAGAGCACAGTAGTACACAGCAGAGTCTGTCACATCCACATCCTGGATCTTCAGAGAGAAAGAGTTCTCCTCAGCCTCAACTTCAAATCGCTCTTCATTAAACTCTTTAGATTTGATTGTCTTAGACCATGTTAATGATGATTTACTTTTCTTCAGCAGATATTTAGGAGCTCCTCGTCCTTCTTGCTTGTACCAGAACAGTGTTGGAGCAGAGAAGCTAGTTTGAAAAGTGCACTGTATTGTGGCTGTGTGTCCCTGAGTGACAGAGTCTCCTTGTGGCTGGGTCACTGTGTCTTCTCCTTTACACTCTGGGGAAGAACACAGGAGCACAACCAGAGCTGAGAGCAGTGTACACAGGGCAGACTCCATCTTAAAAAGTCCTCAGAAGAGTTTCTTTAAGTTGGTGACACTCTTTGCTTCTGTGCTTCTTTCTTGCTTCAGTCTCACTGCCCTTTTTGGAGGATATGCTCCTCCCACATTTCACTGTACAAGTCTCACAGTTGCAGATTCTTGTTAGATAAGTTTGTTTTACACATAAGCTGTATATATAATGAGAGATTTAAATGTGGAGGTGATGTCCAGATGTTTAAGAAAATATTGGGCTCAACAAAGTGAACAGCCTGAAATAGTGACAAAGTATCTCCAGATTTACACTGTTAAATGTTCCCATAAAGCTGATATATTCAGAGCCTGTGTGGGTGTGGTGTCAAGTCTGGGTCTGATTCTGACTGAAAATAGTCACATTACATGTGGATGAAGTCAGAAGCACTTCTGTCCTGAGAGCCCACACCAGAGGTTTCACTAGAGATACTCTGTGTGTGTGACTGACAGGAGCCCAATAATCCACCACGTGCTCATTTATCTGCTGTGTTTAGTGCCATGTGCAGTACGAGCTTTCACTTCTTCACTTTTGTTCAAATCAGATTAGTCTTATTTGTATTTTACAGACTTTGGTGTTATTTTTACTTCCACCATTAAAACCTGGAGCAAAAACAGCCCCAGTGAAAGGCTGTTTTAGGTCGTTTTCACACTGCCACTATTAGGTGGACAGAAAAGAGCAGTCACACAGTCTCACTCTGGACCACAGTAAACGACCGGTCCAAGAGCGCTTCAAACAGGAGCTTTTGGAGCGGATCCACTCACAGTCTGGAGCGGGGAGAGTGTGAACACAGCCGACCTCGGGCCGACCTGTGCAGTCTGCTGTGACAGTAAAAAATGAGTGAAACTGGGCAAAAAAGCATCAAGATCACATATATTTGTATGAATGGGAGCCACAGAACTGCTTTATGACACCTTCATCTGACAAGGCAGTTTGGATCAACTTAATATCAGACAGTCTCCTCCTGCCTCTGTCTGCACAGGTGAGTCTGAGTCTGTCTGCACAGGTGAGTCTGAGTCTGTGTTTGTGTCGTTTTCTCTGTTTCTCTTTTGTCATCAGCTCGTACAGTTTCACATATCAGTATTTAGACACAGGTGAAAGAAAAGACCACAGTGTATAGGGGAAGTGTGTGTGCAGATATTCATGAGGCTCTGTCTGCTTAAAGTGCGTTGTCATAGAAATAAATTCATCGATGAGCTGATAGACTCTCGTGTGGTGTTTGTGGTGAATGATGAGTGATGTGTGTGAACACGACTGACACAAAAGTGAAGTAAACAGAACTAAATCTCGTGCAGTGGAGTCGCTCCACAGAGCCACTAACATGTGTGAAAACAAACTTAAAGTGAAAGAAAAAGTAAAGCTGCACTTTTCAGAAACATAAATCTGTTTCCAAAAAACTGCAGAGTCATTTAGAAAATCTGGGCTCATCTACAGCCGTCATTAAAAAAAACCAAAGAATCCAACCAAACATAAGCTCTGGTCCACACACATGTTCTGACCCTGCTGCTGACAGAACACTTCAGGAAACATCAGAGGAAATAAAACATGAGGAGCAGAGTCTGAGATCAGACTCTGCTCCTCTGTGTTTTCTGTGTTTGTGTTTTATTTACTTTTTTACTGTTCATGTATTTTATTTCTTAATATTGTGTCACTGCTTTTACTGAGGCAGATTTATTGAGATGAAAATAAAAGTTTCAGCTTTAATTAAACCACGTGCTTTAAATTTATGTAAATAATTATAAATCAGTGTTTACTTTTTTACATATCATATTTACATAAATGTTTTTAACATTTGTCTCTAGCACTTTTGTATTTTTTCTATTATGCTGTTGTTATTTACACTAATATGAACATAAATGTGTTAATGATTTAAAAAGAACTAAACTTTTTCAGCCTACATGTCCCATCATGCACCAGGGGACTGTGTGCCAGCCCACTTTGATCATGTGATCTACACCTGTGATTTTAACTCTGCCCTGGGACAGTCATCTCCAGTTTGCCCTGATGAAGGCCGAAGGGCTGAAACCAACTGCTGTGATTTTCACTTTATCTGCCATGTGCTAATAAACACTTTGATTATTTTGTACTTTTTGAGTCCCTCAATTTTTATTTTTTTATTTTTTTACTTTATCTCAGTTTCAATGTTTTTATTGCAGCCTTTGCAGCTCTTTGGAAACTGTTTTTCTTTACACAATGTGACATTTGTGAGACTGAGAATAGACAAACTTGTCTCCCTCTAGTGGACATGTGCAGTACTGCTGTTTTCTCTCTCAGAGGTTTTTGTTCAGAGTCTGTGGGTTTCCTGTCACTGTGGGCCTCACAGCACAGTAGTACACAGCAGAGTCTCCCACTGCAGCAGACGACAGGGACACATGGAGATGCTTTTGGTCTTCACTTATTTGAACTGAAAGTCCCAGGATTTTCTTTTTAAGCTCTTTTCCTGTTCCCAAATTGTAATAGATGAATTCTGGAGGTTTTCCTGGATATTGTCGATACCAATAAAACTCATCACCAGTAGCAATGTTTCTGTCATAAGAGTATCCCAGAGACACAGAGGAGCCTTCTGAAACACAGACCTCAGGCTTTAGAGCAGTGAGCTCTTCACATCTGACTCCTACATGAAAACAAATGAATGTAGAAGTTAGAACATATTTCCTGCTGCTTCTTGCTCTGTGCTTCAGTAAGTGTTGAGTGGATGTAATAAAGTGTGAAATAGGTTTCAATAAGACTTATTACCTCTCAACAAAAGCAGGAGCAGTGCTGCCATTAAAGGAAACATGTGTCCAAAACACAGCTGAGTGATCCTCATGTGAACTTTCTGAAGTCTGCTTAGATTCTCACACTGACAGTTGGCTTTGCTGCGTCTGTGTTTAGTCCGAAGCTTCACAGAGAGTGTCTCCCTCTAGTGGAGCTACTGCAGTATTGTGTTGTGTGTGTTAAAAGCTCAAATCCTCTCAAGTGTCTGTGTCTGCTCCTCTCTTACAGTCTGGCTCCTCCCTCAGGTCTCTCTGTGGTTGTGACACTGATGCAGTTGGAGGTCTGTAAATACTTGAGATCGGACAGAGTCTGTTCTTCTTTCAGTTTATGGACTGGTTCATCTGCAGCTCTTCTCCTTTGAGCCGAGAGTTTGAACTAGAGCAGGAGGCCCAGACTTTATCTTCAGCCTCCTCTGTTTAACTGCTCTGCTCTGGAGAGACGTCCACACACATTTCACTGTGAGATGGAGACAATGTGTTTTGACTGAGAATATTGTAACTGTTAATGTGAACATAAATGTTTAACTGTGTTTAAAGTGTAGATGTGTCTCAGTCTGGCTGTTGGGGCTTGTTCACTTCTTATTTCAAGAGTCTCTGAAGATCAGTGCCCCTGTAATGACTGACCTCTGTGCTCCTGACCCTCCTGTTGGACTTGTTCCTGTTTCTGGGCTGAAACATGTGGACCTCTGTTTCATTCAAAATGGACTCTGGTTTTGTCTGTGAAGAAAGGTCCAGTTTAATGGAAAAGTGAAGCTGCTGCAGTGGGTTCACATCCTGCACTGCACCAGTTAAAGACGACACGTGATGTATGATTGACTTTCATCTTTGATTTTTCCTGTATTTCCTTATCCCCACCCACTTCTCACTTGTGAATATTATTATTTTATTTTTTTTAAATCAGCCTGTAGATCACAGTAAAATGCCACTATGAAGAGGTGGATCCTATCACTTGAGCTGTTTTGAACTGGAAATCAATTGTATCTGTTTTCATTCATTCATTCATTTATTCATTCAAGTCATTTTACATCAATGTTCCACTTTATAATGGACAAAATGTAAAAGAGTCATCTACACATGGACAGTATGACATAATTTAAAAGCAACAAAGGATAATTCTTCCTAAGAATATAAAAACAACAAACCTTAAAAACAGTCATAGACAGAAGACCTATAAAAATTTGACTTAATAAATGTTTCATTTCAACTGTGACCATAAATGTTTATTACAAAAGTTAAAATATGTACAAATATAAATTGTAGGAGGGTAAAACTCAGATAAAAACATGGAGGTGAGTGTTTATGGACAGTGCATCTAAAGTTCACTGGTCCAAAGATGCATCCCTTTACTTATGAGTTATGAGCCGTATGCCTCCTCCACAGATAGACACGTCTCAATGACCACAGTCCTCGCCCTGGTCACGACTCGTCCTCGGGACGTCCTGCACCAGCAGAATGGAGAAGGACCTGTAAGACACAAACTGCAACCGGTGGATTACCCCAAAGACAAATCAGGTGCACTCACATGTGGGACACAGCAGCATGGGTTGGTCCCTTTACTTCTCTGTTTTGTGGCCATATATTCAGTCTCTCCACTCCTCTCATCACTGCTCTTGTGTTGTCTTTGCTCCAGAGGTTTTTGTTCAGAGTTTTGGTGTTTCCTGTCACTGTGGGCCTCCGAGCACAGTAGTACACAGCAGAGTCTGTCACATCCACATCCTGGATCTTGAGGGAGAAAAAGTTGTCCTCAGCCTCACCTTCAAATCGCTCTTCATTAAAATCTTGAGATTTAATTGTCTTGAACCATGTTGATGATGATATAGATTTCATCATCATGTATTTAGGAGCTCCTCGTCCTTCTTGCTTGTACCACAACAGATATGGATTGGTATTTCTTTGAAAAGTGCACTGTATTGTGACTGTGTGTCCCTGAGTGACAGAGTCTCCTTGTGGCTGGGTCACTGTGTCTTCTCCTTTACACTCTGGGGAAGAACACAGGAGCACAACCAGAGCTGAGAGCAGTGTACACAGGGCAGACTCCATCTTAAAAGCTCAAATCCTCTCAAGTGTCTGTGTCTGCTCCTCTCTTACAGTCTGGCTCCTCCCTCAGGTCTCTTGTCACAGCAGTGGTTCAGTGGTTCAGTGGTTCATATGTTCAGTCTCCAACTCGACCCCAGTTCATACTGTTGTCAGGGATGTGTGATGTATCGGGATTGTCGGACATCGATAGTCGATACCGATATTTATTGTGCTGCTCCAGGCTCTGTGTGCTCTTTTTGAACAGACTAATGAGTCAAAATGGAAATAGAAGAGCTACATAGTCACACTGCTGCATGTTTACACATATTATTTTATATCCCAGATAGTAACGTTTATCATTTCTGATCTTTACTTCAACTGAACATACATTTGAGGAACTTGACATGATTTTAAAACATTTCATATGATTATCATGCCACAGAAGCAAGACAAATATCCAATGTCGTATTGGCTCAAAAACTCCATATCAGCCCAAACTGTTGTGTCCTCTGTGCATGAATCCTGTGTGAGTGTTTGGTGTTGGTCGAGGGGGGAGATGGGCTCCTGTCAGTCTGCCCCAGGACAGCTGTGACTACAGTAGTTTGTTACCACCACAGAGTGTGGAGAGACTGAATAATGCACAGTAAAGTGTCTTTGAGTGTCCAAAAAAGGTCTTTTTCTTGTTCTTCAGTGTGTGAGAGCATTATGTGAATGTGGTTTTGCTCATGGTGCAGAAGTGCTTCATTTACAATGACACAGTTTCTTTGCTTCTGTTTTTATTCATCACAGCAAAGGTCAAGCAGTGAAATAGTGGAATGACAATCACTACATTCACCTGCTCAGGTTTTATACAGTAACAGGTGTTATATAGTGACAGGGGGCTGTAACTTTCCTGAAGTCTTCTGATCATCTCCACTGTCTTCTGGGCGTTGAGCTCCAGGTTGTTGTCACTGTCCCAGGTCACCAGCAGGTCCACCTCTCTCCTGTTGTCAGACTCATCTCCGCCTGAGATGAGCCTGATGAGTGGTGTTGTCTCAAACTTGATCAGCTTTACAGAGTGGTGCCTGGAGATGCAGTAGTTGATGGACACAGAGAAGAGGAGGGGGAAAAGTCCACAGCCCTGTGGAAATCCTGTGGTGATAGTCTGAGTGTTCAAGACATTTTTCCCCAGAATTACCTGCTCACTTCAGTCCATCAGTAAGTCGTGCTCCACCTGCAGGTGGAGTTGGGAAGAGCAGAGAGGGTCTGTCCTGGAGCAGAGCAGGGGGGATGGTGTTGAAGGCAGAGCTGAAGTCCACAAACAGGATCCTGGAGCAGGTTCCTGGGGCGTCCAGGTGCTGCAGGATGAAGAGTAGGGCCAGGTTTATCTCGACCTCTACAGACCTGTTGATTCTGTAGGTGAACTGCAGGGGTCCAGGAGGGAGGAGGTGATGGACTTGAGATGGGACAGAAACAAAGGTTCAAAAGTTTGTATTACTACAGTCGTCAGAGCCAGTTCAGACCTGTTCTTTGTCCTGCTGTAGTCTGGGACATGAGTCTGATCTGGACATGTAAACATAGTGACTGTGATGTCTCACAGCATTCATGTCAGAGGCCTTGTATCAGGAGTGACAGACAGACATAGCTACAGCAGGTGTCTCCCTCTGGTGGATGTGTGGAGTACTGCTGTTTTCTCTCAGAGGTTTTTGTTCAGAGTCTGTGTGTTTCCTGTCACTGTGGGCCTCAGAGCACAGTAGTACACAGCAGAGTCTGTCACATCCACATCCTGGATCTTCAGAGAGAAAGAGTTCTCCTCAGCCTCAACTTCAAATCGCTTTTCATCAAACTCTTGAGATGTAAATGTCTTGAACCATGCTGATGATGATTTAGATTTCATCATCATGTATTTAGGAGCTCCTCGTCCTTCTTGCTTGTACCAGAAAAGTGTTGGAGTGTGAAGTTGTTTTAAAAGTGCACTGTATTGTGGCTGTGTGTCCCTGAGTGACAGAGTCTCCTTGTGGCTGGGTCACTGTGTCTTCTCCTTTACACTCTGGGGAAGAACACAGGAGCACAACCAGAGCTGAGAGCAGTGTACACAGGGCAGACTCCATCTTAAAAGCTCAAATCCTCTCAAGTGTCTGTGTCTGCTCCTCTCTTACAGTCTGGCTCCTCTCACACCTCTTGATGCTTTTATGATTGTGTGCGGTCTATGCTGAAGTTCAGAATTAGACAGTGTCTCCCTCTAGTGGACATTTGCAGTACTGCTGTGTTCTCTCAGAGGTTTTTGTTCAGAGTCTGTGGGTTTCCTGTCACTGTGGGCCTCACAGCACAGTAGTACACAGCAGAGTCTCCCACTGCAGCAGACGACAGGAGCAGCTCCACTCCACGTCTGCTGTCCAAGAGTTTAGCCGAGAGCCGTGTGTCTGATAGAACAGACACAGCTGGTTTCGAAAAGTTATTTCCAGAGACATAGAAGAGGAACTGAGGAGCATCTCCAGGATTCTGACGATAAAAGAAGAATGATCTCCTGCTGCTGTAGGTGCTGAGGTTTGATAGGACACAGACACCATGAAGCCTTCTGAGACAGACTGCTCCAGGCTGAGAGGAGAGAGGACATCACCGCTCACACCTGAAACACACAGGGCTCAATGAGGAACTAACATGGAGATACACATCTACTCTATTTAATATTTAGCTCATAGAGACACAGGAATATTAAGTTCTGTGCAGAAGACATAAGTCACCTCCACATTTACAGTAAAGCGTGTAGTTGTGTAGTTCAAAAATAAGTTAGTTTGTTCATCGCAGTTGTAGAAATGATGAGAAAAGAATGAGACCTGTTAGAATGGAGACGAGCAGCAGAGGACAGAGGGACATGGCTCTGAGACGCTCCATGGATCTGAGGACTTTGCACTTGGATCCTCACAGACCTGAAGATGGAAGACGTTTGTCAGCACAGTCACAGTCTCACTCAGTGTCTCCCCCTGGTGGACGTGTGGAGGTTTATGTTCATAGACAAGGGATGTGTCTCTTTAAACCAGTTTTGGTCCCAGTCTGACAGACACATGTTTGTGAAACAGGTGAGCTCAGAAATAAGATAAGATATGCGTTTATTAGTCCCACAGTGGGGAAATTCCAATATTGCACCGCACAGTTAGAGAACAGAAAGAAATCGTACATGCAATAAAACAAGATAATCGATAAATAGCTAGAAATAACTTAAGAAATAGACTCTAATATACACATATATATATATACATATAGATATACATCTCCGTAAAGTGACTTGAGTATTGCACATAATTGAATGACACATGTTCAGTGTTAACAGTGTTCATTATACAGTCTGACAGCAGCAGGAAGGAAAGACCTGCGGAACCTCCCCCTTCACACAGCGAGGGTGATTCAGTCTGTCACTGAAGCTGCTCTCCAGGGCAGACAGAGCGTCCTGCAGGGGGTGAGACTCATGGTCCAGCATAGAGATGACCTTAGCCAGGACCCTCCTGTCCCCCACCTCCTGCACTGAGTCCAGAGGACAGCCCAGGACAGAGCTGGACTTCTTGATGATCTTGTCCAGCTTATTCCTCTCCCTCTCTGTGATGCTGCTGTTCCAGCAGACCACACCGTACAGGATGGCTGATGCCACCACAGAGTCATAGAAGGTCTTCAGGAGTGGCCCTCTCACTCCAAAGACCTGAGTCTCCTAAGGAGATAGAGCCTGCTCTGGCCCTTCCTGTACAGTGCGTCTGTGTGTTGTGAGTCCAGTCCAGTTTGTTGTTCAGATGAACACCCAGGTACTTGTATGAGTCCACTCTCTCAATGTCCCTTCCCTGGATATTCACTGAGGGGGCAGTAGAGTGGCGTCTGCAGAAGTCCACCACCATCTCCTTGGTCTTCCCTGCTTTGATGATGAGGTGGTTCTGCTGACACCAGTCCACAAAGTCCTGTGTTAGTCCCTCTGTACTCCACATCGTCGTCATCCTTGATGAGGCCAATGATGGCAGAGTCATCAGAGAACTTCTGCAGGACGCAGCTGTCCGTGTTGTGTCTGAAGTCTGCAGTGTAAAGGGTGAAAAGAAAAGGCGCGAGGACAGTGCCCTGGGGCGCCCCCCACACTGCAGGTCATGAGATCAGACACACAGTTCTCGACTCTCACAAACTGGGGGCCGGTTTTGTGAGATAGTCCAGGATCCAGTCTGCCAGGTCACAGTCCACCCCGGCGGTCTCCAGCTTGTCCCTCAGGAGCAGAGGCTGGATGGTGTTGAAAGCACTGGAGAAGTCAGAGAACAGAATCCTCACAGTGCTGCCGGGGGTTCTCCAGGTGAGACAGTGAGCAGTGCAGCAGGTAGATGACAGTGTCCTCCACTTAAATACAAATACAAATACAGAGTCTACACAGGAGCAGCGCCACCTAAAGGAGAGAGGAGAACACTAAGAAACTTCTGTTTATAAATTAAAGCTACATTTTGTATTAACCCTTAGTCTGAAGTCAGGTTGAAACCAAAATTATGAGAAAAAGTAATTTTATGGCTGAATTATCAGAGAAACTGATTGACCCCAAATGAACTCCAGTGAAGTTTAAATCCTCCACATGGTTCATTTGCAGAGGTTCTGCTGATGGAGCCTGTGTCCTGCTCCACTGCAGACGGACTAAAGGACAGGATTTGGTGTAATATTTGTTGTGACAGAGCAGAGGCTGCAGCTGATGGAGAGTCTGGAGAATATGTTTTCTGTTCTGTGGGAGCATATCTCATTGTTGGAGGTGTTTCATGTTTCACCTTTTCACAGATGGTACAGTGTGTGGAGTTTGTTGTTGTAGCTCCAGGTTAAATATTAAGCTCATGTCTGCTGTATTGTTAAAGTATATGACACCTGTGGATAATTATGTTATCATGTGGATTATCAATATTGATCTAATACGATTGAATAAAAGAAAAGTCTGATTAATGCGTCAGAATGCCACAGGACCCAGTGGTAAGTGAAGTTGCAAAAAATGTCATGACAACAAAGAGTCTTCACCTCCGATGGATAACTGCAGATCACAGTAACGGGTAGGCGGATGTTTTTTTCCCTTTTTAATGGAATGACTGAAGCTTGTTTATTCTGAAGCTTCACAGAGAGTGTCTCCCTCTAGTGGAGCTACTGCAGTATTGTGTTGTCTTTGCTCCAGAGGTTTTTGTTCAGAGTTTTGGTGTTTCCTGTCACTGTGGGCCTCAGAGCACAGTAGTACACAGCAGAGTCTGTCACATCCACATCCTGGATCTTCAGAGAGAAAGAGTTCTCCTCAGCCTCAACTTCAAATCGCTCTTCATTAAACTCTTTAGATTTGATTGTCTTGGACCATGTTAATGATGATTTAGTTTTCTTCAGCAGATATTCAGGAGCTCCTCGTCCTTCTTGCTTGTACCAGAACAGAGTTGGACCTGAGTAGCTGGTTTTAAAAGTGCACTGTATTGTGGCTGTGTGTCCCTGAGGGACAGAGTCTCCTTGTGGCTGGGTCACTGTGTCTTCTCCTTTACACTCTGGGGAAGAACACAGGAGCACAACCAGAGCTGAGAGCAGTGTACACAGGGCAGACTCCATCTTAAAAGCTCAAATCCTCTCAAGTGTCTGTGTCTGCTCCTCTCTTACAGTCTGGCTCCTCCCTCAGGTCTCTTGTCACAGCAGTGGTTCAGTGGTTCAGTGGTTCAGTGGTTCAGTGGTTCATGAGTTCACTCTCCAAATCGACCCCAGTTCATACTGTTGTCAGGGATGTGTGATGTATCACTATTGGTGTGGCCCGGGACAGTGCACGACATTATAATGACATTAAAAAACAGGTATGATATATGGTTCCAGGTTATAGCAAAGAAGATACTAATTACCACCTGTATTTCCTGGAAAAGTCTGATGTTAAGTAAGAACAGTTTGGTGTAGGTGGATGAAAGACCTGTAAACATAAGGTACATACATCAAAATACACGGGTGCACCAGATGAGAGGAGATGAGTGAAGTTGAATAAAGACGAGCTGTAACTGTCCGTGTTGTTCTATTTAAGCAGGACATGGACTCGCTGAGAACAGGTAGAAGTTACGGTTCTGCGCCATTACGGAATAAATAATCTTTGGTTCGTCTCATAAAGAAGGAGGAAAAAAAACATAAGGACGACAGCAGCAATAAGTTTGAACAAAGATGCCAAAAAGGGTTGTAAATGCAAACAACAAGTAACGTCTGCTTCAGCTTTGTGTATCAGTGACTGCAGGGAAAGAAAAAAAACATTACACTGGAAACCAACATCATCTGCACAAAAACTAAAACTCTTTATGAAACATTACAGTGGAACAGCACCAGGACGAAGAGGCGCGGTCAGAGGAGAGAGACAAAAATTAGGTTTTCTACTTCACGGATTTCATTTATCACACGATATTTTTGGAACATAAACGAGGGAACACTGTATACAAATCCTCTTTCTTTCACACATTCACTGATGGTGCAAACTTGCTTTGACATGAGCCATTTCTTTGTCACATGTGCAAACATTTGAAAACTTGTGCATGTTATAATCTCATTTGGCTTTAACTATTCCACTGACTCATTGCAACAATAGAAAAAGCTGATTTATCGAAAGAAGTCTTACATTTTGGACTCTGCTGCGCTCTCCTCCTTTAGTTACACACACAGTGTAATCCCCAATATTTTTAGTTTTAACCTTGTTGAACTATACAGTCTGAATGAGTTTTGTACATGTAGTGCCTTTATTTCACCAGTAGGGTGCGTATTCTACATGCTCCAGCACAGTTGACACAGGTAGCCTCTAGATCCCCCTACATATTTTTTACTGATGCCGATGAGAACAGACACACTAGCCGAGGAGAGAGGTTGCAAATGTGTAAAACTACAGGCAAAGTGGTTGACACTTGTATTTTCTTTTGAGTTATTGATCTGGTGAACTATCCGAACCCACGAGGAGGTTTTTTGGACCGGACGTTGCCGTTGTTGTGTTTTTTTTTATCAAGGAGAAACTCCGGTGAGTAGCAAGCCATTAGCGCTTAGCCTAGCATGCTAGCGGTTGGCGGCCACAGCTAAATTGCTAACTCATTCCATGAATAAATCCTCAGTGTGTTCCTTTATGTTTCCGAGAAGATGTTTAAAACCAACCGGAGCTATATATGAGATGTGAGTTTGAGTGAGAATGTGGTTAATGTCGTAGTTTGTGTGAAAGATTATCAGTGCTAAAAGCTATTAGCCTTGAACTATGGGTGAATGCAACCTAATGCTAAACAGCTAACTAAGCTGGTTCGGTGAGCTAAAACACGTGTAGCTGTGTGCAATTGAGTTGTTGAGGAACGGTAATTCAATGAATCATCCTCCTCAAACATGATTTATATGTGGTTTAATTCATATATTGTGTACACTCTACGGTGGTAAAAGTTAAAAACAGTTAAAAACATTTCATATTACACACTTTGATGTGTGTTGGCTGTTAAACATTCATTTTATAGCCGTATATGATACGTTGTCAATGTGAATAGTCAAGTTCATTTGATTTAAGATTAAAATGAGAATAAATACTGTACAGTTAATTTAGATAAATGTAAAAAAAAAAAAGAGATTAACAAGAGATATACAACTGCTGCTTTATGCAGGTTGTTTTTTTTTTGGAGTATGAGTCGATTCTGATGGCGAGCCAGAGCCAAGTCTGAGGACCGTGGAGCGGGAGACCGGCTTGCATGCGTGGAGGGTGTGACGTCGGAACAGCTCATTGTGCATCTGGGAGAAATGCATGCATCTATACATCATACAGATAAGATAAAATCACACTACCCGGGTAGATGGACCGTAACAAATAAAGAAGAAAACTAACTTTGGACACTGACTGAAATTAACACTTGACTTGTTTTTTTTCTTTATTGGACTGTGTTTACACTTATTATTTTGGGCCCATTATTTCATTTGCACTTTGAAGCATTTTCTATTTTTACTTGTATTTTGAGTTTTGAAAGTTGTAAATTCATTAATGTTGTTGTTCCAACTGAGGTTGTTGAAAGGTAAATACCAGGTTGAGTTTACTGGGTTTTCATACATAGAGAAAATATTAACTCAGTCATAGCTGAACAAATTCAGTTGTTGGTATTCAACATCGTTCCTCCATGGAGCTTTCTGCTTATCTTTAAACATTTTAACCTTCATTGGGGCAATGGTGTCCAGAACATTCAAAACACTCGACGTCACAGAGTTCAACAAATCATCAACATCAGAACATGAGGCATTTTCAAAGTGAATCATTTCATGAACAGTTCACCTGTTTTATCATTTATGTGTCTCCTTCAAACAACTGCAGGACCAGCCGCTGGTTTGGGAATAACAGACAGGTCAAAGAAGACACAGAAATGATCAGACAGAGAACTTCCACCACACTGACATTTGAAATATTTAGTCCTTTTGTGATGAGCAGGTCCAGAGTGTCCCTCTGTTGTGGGTGGGCTCCTGACATGAGTCAGACCAAAGGTTTTACAGAACAGAGCTCTTTAGTGTTTTTCTGTCAAAACACATTATCCACATGTACATTAAAATAATCTGTAATGACTAAACCATCAAAGTCTGTGCAGACGACTGAAAGTGTCTCAGTAAAATCATCAATAAAACTCAGACAGTGCTGAGGAGGTTTGTATATGACTAAGTAGAGAATGGAGGGGGATTGTTTTAGCTCCATTTTAATGGAAACAAACTAAAAAAAAAACCTTGTGTTTCAGATTCAGATTTAAAGTTGGGTGGAGTTGATTCCACTAGAATTGCATTACCTGTGTTTTTGTGAAGCCATATTCAGTTAAAAACATGAAGTCAAGATTAAAAGAAAAAATAAAATGATTATTAAAAATGATTTGTTCCATAAAGATCCGACATTGAGCACAGCAAGTTTCAGATTAGTTTCAGTAGGACTGGGTGTTATCTTCTCACAGGGAATGTGAACTAAATCTGGACAGTCTGACTGTCCTTCTGTTAATCCGTCCACGTGGTGTGACTGTAGATACAGCTCCATCACTGGGCCTCAGCCTGATATTATCTTCATCATGACTGTAAGTCCTGGGACAGCAGAGGCCCTGTGTCTCCTAGAGCTTGGTGATAACAGCTCTGGGGGAGGGCAGGGAAGGGTGAGCAGGGTGGAGATTGGATGAAAGACAAGGGGGGATAGGTTGGTACGGCAAAGAGTTCAGCACAGTTGATGGCAGGACACTTGATCTCACTATATTAGGAGTGAGGGGAGCCATCTTAATTTCTGATCTGATGAGGCTTTCTAGATGGTTGGGAATGGCCATGGATGAAGGTGGGGAGGAGAAGGAGGGTGAGGAGTCCCTAGAGCAGGGTCACCAACCTTTTTGAAAGTGAGGGCTACTTCGTGGGTACCCAGTCATACGAAGGGCTACCAGTTTTGATTCGCTCTTCTGAAATGACAAAATGCTCAGTTTGGGCATCTTATCTCAAAAATGTAATTAGTTATAGTTAAGTTACTTCTCCCAAAAGTAACTGAGTTACCATCTCAGTTACTTTTTGGGAGAAGTAACTAGTTACTAGGCAAAGTAACTATGCCGTTACTTACTTTGTTAAAACAATAAAAACACAAACAGATGTGAACCTTTAACATTTATTTCACTTTAACAGATTGTAATTATATTGTATTTGTTTAAAGTGATTCACATGTGACACCAGCCTGGACACTTCAGTCACATTTAAACATATGTCCATGTCAAATATAGAGCAGTAGTTAAGTTGGAGGAGGAGGCGCCGTGCGTCACGTTTCTGATCAAAACTCAACTTGGACCCGCTGTCAATGCACGTGTGACAGGACACCATTTCCCATCATGCATTAAGCGTTGTAGTCCATGCAGGCGCCGCCGCAGTAAGTGGAGCTGCTGCGCTCGCCTCGCTCAGAAATTGCGGCCGTGTCTCAATTCTCCAAATGCACCGTTCGATGAACTGTTCGAAGTGCGGTTCGAAGCACCGCCGCCCGACTTAAATGCCCCGTTCGAGCGGCGCATTTTAGACACTTTGGTGAATTGAGACACGGCCTGTGTCGCTCTCACGAGATTATCTGCGCCTCGCTCATCTCAAACAAGCCTCTCACCCCGAGCCTCTTTCACCAAAAGAAACACAACAGCTGCAGCTCCTCGTCTGAGAGACTCTGATGAAGAGCAGAGTGAACTGAAGTAATAGTAACGAGCCACGTTTTACTGTCAGTAACGGTAACGCGTTGGGACGCTGGGAAAAGTAATGAGTTAAATTACTCCGTTAGTGAAAAAACAACACGTTAGTAACGCCGTTATTGTTTAACGCCGTTATTCCCAACACTGGTATAAATTATGTAATGTTAACGAAAAATCAACTTGCATATTTTTAAATAAATCTCTGTTGCTTTTTCTGATTTTTTTTTTTCTCTGGTCTCGCGAAAAAAAACAACTGTTGCTTACCTGAAGCTGCCTTTATCTCACGTGACTTTCCTGTCCGTAGTTTACGTCCTGGTGGTAGTTTACGTCCTGCCCGTAGTTTACGTCCTGGTGGTAGTTTACGTCCTGGTGGTAGATTACATCCTGGTGGTAGTTCGCGAGCGGAGCACTGGTTTTGTCACGCGCACAACACTGACCTTTGACCTGAGGAGGTCAGAGTTCACCTTAACTTTTCTAAACTTCATGTATAATGAATATATTTTTAAGATGTTGTCATTTTTAAATCTATATAAATGTAAGGGTAATAAAAAAAATAGCAACAGAATAAAATTTAATTTTAGATGCAGCTCATTAGTGAGTTGTGTTATTTTTAGAAGCGGCCTGCGGGCGCCTCATGTTGGCTTTGTGGGCGACCTGGTGCCCGCGGGCATAGGGTTGGTGACCCCTGCCCTAGAGGGAGTAGATGTAGCGAAGGGGACCCAGGGCTGGTCTGTGGGCAGGGGGTTGATGGAGGTGCTGCTGGGACTGAAACCTCTGTTGGGGCTGTCACAGACGGGTTCAAGGCCTGTGACGAGGGGCCTGGGGGAAGTGACACTGGAGATGGATCCTTCACTTGGGAAGGTGGTGGTGCTGCTGACTTGTTCTCTGGGGGAGGTGGTGGTGCTGCTGACTTGTTCTCTGGGGGAGATGGTGGTGCTGCTGAATTCCTTGCTGGGGGAGATGGTTGTGGTGCTGGTGGTGACTGGGGGGGGGGTTGTGGTAGTGGTGGTGCTGCTGGTGGTGTTGACACATTGATTTGGTCTCTGGCTGGTGTAGCAGAGATGCTTCTCTCATTCCTCTTTTCTCTCACTAGTCCAGGACCCTGGTGCCTCAGAGGAGATCCTCACTCCACCTCTGCTCAGGTGGAGGCCATTTCCCTTGAACAGTTCCTCTCGTTCCCAGAATAGATCAAAGTTCTCAGTGTAGTACCGTCCTCTGACCGCACACGTTGAACAGTCATGTGTTCAGCTGAAGCAGCAGGATAAATTTGTTCATCTTCCTTCTGTTTATGCTGGGAAGAGGTCCACTGATGAATGTCTTAACCTCCACTTTATCAAACTCCTCGAATAATTCAATGAAATTCTTTTTCAAGATTTCAGTCTGATTCATTCCGGTGTGAACTGCACCACGTGCACAATCAGCTGTTTAACTCCTCCGTGTGTCGACAAAACGTTTGGCATGAGTTTTGTCTCAGAAACAGTGTGACTGGGATAAGAGCAGGTTTGGTTTCCTCTGTGAGTCACATCTCTGATAACACCGTCTCCTAACAGCAGCGTGTCTCTGACCTTGACGTCTGGCACAGATCACCTGTCTGCCGTCGCTCTTTTGTCAACTTCATTGCTCTTGTTTTGTGACAAAAATCTGTTTTCTGTTTGTATATTAACATCAACATCAGTCTGTGACAGAGATAAAAATCTGTTTGTAGCTGTATTTTGGTTGATGTAACTATAATAGCTTTGTCTTTTGTCACTTGTTGCTAGGGCTGGGTATCACCAAGAAGCTGCCGATACGATACGTACCTCGATACACAGTCCACGATACGATACGTATCTCGATACAGTGCCATTTCGATACGATACGATTCGATACGATATATTTCAAATCGATACGATACGATTCAGAAAAAAATAAAGGCCTTCAACCTTACTTAAATGGTCAACCCAATTTTCCCAAAAAAAAAAAAAAAATCATTAAATGGTGCATTTATCTTCCATTTATTGAAGATTAAAAAACACAATAAAGTGCTTTTTGATTAATGCATGTTTCTAACTAGAGGGAGGAAGGCGGTTGAAACATTTTTTCTAACATTTTCGCTTCTCTTGCTTCTCGCTTCTCTTCACCCGTAAAGTCTGGGTGGAATATCGATATCGATACTAGGAAACAAAGAATCGATACCATATCGATTTGAATAATATCGATACATATCGGTGTATCGATATTTTAGCACACCCCTACTTGTTGCGTTGGCTTGGCATTTTTGTCTTTACAAAGTTTTGGAAAATACACCGTTTAAGCTGAAAGTAGCAGTTTTTACACTCTCTTCTCTGAAAGTAACTGTGGGCTGGTCACCTCTGGAAGTCACAGGGAGCGTCTGGTGAAGTCCTTTTTCAGATTCTACAACAAATATCCGTTCTTGTAGAGCATTAACCTGTTGTTGAAAGTTCCAACAGCGTTCACAAAAAGAATTCCTTTGGTTTCTTTCCCTGGACATGGCACTGGCTATGTCTAGGAATAACTGCACATTCATTTACTCAGTGTCACTTCTTTTTTCCCCTCAAACCAGCCCAGAAGAAAGTTCTGTAAAATAAACCTGAGTCTGTCAGAGCTGCACATGTTTAATCCTCAAACTCACTGTACAGATCTTTATTCAGATTAAACAGTTTCATGTCGCTCTGTTGTCGGTGACATAAACCAGTACAAACATTTGAACGTGTGTTACGTAGCAGACGAACATTTTCTTCTATGTTTTGCGTAGGCGCGGTGCATCATGGGATATATAAGTGCGTGAAGTCTGCATGGATGGACGCTTTGGTTACGTATGATCTCCACGGAAACGCTGGAAACGTAGGGCACATTTAGCTGTGCGCACTCGTCACACGGGCGTAAGGGTGCGTTGAAATGGGACAGTCCTTGTCGCGAAATGACGTAACGCACTTAGACCCACACTGCAAGGGTGATTTTAAGGGCGTAGTGGCGAATTGGGACACGGCCAGTATTAATTCTATGGCCTAGAGCTAATACTCACACTCTAACAATGAGAGCGCCACTGCCACCTACTGTAGTGGATGTGCAATTACACTTTATTCTAGTACAGCAAAAGAAAAGCATGTTCCCCGGGGTCATTCGCGCCCCCCTGGCATCGCACCATCTAATGTGATTTAACCCCATTTATTTATTTGAATAGATCCATGATCCATGGCCTCACGCCACAGATCCATGGGCTAAACTAGCGATATGCTCCACTGAGCACGGCTCATTGACTGCACTGGGCCATGTTTGGGCCCAGGGCTTGGTTTGTAACAGTAAATTAAAGTGGAGTTCTGCTGTTACTGAGGAGATCTCACTGCACGAGTAAGATTACAAAATGTAACACACTTTATATCAGTCACAGCTCATCTTTGGTCGCACAACGTTTTGAAGTTTCAGCTTTGTCCCGGTCTCAGTGTGAGACTGACGACCCGCCATTTTTAGTTACGACTCAAGATTTTTCCTATAAGCAGAAATCTTTCGGTGCAGACGTCCAAAATGGTGCAGTGCACACGCTGCTTTAGACACAGTAGGAACCACTAGTCCAGCATTTTGAGAACAAAGTTCTCTATTTGGATGATACTAAAGCATCTGAGGATGGGGCCATGCCCTTTATGACTTTATATGAGAACTTTACATGTAACTAAACTAGACAGAAGCCAGCAAAAGCACTCCAGCACCGGGTGATTATTTGCTTTTTATGTCGTGCTGCTGCATTTTGAACAAGTTGGAAAGTTTAACCCTTGTAGTCAAGGTCCACAGAGATAGAGGGCAACGCATCATTTATTTATTTATTTTTTATTTTCATTAATCCTTTGTTTAGGCAGGTATGGTGAAGTCATCCAGCCAGGTGAGGGTCATCCAAGAAGTGTCACTCCCCAAACAGCAGCGGGACAGATGAAGTCAACCTATTATAGAACAAAAGAGCAAAGCAGCAGTGATCTCCCACACCAGCGCCATCTGCTGGTCACAATCCATTGTGTAGCCAGCAAGATTAAGCTTTTACAAACATATTGTGTGTAAGGAACTGTGTGTATAGGACTTCGACAAGTTTGCTCAGGAAACAAACTACTGCTAATTTTTTATTTTAAATTTCTTAAATATGAGATTTTTCTGATAACAATTATAATGCAGATTTATACTGAATAATAAATTGAACACTATGTCCCCAAAGCATTCTGCTTTCTGATTATCCAATCAGAAAGCAGAATGCATCTCTCATATGAGACTATAAGGACTGTCTCTGATTTGAACTGTCACTACTTAAACACCAGCACCTGCAGCCAATCATGAATCAGTGCTAGTGCAGCCTCTGCAGCTCAGTGAGTGAATTCTGGAGGTTCTGAGTTTTCACAAGAGGCCTCTCCATATACTGAGAGTGAGAGAAAAACTTGTATGTGATGGCAGCACCTTTTGAAAACAGTAAAAGCCCATGTATGTGCACAGCTCCTTACAAACCTGTGCACATACAAACCCGTGAGGCTTCCACCCAGGTCTCAAATGACCCAAGTATAAGCCCCGAGCTCGTGCTCTTCAATTCAGTTCAAAAATCACAAACGAAATCACAAAAACTACAGGATCATTTGGTCCATCTAAATGGGCCAAATGATCCACTCAAAGGATATGCTCCCGAAGAAGCCTCACTCCCCCCGTTGGTAGAGGAGGATGTAGGATGTTCTTTCCCTCCTCTTGCAGCACTCTTCCCCTGTGCTCTGGCTCACGTACAGGTCATTGTATGTGAGCCAGTCATGTGTGGACTTCCCGGGGCTGTCGTCAGGGTCCAGGCCGTCACAGACGTAGTGTCCTGACAAAACACATGCAGGTTAAGAATTAATTAAATGGAACTATATGCAACATTGTAAAGAAGACCTATTGTGCTGTGTATGTTATAATTTGGACATTTTACATTGTAATATACATCTAAAACGACTTAAAAGAAACAAGTCCACATTAGAAAACTGTGGTGCCCAATGGGAGCAGACATGGCTGTAAAAGTCATCACCGATGTCTGCAGTGCAGCTGTCAGATGGACAGCTGCACATCCCAATAACAAGTCACATTTTTCTCCCAATACATACAAATTTTAACACATTTTACATACAAATATAAAGAAACTCTTACCACTGTAAGCTGTGGTTCCCAGGTGAGAGACAATGCTGATCAACCTATACAGCCTAAAACCCTCAGGACATCCAACTTCCAGATCTCTTTTCAGGAGAATGGGACAGTCCACCTTCTGCAGCTTGTAGTGGGAGCTGAACGTAAACCTCTTTAGATGTAAAATGAGGACACTGCAGAGAGAAGAACATAATTAAGTTCATTCTTAATTCTTCTAAACTCACTTATGTTCTTTTTGCATTGTATTTATTACATTTTCATTCATCACTTACTTTGGCCAAAAGGCAAACTTGACTCCAAGACTGGACACAGCGCCTCCACATTCACAGCTGTACTCCAGCTCGGTCTCCTACATCACACACAGAGAAACATGGGATTATTTACAAGGTACATACTGAAACAAAGAGAACATTGGTACCAGAGAGACTGGCCTTTTCAGTGCTTACCTCCAAATGGTGCTGCAGAAGTTCTTCAATGGAGCACCCAGGGACCAGGTCCAGGGAGAGATTTGTAAAGGACTCCTTCCTGGATGAGCCCTTACCACACCTGCAAAAACAAACACATTTCATGAAGAAGATGCCTCGTTGGTCTGTTATCAGTGTTCATACTTTGATTTACAGAGAAAATAGCAAAATAAAAACTCCAGGATCATGTAGACTGGGTTACTATGAACATTTTAAGACCAAAATGACGAGCCTGACAGCAGCAGCCAAGCCTCAACCTGCTCCTGCTCCTCTCACCACAGCTCACCTCAAACACACCTCTAATTACCCAGAAGCCCTATTTATACAGGCCTATCCTAGCAAAACTGTGTCTCCTGTTCATTTTTCAGCCCAAACACCTCACCGTCTACAGAGACGGGGGTCCTGTATCAGCTGAGACAGAGCCTCCATCCTGAGTCTCTACCAGCCTCCACATCTATTCATATCATCAGTAGATATCTTTATCGTACCATTGTTGAGGCCTGGTCCTTGTTAGTGAAATACAGTCTACGGTTGCATCCCAAAACTTAGAATTTTAAAATCATGTGTTTTTATGGGGCTTAGAGGGAGCGGACTTACTAAACAAGAATTCAAAATACGACTCCAGTGTGTGTTTGACAAGGGAACAATGTTATAACATGGTTAAAAGGTCAAAAAAGTCAATCGTGCTCATCTATGTCCTTTAAAACATATCGCAGCGTGACAACTTTCTAATAAAACAACTATATTCATGTGTTTGATAGTTTTGCACTGTTGTTCTGCACATTCTTGTGATTGTAGTGTGCTGTGTACATACCTCCTACAGGTCCTGGTGTTGTCCATTTCAAATCTCAGGTGCTGGTAAACGGGGCAGGTGTAGGTGGTGCCCTGGGTGGAGGCAGCGCTCTGGAGAGAAGGTGCCAGCTCCTGGATTTGGTTCAGCACGGCCGTGATGAACTCATGTGCATCCTGACGAAACAAGTAAATCCCATTAGTTTTACACAGCCATATAAGGCGCTTTTACCAAAATGTTGTGGCATGTGTCTAGCATGCTAGTTGTCGTTAGCTTTACCAGTGATGGTAAAATACATTCTGGCCTCTGAAAGTTGTGAACAGTGCTTATAAACTCATTGTGGTGAGTAATTAGGTGCTCAGAATGCATAAGGTAGAGAGGAGGAATAACTTTGACCTTCACAAATTGTTTAAAATGAACCAGTTCAGTTTTTCAGGTGACAGTAAAAATCAGGTGCACAAACTTTAAAGAGCATAAAGTTGCTCTGTGATACAAGAACTTGAGGCATTTATAATTGGAGACTAATAATATGACACGATGTAACAGAGGAACTTACCTTCTCCTCGTTTCCTTCAAACTCCGAGGCGTGTGAAGCAACAGTCTGCTTAAATCCTCGGAGCAGGCTGAAGATTTGGGTCCCTTCTTGCTGCATTTGAGGCGTCTCGAATGTCCTGGAGAAACCTGGAGACAGACACAATCGTTTAAAAGCTCATATTATGCTGGTTTCTGCTCTATGTTATAATGTTTCTGATGTTTCCTCAGAAAAAACATACCCACACTTTTGTTTCATTCACACATGTTTAACACATGAATCCTGCACATTTAACTGAAACTGAAAACTCTTTGTGATGTCATTAAGTGGTAATACAGGAAGTGCTCCACTGTGTTTTTTAAACTCCATAAACCTTCACTAGAATCATGTTGATCATTTCAGATCAAGAATTGCCTTTCTCTACTGAACAAAAGGCAAAAGGAGCTGTTAACTTGAAAACTACCACTTCATGACATCATGAGGTGGAACAGAGCATTTTCAGCTTTGGAGATGTAGACAGACTAATAATAAATTACTCATGTGTGAATGAAACAAAATACAACTCCAGGTGTGTTTTTGAAGAGGGAACACCATTCTAATGTGGCTTAAAGCTCACAGAGTCAGTTTTGTGTGATATAGGACCTTTTCAAAATACTGACACATGTTTGACCTGACTCCATCTTACCTCAGTAACTCTGCCTCTGGACGTCGGCCCCAGACTCTCTCCTGAGCCTGAACGTTGTTCATAAAGGGCACAGCTGTTATCAGAGCTTGGAGGGTTGCATTAACATAACAGGTGTTGCCCAGATTTGGGAATCTGCGAGAATCACATTTCACATGTTAATTATGTCAAACACATAGTCACACAGTCACATAGTCACATAGTCACAGTCACATAGTCACATAGTCATAGTCACATAGTCATAGTCACACAGTCACATAGTCACACAGTCATAGTCACATAGTCATAGTCACATAGTCATAGTCACATAGTCATAGTCACATAGTCACATAGTCACATAGTCACAGTCACATAGTCATAGTCACATAGTCACATCATCATAGTCAGTTACACAATGTTGATAAACTCACCCAATACGTGTAGGCTGGACGTTCTCTTTCTGCTCTGGCGCCTTTCTCTGCTGTGACCTGGCAGCCACCTGAGGCGCTGCAGCCTTCTGGGGCGTGGAAGCCTTCTGGGGCGTGGAAGCCTTCTGGGGCGGGGCAACCACCTGGGGCCGGACTGCCTCTTGGGGCCGGACTGCCTCTTGGGGCCGGACTGCCTCCTGTGGTGTGGCTGTTGTCTGGGACAGAGACTCTCGGTGGGGCACAGTCCCAGACTTGGTGTGGGTCTCCGGTCGGATCTTGATCCTCAGCCGGGTCACTCGCCTGCTGTTAGACACAGTCTTTGTTCTGGACTCAAGCAAAGTCCTGGTGTTGGGATCACATTTACTGTGTAATGCAGCCCAAAAACTGTGTCAAAAAACCCACAGTCGGTACAACATCGCTGATTTGAGGCTCAGTCTGGAGTCCCACTCGGAAATGGGTCACACGTTTGGTGGAGGACCCATTTTGGAGATGGGGCTCAGGTTTCAAAGCCTCAAATACTTTCCTTTTTCTGGTCGTCTGTGAAAACACAAAAACACAACAATTAGATTTACATAGAATTAGGAGATCCACACACCTGAGTGTTCATGATTTCAGCTGTTTGTTAATAGCTTCATTTTGCATCCAAACTGCTCTTAAAATGAACCTTATATAACACCTGTTTTAATATCATTTTAACACTATTCTGCTAAACCACCAAAATAATATTTTTTAAAACCTTTACTAAAACATTTGAAGCTAAAGGTGGAACTTCAGATTTTGTCCGTGGGACCTACAATGTTAAGTTCAGGTTCAAATATATATGTTATATAAGTCATGTGAAAATACAAATAATCCAGGTGCAGACTATTTAGCTCAACAAAAGAAATGTATTTTTGGGGGAATTTGATGCATAATTAAAACTTAAGCTGCTTTGACACACAAATGGCAGTGATTGTACAAAATCATAGAAACAATGGACCAAAGCCTTTGGTCTGTGGAGAAACAAACAGGACGTTGATTTACACCTAATGATTTGCACAGGTAACGTAAACCACCTTTGGAACAAGTCAGTTCTGACCAGAAAAAATGAGCCAAAGTCACTGGTCTGTACCACTTTAGCTAGAAAACAATAGTTTTGTCCCAGGACACAGGTGCACTGTGGGATGACAGAGGGAAAGGCTGGAGACACGTGGGGCCGTGAGGCGCACAGGGAGGACTTCTGTGTACAATCTGACACAATTACACTACTAATAGAAAGTACTATGTTTACTAAGTGTAAGTGAGCAGACCCCACTGTGACCAAACTGACCCCAGAGACCCACAGTCCAGGCCTGAGCGTCGTGTTGTACTGTACTTACCGATATTTTGCATCATTTTGTAGATACTTGTAGGAGCTGCTCAGACGTGCTGCTGTCTGTCTGTGGATCTGTGCGGACTGACGTCTCTGGAGGAAGTGTCCTTAAGTACAATTGAAACTGTGACATCATCAGAGCGATGACGTCTCAAAGGGCGTCATACCGTTACCATGGCAACGCCATTCTAATCCAAAATTTAAAAAATAACAAGATTATTTATTATTTATTCAGTTTATTTTCATTCTTAGTCACTTTTTTATATCTATTTCAGATTATTATAGATCTAACAGAGACAAAAAACAGGACAACTGAAAAAAGGTGTAACCATTCCTCACACAGCCGGTGTGTCTGAAAAGCTTCAGAGGGTTTTCAGACAGTATGAAACTCTGCTTTATTTCAAACCTACAAACACTTTAAGACAGAAACTGGTTATATAGTGACAGGTGTTATACAGTGATATATTCTTCTGATCATCTCCACTGTCTTCTGGGCGTTGAGCTCCAGGTTGTTGTCACTGTCCCAGGTCACCAGCAGGTCCACCTCTCTCCTGTTGTCAGACTCATCTCCGCCTGAGATGAGCCTGATGAGAGTGGTGTTGTCTCAAACTTGATCAACTTTACAGAGTGGTGCCTGGAGATGCAGTAGTTGATGGACACAGAGAAGAGGAGGGGGAAAAGTCCACAGCCCTGTGGAAATCCTGTGGTGATAGTCTGAGTGTCCAAGACATTTTTCCCCAGAATTACCTGCTCACTTCGGTCCATCAGTAAGTCGTGCTCCACCTGCAGGTGGAGTTGGGAAGAGCAGAGAGAGTCTGTCCTGGAGCAGAGCAGGGAGGATGGTGTTGAAGGCAGAGCTGAAGTCCACAAACAGGATCCTGGAGCAGGTTCCTGGGGCGTCCAGGTGCTGCAGGATGAAGAGTAGGGCCAGGTTTATCTCGACCTCTACAGACCTGTTGATTCTGTAGGTGAACTGCAGGGGTCCAGGAGGGAGGAGGTGATGGACTTGAGCTGGGACAGAAACAAAGGTTCAAAAGTTTGTATTACTACAGTCGTCAGAGCCAGTTCAGACCTGTTCTTTGTCCTGCTGTAGTCTGGGACATGAGTCTGATCTGGACATGTAAACATAGTGACTGTGATGTCTCACAGCATTCATGTCAGAGGCCTTGTATCAGGAGAGACAGACAGACATAGCTACAGCAGGTGTCTCCCTCTAGTGGACATGTGCAGTACTGCTGTTTTCTCTCAGAGGTTTTTGTTCAGAGTCTGTGGGTTTCCTGTCACTGTGGGCCTCACAGCACAGTAGTACACAGCAGAGTCTCCCACTGCAGCAGACGACAGGGACACATGGAGATGTCTGCTTTCTTTACTGATATTTAGAGAAAACGGAGGGTTTGTATTTGACATTATCTTCCCATTTCCAATGTGAGAGAGGAACATTTCAGGAGGTGTTCCTGTTCCATATTGTCGATACCAATAAAACTGATCAGCAAGAGCAATGTTTCTGTCATAAGAGTATCCCAGAGACACAGAGGAGCCTTCTGGAGCACAGACCTCAGGCTTTCGAGCAGTGAGCTCTTCACATCTGACTCCTACATGAAAACAAATGAATGTAGAAGTTAGAACATATTTCCTGCTGCTTCTTGCTCTGTGCTTCAGTAAGTGTTGAGTGGATGTAATAAAGTGTGAACATAGGTTTCAATAAGACTTACCACTCAACAAAAGCAGGAGCAGTGCTGCCATTAAAGGAAACATGTGTCCAAAACACAGCTGAGTGATCCTCATGTGAACTTTCTGAAGTCTGCTTAGATTCTCACACTGACAGTTGGCTTTGCTGCGTCTGTGTTTAGTCTGAAGCTTCACAGAGAGTGTCTCCCTCTAGTGGAGCTACTGCAGTATTGTGTTGTCTTTGCTCCAGAGGTTTTTGTTCAGAGTTTTGGTGTTTCCTGTCACTGTGGGCTGCAGAGCACAGTAGTACACAGCAGAGTCTGTCACATCCACATCCTGGATCTTCAGGGAGAAAGAGTTCTCCTCAGCCTCAACTTGAAATCGCTCTTCATGAAACTCTGGAGATTTGATTGTCTTAGACCATGTTGATGATAATTTCCTTTTCTTCATCATGTATTCAGGAGCTCCTCGTCCTTCTTGCTTGTACCAGAACAGAGTTGGTCTTGGGTCACTGGTTTTAAAAGTGCACTGTATTGTGGCTGTGTGTCCCTGAGGGACAGAGTCTCCTTGTGGCTGGGTCACTGTGTCTTCTCCTTTACACTCTGGGGAAGAACACAGGAGCACAAACCAGAGCTGAGAGCAGTGTACACAGGGCAGACTCCATCTTAAAAAGTCCTCAGAAGTGTTTCTTTAAGTTGGTGACACTCTTTGCTTCTGTGCTTCTTTCTTGCTTCAGTCTCACTGCCCTTTTTGGAGGATATGCTCCTCCCACACTTCACTGTACAAGTCTCACAGTTGCAGATTCTTGTTAGATAAGTTTGTTTTACACATAAGCTGTATATATAATGAGAGATTTAAATGTGGAGGTGATGTACAGATGTTTAAGAAAATATTGGGCTCAACAAAGTGAACAGCCTGAAATAGTGACAAAGTATCTCCAGATTTACACTGTTAAATGTTCCCATAAAGCTGATATATTCAGAGCCTGTGTGGTGTGGTGTCAAGTCTGGGTCTGATTCTGACTGAAAATAGTCACATTACATGTGGATGAAGTCAGAAGCACTTCTGTCCTGAGAGCCCACACCAGAGGTTTCACTAGAGATACTCTGTGTGTGTGACTGACAGGAGCCCAATAATCCACCACGTGCTCATTTATCTGCTGTGTTTAGTGCCATGTGCAGTACGAGCTTTCACTTCTTCACTTTTGTTTGAATCAGATTAGTCTTATTTGTATTTTACAGACTTTGGTGTTATTTTTACTTTCACCATTAAAACCTGGAGCAAAAACAGCCCCAGTGAAAGGCTGTTTTAGGTCGTTTTCACACTGCCACTATTAGGTGGACAGAAAAGAGCAGTCACACAGTCTCACTCTGGACCACAGTAAACGACCGGTCCAAGAGCGCTTCAAACAGGAGCTTTTGGAGCGGATCCACCCACAGTCTGGAGCGGGGAGAGTGTGAACACAGCCGACCTCAGGCCGACCTGTGCAGTCTGCTGTGACAGTAAAAAATGAGTGAAACTGGGCAAAAAAGCGTTAAGATCACGTATCTTTGTATGAATGGGAGCCACAGAACTGCTTTATGACACCTTCATCTGACAAGGCAGTTTGGATCAACTTAATATCAGCGACAGTCTCCTCCTGCCTCTGTCTGCACAGGTGAGTCTGAGTCTGTCTGCACAGGTGAGTCTGAGTCTGTCTGCACAGGTGAGTCTGAGTCTGTCTGCACAGGTGAGTCTGAGTCTGTGT
This sequence comes from Periophthalmus modestus, assembly GCA_019594935.1. NCBI lineage: Eukaryota > Metazoa > Chordata > Actinopteri > Gobiiformes > Gobiidae > Periophthalmus > Periophthalmus modestus. The sequence goes on along the minus strand of JAIEZT010000130.1, from coordinate 159,399 downwards.
CTGTGTCGTTTTCTCTGTTTCTCTGTTGTCATCAGCCCGTACAGTCTCACATATCAGTATTTAGACACAGGTGAAAGAAAAGACCACGGCGTATAGGAAAAGTGAGAGTGTGTGTTCATGGGGCTCTGTCCGCTTGAAGCATTTTGTCATAGAAATAATTTCTGAAGTCTGCTTAGATTCTCACACTGACAGTTGGCTTTGCTGCGTCTGTGTTTAGTCTGAAGCTTCACAGAGAGTGTCTCCCTCTAGTGGAGCTACTGCAGTATTGTGTCATCTTTGCTCCAGAGGTTTTTGTTCAGAGTTTTGGTGTTTCCTGTCACTGTGGGCTGCAGAGCACAGTAGTACACAGCAGAGTCTGTCACATCCACATCCTGGATCTTCAGAGAGAAAGAGTTCTCCTCAGCCTCAACTTCAAATCGCTTTTCATCAAACTCTGCAGATTTTGTTGTTGAAAACCATTCTGATCCTCCTTTGGATTTCTTCATCATGTATTTAGGAGCTCCTTGTCCTTGTTGCTTGTACCAGAACAGATATGCAGTATCAGAAGTTTGAGAAGTTTGAAACTTGCACTGTATTGAGGCTGTGTGTCCCTGAGGGACAGAGTCTCCTTGTGGCTGGGTCACTGTGTCTTCTCCTTTACACTCTGGGGAAGAACACAGGAGCACAACCAGAGCTGAGAGCAGTGTACACAGGGCAGACTCCATCTTAAAAGCTCAATCCTCTCAAGTGTCTGTGTCTGCTCCTCTCTTACAGTCTGGCTCCTCCCTCAGGTCTCTTGTCACAGAAGTGGTTCAGTGGTTCAGTGGTTCATGAGTTCACTCTCCAACTCGACCCCAGTTCATACTGTTGTCAGGGATGTGTCATGTATCACTATTGGTGTGGTCCGGGACAGTGCACGACATTATAATGACATTAAAAAACAGGTATGATATATGGTTCCAGGTTATAGCAAAGATACTAATTACCACCTGTATTTCCTGGAAAAGTCTGATGTTAAGTAAGAACAGTTTGGTGTAGGTGGATGAAAGACCTGTAAACATAAGGTACATACATCAAAATACACGGGTGCACCAGATGAGAGGAGATGAGTGAAGTTGAATAAAGACGAGCTGTAACTGTCCGTGTTGTTCTATTTAAGCAGGACATGGACACGCTGAGAGCAGGTAGAAGTTACACATCTGTACGGGGGCGCCATTACGGGATAAATAATCTTCGATCCGTCTCATAAAGGAGGAAAAAAACATAAGGACGACAGCAGCAATAAGTTTGAACAAAGATGCCAAAAAGGGTTGTAAATGCAAACAACAAGTAACGTCTGCTTCAGCTTTGTGTATCAGTGACTGCAGGGAAAGAAAAAAAACATTACACTGGAAACCAACATCATCTGCACAAAAACTAAAACTCTTTATGAAACATTACAGTGGAACAGCACCAGGACGAAGAGGCGCGGTCAGAGGAGAGAGACAAAAATTAGGTTTTCTACTTCACGGATTTCATTTATCACACGATATTTTTGGAACATAAACGAGGGAACACTGTATACAAATCCTCTTTCTTTCACACATTCACTGATGGTGCAAACTTGCTTTGACATGAGCCATTTCTTTGTCACATGTGCAAACATTTGAAAACTTGTGCATGTTATAATCTCATTTGGCTTTAACTATTCCACTGACTCATTGCAACAATAGAAAAAGCTGATTTATCGAAAGAAGTCTTACATTTTGGACTCTGCTGCGCTCTCCTCCTTTAGTTACACACACAGTGTAATCCCCAATATTTTTAGTTTAACCTTGTTGAACTATACAGTCTGAATGAGTTTTGTACATGTAGTGCCTTTATTTCACCAGTAGGGTGCGTATTCTACATGCTCCAGCACAGTTGACACAGGTAGCCTCTAGATCCCCCTACATATTTTTTACTGATGCCGATGAGAACAGACACACTAGCCGAGGAGAGAGGTTGCAAATGTGTAAAAAACTACAGGCAAAGTGGTTGACACTTGTATTTTCTTTTGAGTTATTGATCTGGTGAACTATCCGAACCCACGAGGAGGTTTTTTGGACCGGACGTTGCCGTGTTGTTGTGTTTTTTTTATCAAGGAGAAACTCCGGTGAGTAGCAAGCCATTAGCGCTTAGCCTAGCATGCTAGCGGTTGGCGGCCACAGCTAAATTGCTAACTCATTCCATGAATAAATCCTCAGTGTGTTCCTTTATGTTTCCGAGAAGATGTTTAAAACCAACCGGAGCTATATATGAGATGTGAGTTTGAGTGAGAATGTGGTTAATGTCGTAGTTTGTGTGAAAGATTATCAGTGCTAAAAGCTATTAGCCTTGAACTATGGGTGAATGCAACCTAATGCTAAACAGCTAACTAAGCTGGTTCGGTGAGCTAAAACACGTGTAGCTGTGTGCAATTGAGTTGTTGAGGAACGGTAATTCAATGAATCATCCTCAAACATGATTTATATGTGGTTTAATTCATATATTGTGTACACTCTACGGTGGTAAAAGTTAAAAACAGTTAAAAAACATTTCATATTACACACTTTGATGTGTGTTGGCTGTTAAACATTCATTTTATAGCCGTATATGATACGTTGTCAATGTGAATAGTCAAGTTCATTTGATTTAAGATTAAAATGAGAATAAATACTGTACAGTTAATTTAGATAAATGTAAAAAAAAAAAAAGAGATTAACAAGAGATATACAACTGCTGCTTTATGCAGGTTGTTTTTTTTTGGAGTATGAGTCGATTCTGATGGCGAGCCAGAGCCAAGTCTGAGGCCGTGGAGCGGGAGACCGGCTTGCATGCGTGGAGGGTGTGACGTCGGAACAGCTCATTGTGCATCTGGGAGAAAATGCATCTATACATCATACAGATAAGATAAAATCACACTACCCGGGTAGATGGACCGTAACAAATAAAGAAGAAAACTAACTTTGGACACTGACTGAAATTAACACTTGACTTGTTTTTTTTTCTTTATTGGACTGTGTTACACTTATTATTTTGGGCCCATTATTTCATTTGCACTTTGAAGCATTTTCTATTTTTACTTGTATTTTGAGTTTTGAAAGTTGTAAATTCATTAATGTTGTTGTTCCAACTGAGGTTGTTGAAGGTAAATACAGGTTGAGTTTACTGGGTTTTCATACATAGAGAAAAATATTAACTCAGTCATAGCTGAACAAATTCAGTTGTTGGTATTCAACATCGTTCCTCCATGGAGCTTTCTGCTTATCTTTAAACATTTTAACCTTCATTGGGGCAATGGTGTCCAGAACATTCAAAACACTCGACGTCACAGAGTTCAACAAATCATCAACATCAGAACATGAGGCATTTTCAAAGTGAATCATTTCATGAACAGTTCACCTGTTTTATCATTTATGTGTCTCCTTCAAACAACTGCAGGACCAGCCGCTGGTTTGGGAATAACAGACAGGTCAAGAAGACACAGAAATGATCAGACAGAGAACTTCCACCACACTGACATTTGAAATATTTAGTCCTTTTGTGATGAGCAGGTCCAGAGTGTCCCTCTGTTGTGGGTGGGCTCCTGACATGAGTCAGACCAAAGGTTTTACAGAACAGAGCTCTTTAGTGTTTCTGTCAAACACATTATCCACATGTACATTAAAATAATCTGTAATGACTAAACCATCAAAGTCTGTGCAGACGACTGAAAGTGTCTCAGTAAAATCATCAATAAAACTCAGACAGTGCTGAGGAGGTTTGTATATGACTAAGTAGAGAATGGAGGGGGATTGTTTTAGCTCCATTTTAATGGAAACAAACTAAAAAAAAAACCTTGTGTTTCAGATTCAGATTTAAAGTTGGGTGGAGTTGATTCCACTAGAATTGCATTACCTGTGTTTTTGTGAAGCCATATTTCAGTTAAAAACATGAAGTCAAGATTAAAAGAAAAAATAAAATGATTAATTAAAAATGATTTGTTCCATAAAGATCCGACATTGAGCACAGCAAGTTTCAGATTAGTTTCAGTAGGACTGGGTGTTATCTTCTCACAGGGAATGTGAACTAAATCTGGACAGTCTGACTGTCCTTCTGTTAATCCGTCCACGTGGTGTGACTGTAGATACAGCTCCATCACTGGGCCTCAGCCTGATATTATCTTCATCATGACTGTAAGTCCTGGGACAGCAGAGGCCCTGTGTCTCCTAGAGCTTGGTGATAACAGCTCTGGGGGAGGGCAGGGAAGGGTGAGCAGGGTGGAGATTGGATGAAAGACAAGGGGGGGTAGGTTGGTACGGCAAAGAGTTCAGCACAGTTGATGGCAGGACACTTGATCTCACTATATTAGGAGTGAGGGGAGCCATCTTAATTTCTGATCTGATGAGGCTTTCTAGATGGTTGGGAATGGCCATGGATGAAGGTGGGGAGGAGAAGGAGGGTGAGGAGTCCCTAGAGCAGGGGTCACCAACCTTTTTGAAAGTGAGGGCTACTTCGTGGGTACCCAGTCATACGAAGGGCTACCAGTTTGATTCGCTCTTCTGAAATGACAAATATGCTCAGTTTGGGCATCTTATCTCAAAAATGTAATTAGTTATAGTTAAGTTACTTCTCCCAAAAAGTAACTGAGTTACCATCTCAGTTACTTTTTGGGAGAAGTAACTAGTTACTAGGCAAAGTAACTATGCCGTTACTTACTTTGTTAAAACAATAAAAACACAACAGATGTGAACCTTTAACATTTATTTCACTTTAACAGATTGTAATTATATTGTATTTGTTTAAAGTGATTCACATGTGACACCAGCCTGGACACTTCAGTCACATTTAAACATATGTCCATGTCAAATATAGAGCAGTAGTTAAGTTGGAGGAGGAGGCGCCGTGCGTCACGTTTCTGATCAAAACTCAACTTGGACCCGCTGTCAATGCACGTGTGACAGGACACCATTTCCCATCATGCATTAAGCGTTGTAGTCCATGCAGGCGCCGCAGTAAGTGGAGCTGCTGCGCTCGCCTCGCTCAGAAATTGCGGCCGTGTCTCAATTCTCCAAATGCACCGTTCGATGAACTGTTCGAAGTGCGGTTCGAAGCACCGCCCGACTTAAATGCCCCGTTCGAGCGGCGCATTTTAGACACTTTGGTGAATTGAGACACGGCCTGTGTCGCTCTCACGAGATTATCTGCGCCTCGCTCATCTCAAACAAGCCTCTCACCCCGAGCCTCTTTCACCAAAGAAACACAACAGCTGCAGCTCCTCGTCTGAGAGACTCTGATGAAGAGCAGAGTGAACTGAAGTAATAGTAACGAGCCACGTTTTACTGTCAGTAACGGTAACGCGTTGGGACGCTGGGAAAAGTAATGAGTTAAATTACTCCGTTAGTGAAAAAACAACACGTTAGTAACGCCGTTATTGTTTAACGCCGTTATTCCCAACACTGGTATAAATTATGTAATGTTAACGAAAAATCAACTTGCATATTTTTAAATAAATCTCTGTTGCTTTTTTCTGATTTTTTTTTTTCTCTGGTCTCGCGAAAAAAAAACAACTGTTGCTTACCTGAAGCTGCCTTTATCTCACGTGACTTTCCTGTCCGTAGTTTACGTCCTGGTGGTAGTTTACGTCCTGCCCGTAGTTTACGTCCTGGTGGTAGTTTACGTCCTGCCCGTAGTTTACGTCCTGGTGGTAGTTTACGTCCTGGTGGTAGTTTACGTCCTGGTGGTAGTTCGCGAGCGGAGCACTGGTTTTGTCACGCGCACAATACTGACCTTTGACCTGAGGAGGTCAGAGTTCACCTTAACTTTTCTAAACTTCATGTATAATGAATATTTTTTAAGATGTTGTCATTTTTAAATCTATATAAATGTAAGGGTAATAAAAAAAATAGCAACAGAATAAAATTTAATTTTAGATGCAGCTCATTAGTGAGTTTGTGTTATTTTTAGAAGCGGCCTGCGGGCGCCTCATGTTGGCTTTGTGGGCGACCTGGTGCCCGCGGGCATAGGGTTGGTGACCCCTGCCCTAGAGGGAGTAGATGTAGCGAAGGGGACCCAGGGCTGGTCTGTGGGCAGGGGGTTGATGGAGGTGCTGCTGGGACTGAAACCTCTGTTGGGGCTGTCACAGACGGGTTCAAGGCCTGTGACGAGGGGCCTGGGGGAAGTGACACTGGAGATGGATCCTTCACTTGGGAAGGTGGTGGTGCTGCTGACTTGTTCTCTGGGGGAGGTGGTGGTGCTGCTGACTTGTTCTCTGGGGGAGATGGTGGTGCTGCTGAATTCCTTGCTGGGGGAGATGGTTGTGGTGCTGGTGGTGACTGGGGGGGGGGTTGTGGTAGTGGTGGTGCTGCTGGTGGTGTTGACACATTGATTTGGTCTCTGGCTGGTGTAGCAGAGATGCTTCTCTCATTCCTCTTTTCTCTCACTAGTCCAGGACCCTGGTGCCTCAGAGGAGATCCTCACTCCACCTCTGCTCAGGTGGAGGCCATTTCCCTTGAACAGTTCCTCTCGTTCCCAGAATAGATCAAAGTTCTCAGTGTAGTACCGTCCTCTGACCGCACACGTTGAACAGTCATGTGTTCAGCTGAAGCAGCAGGATAAATTTGTTCATCTTCCTTCTGTTTATGCTGGGAAGAGGTCCACTGATGAATGTCTTAACCTCCACTTTATCAAACTCCTCGAATAATTCAATGAAATTCTTTTTCAAGATTTCAGTCTGATTCATTCCGGTGTGAACTGCACCACGTGCACAATCAGCTGTTTAACTCCTCCCGTGTGTCGACAAAACGTTTGGCATGAGTTTTGTCTCAGAAACAGTGTGACTGGGATAAGAGCAGGTTTGGTTTCCTCTGTGAGTCACATCTCTGATAACACCGTCTCCTAAACAGCAGCGTGTCTCTGACCTTGACGTCTGGCACAGATCACCTGTCTGCCGTCGCTCTTTTGTCAACTTCATTGCTCTTGTTTTGTGACAAAAATCTGTTTTCTGTTTGTATATTAACATCAACATCAGTCTGTGACAGAGATAAAAATCTGTTTGTAGCTGTATTTTGGTTGATGTAACTATAATAGCTTTGTCTTTTGTCACTTGTTGCGCGTTGGCTTGGCATTTTTGTCTTTACAAAGTTTTGGAAAATACACCGTTTAAGCTGAAAGTAGCAGTTTTTACACTCTCTTCTCTGAAAGTAACTGTGGGGCTGGTCACCTCTGGAAGTCACAGGGAGCGTCTGGTGAAGTCCTTTTTCAGATTCTACAACAAATATCCGTTCTTGTAGAGCATTAACCTGTTGTTGAAAGTTCCAACAGCGTTCACAAAAAGAATTCCTTTGGTTTTCTTTCCCTGGACATGGCACTGGCTATGTCTAGGAATAACTGCACATTCATTTACTCAGTGTCACTTCTTTTTTTCCCCTCAAACCAGCCCAGAAGAAAGTTCTGTAAAATAAACCTGAGTCTGTCAGAGCTGCACATGTTTAATCCTCAAACTCACTGTACAGATCTTTATTCAGATTAAACAGTTTCATGTCGCTCTGTTGTCGGTGACATAAACCAGTACAAACATTTGAACGTGTGTTACGTAGCAGACGAACATTTTCTTCTATGTTTTGCGTAGGCGCGGTGCATCATGGGATATATAAGTGCGCGTGAAGTCTGCATGGATGGACGCTTTGGTTACGTATGATCTCCACGGAAACGCTGGAAACGTAGGGCACATTTAGCTGTGCGCACTCGTCACACGGGCGTAAGGGTGCGTTGAAATGGGACAGTCCTTGTCGCGAAATGACGTAACGCACTTAGACCCACACTGCAAGGGTGATTTTAAGGGCGTAGTGGCGAATTGGGACACGGCCAGTATTAATTCTATGGCCTAGAGCTAATACTCACACTCTAACAATGAGAGCGCCACTGCCACCTACTGTAGTGGATGTGCAATTACACTTTATTCTAGTACAGCAAAAGAAAAGCATGTTCCCCGGGGTCATTCGCGCCCCCCTGGCATCGCACCATCTAATGTGATTTAACCCCATTTATTTATTTGAATAGATCCATGATCCATGGCCTCACGCCACAGATCCATGGGCTAAACTAGCGATATGCTCCACTGAGCACGGCTCATTGACTGCACTGGCCATGTTTGGGCCCAGGGCTTGGTTTGTAACAGTAAATTAAAGTGGAGTTCTGCTGTTACTGAGGAGATCTCACTGCACGAGTAAGATTACAAAATGTAACACACTTTATATCAGTCACAGCTCATCTTTGGTCGCACAACGTTTTGAAGTTTCAGCTTTGTCCCGGTCTCAGTGTGAGACTGACGACCCGCCATTTTTAGTTACGACTCAAGATTTTTCCTATAAGCAGAAAATCTTTCGGTGCAGACGTCCAAAATGTGCAGTGCACACGCTGCTTTAGACACAGTAGGAACCACTAGTCCAGCATTTTGAGAACAAAGTTCTCTATTTGGATGATACTAAAGCATCTGAGGATGGGGCCATGCCCTTTATGACTTTATATGAGAACTTTACATGTAACTAAACTAGACAGAAGCCAGCAAAAGCACTCCAGCACCGGGTGATTATTTGCTTTTTATGTCGTGCTGCTGCATTTTGAACAAGTTGGAAAGTTTAACCCTTGTAGTCAAGGTCCACAGAGATAGAGGGCAACGCATCATTTATTTATTTATTTTTTATTTTCATTAATCCTTTGTTTAGGCAGGTATGGTGAAGTCATCCAGCCAGGTGAGGGTCATCCAAGAAGTGTCACTCCCCAAACAGCAGCGGGACAGATGAAGTCAACCTATTATAGAACAAAAGAGCAAAGCAGCAGTGATCTCCCACACCAGCGCCATCTGCTGGTCACAATCCATTGTGTAGCCAGCAAGATTAAGCTTTTACAAACATATTGTGTGTAAGGAACTGTGTGTATAGGACTTCGACAAGTTTGCTCAGGAAACAAACTACTGCTAATTTTTTATTTTAAATTTTCTTAAATATGAGATTTTTCTGATAACAATTATAATGCAGATTTATACTGAATAATAAAATTGAACACTATGTCCCCAAAGCATTCTGCTTTCTGATTATCCAATCAGAAAGCAGAATGCATCTCATATGAGACTATAAGGACTGTCTCTGATTTGAACTGTCACTACTTTAAACACCAGCACCTGCAGCCAATCATGAATCAGTGCTAGTGCAGCCTCTGCAGCTCAGTGAGTGAATTCTGGAGGTTCTGAGTTTTCACAAGAGGCCTCTCCATATACTGAGAGTGAGAAAAACTTGTATGTGATGGCAGCACCTTTTGAAAACAGTAAAAGCCCATGTATGTGCACAGCTCCTTACAAACCTGTGCACATACAAACCCGTGAGGCTTCCACCCAGGTCTCAAATGACCCAAGTATAAGCCCCGAGCTCGTGCTCTTCAATTCAGTTCAAAAATCACAAACGAAATCACAAAAAACTACAGGATCATTTGGTCCATCTAAATGGGCCAAATGATCCACTCAAAGGATATGCTCCCGAAGAAGCCTCACTCCCCCCGTTGGTAGAGGAGGATGTAGGATGTTCTTTCCCTCCTCTTGCAGCACTCTTCCCCTGTGCTCTGGCTCACGTACAGGTCATTGTATGTGAGCCAGTCATGTGTGGACTTCCCGGGGCTGTCGTCAGGGTCCAGGCCGTCACAGACGTAGTGTCCTGACAAAAACACATGCAGGTTAAGAATTAATTAAATGGAACTATATGCAACATTGTAAAGAAGACCTATTGTGCTGTGTATGTTATAATTTGGACATTTTACATTGTAATATACATCTAAAACGACTTAAAAGAAACAAGTCCACATTAGAAAACTGTGGTGCCCAATGGGAGCAGACATGGCTGTAAAAGTCATCACCGATGTCTGCAGTGCAGCTGTCAGATGGACAGCTGCACATCCCAATAACAAGTCACATTTTTCCCAATACATACAAATTTTAACACATTTTACATACAAATATAAAGAAACTCTTACCACTGTAAGCTGTGGTTCCCAGGTGAGAGACAATGCTGATCACCTATACAGCCTAAAACCCTCAGGACATCCAACTTCCAGATCTCTCTTTTCAGGAGAATGGGACAGTCCACCTTCTGCAGCTTGTAGTGGGAGCTGAACGTAAACCTCTTTAGATGTAAAATGAGGACACTGCAGAGAGAAGAACATAATTAAGTTCATTCTTATTCTTCTAAACTCACTTATGTTCTTTTTGCATTGTATTTATTACATTTTCATTCATCACTTACTTGGCCAAGAGGCAAACTTGACTCCAAGACTGGACACAGCGCCTCCACATTCACAGCTGTACTCCAGCTCGGTCTCCTACATCACACACAGAGAAACATGGGATTATTTACAAGGTACATACTGAAACAAAGAGAACATTGGTACCAGAGAGACTGGCCTTTTCAGTGCTTACCTCCAAATGGTGCTGCAGAAGTTCTTCAATGGAGCACCCAGGGACCAGGTCCAGGGAGAGATTTGTAAAGGACTCCTTCCTGGATGAGCCCTTACCACACCTGCAAAAACAAACACATTTCATGAAGAAGATGCCTCGTTGGTCTGTTATCAGTGTTCATACTTTGATTTACAGAGAAAATAGCAAAATAAAAACTCCAGGATCATGTAGACTGGGTTACTATGAACATTTTAAGACCAAAATGACGAGCCTGACAGCAGCAGCCAAGCCTCAACCTGCTCCTGCTCCTCTCACACCACAGCTCACCTCAAACACACCTCTAATTACCCAGAAGCCCTATTTATACAGGCCTATCCTAGCAAAACTGTGTCTCCTGTTCATTTTTCAGCCCAAACACCTCACCGTCTACAGAGACGGGGGTCCTGTATCAGCTGAGACAGAGCCTCCATCCTGAGTCTCTACCAGCCTCCACATCTATTCATATCATCAGTAGATATCTTTATCGTACCATTGTTGAGGCCTGGTCCTTGTTAGTGAAATACAGTCTACGGTTGCATCCCAAAACTTAGAATTTTAAAATCATGTGTTTTTATGGGGCTTAGAGGGAGCGGACTTACTAAACAAGAATTCAAAAATACGACTCCAGTGTGTGTTTGACAAGGGAACAATGTTATAACATGGTTAAAAGGTCAAAAAAGTCAATCGTGCTCATCTATGTCCTTTAAAAACATATCGCAGCGTGACAACTTTCTAATAAAACAACTATATTCATGTGTTTGATAGTTTTGCACTGTTGTTCTGCACATTCTTGTGATTGTAGTGTGCTGTGTACATACCTCCTACAGGTCCTGGTGTTGTCCATTTCAAATCTCAGGTGCTGGTAACGGGGCAGGTGTAGGTGGTGCCCTGGGTGGAGGCAGCGCTCTGGAGAGAAGGTGCCAGCTCCTGGATTTGGTTCAGCACGGCCGTGATGAACTCATGTGCATCCTGACGAAACAAGTAAATCCCATTAGTTTTTACACAGCCATATAAGGCACTTTTACCAAAATGTGTGACATGTGTCTAGCATGCTAGTTGTCGTTAGCTTTACCAGTGATGGTAAAATACATTCTGGCCTCTGAAAGTTGTGAACAGTGCTTATAAACTCATTGTGGTGAGTAATTAGGTGCTCAGAATGCATAAGGTAAGAGAGGAATAACTTTGGACCTTCACAAATTGTTTAAAATGAACCAGTTCAGTTTTTCAGGTGACAGTAAAAATCAGGTGCACAAACTTTAAAGAGCATAAAGTTGCTCTGTGATACAAGAACTTGAGGCATTTATAATTGGAGACTAATAATATGACACGATGTAACAGAGGAACTTACCTTCTCCTCGTTTCCTTCAAACTCCGAGGCGTGTGAAGCAACAGTCTGCTTAAATCCTCGGAGCAGGCTGAAGATTTGGTCCCTTCTTGCTGCATTTGAGGCGTCTCGAATGTCCTGGAGAAACCTGGAGACAGACACACAATCGTTTAAAGCTCATATTATGCTGGTTTCTGCTCTATGTTATAATGTTTCTGATGTTTCCTCAGAAAAAACATACCCACACTTTTGTTTCATTCACACGTTTAACACATGAATCCTGCACATTTAACTGAAACTGAAAACACTCTTTGTGATGTCATTAAGTGGTAATACAGGAAGTGCTCCACTGTGTTTTTTAAACTCCATAAACCTTCACTAGAATCATGTTGATCATTTCAGATCAAGAATTGCCTTTCTCTACTGAACAAAAGGCAAAAGGAGCTGTTAACTTGAAAACTACCACTTCATGACATCATGAGGTGGAACAGAGCATTTTCAGCTTTGGAGATGTAGACAGACTAATAATAAATTACTCATGTGTGAATGAAACAAAATACAACTCCAGGTGTGTTTTTGAAGAGGGAACACCATTCTAATGTGGCTTAAAGCTCACAGAGTCAGTTTTGTGTGATATAGGACCTTTTCAAAATACTGACACATGTTTGACCTGACTCCATCTTACCTCAGTAACTCTGCCTCTGGACGTCGGCCCCAGACTCTCTCCTGAGCCTGAACGTTGTTCATAAAGGGCACAGCTGTTATCAGAGCTTGGAGGGTTGCATTAACATAACAGGTGTTGCCCAGATTTGGGAATCTGCGAGAATCACATTTCACATGTTAATTATGTCAACAAGTAGTCAAGTCACATAGTCACATAGTCACATAGTCACATAGTCACAGTCACATAGTCACACAGTCATAGTCACATAGTCATAGTCACATAGTCATAGTCATAGTCACATAGTCATAGTCACATAGTCACATAGTCACATAGTCACATAGTCACATAGTCATAGTCACATAGTCATAGTCACATAGTCACATCATCATAGTCAGTTACACAATGTTGATAAACTCACCAATACGTGTAGGCTGGACGTTCTCTTTTGCTGCTCTGGCGCCTTTCTCTGCTGTGACCTGGCAGCCACCTGAGGCGCTGCAGCCTTCTGGGGCGTGGAAGCCTTCTGGGGCGGTGGAAGCCTTCTGGGGCGGGGCAACCACCTGGGGCCGGACTGCCTCTTGGGCCGGACTGCCTCTTGGGGCCGGACTGCCTCCTGTGGTGTGGCTGTTGTCTGGGACAGAGACTCTCGGTGGGGCACAGTCCCAGACTTGGTGTGGGTCTCCGGTCGGATCTTGATCCTCAGCCGGGTCACTCGTCTGCTGTTAGACACAGTCTTTGTTCTGGACTCAAGCAAAGTCCTGGTGCTGGGATCACATTTACTGTGTAATGCAGCCCAAAACTGTGTCAAACCCACAGTCGGTACGACATCGATGGTTTGAGGCTCAGTCTGGAGTCCCACTCGGAAATGGGTCACACGTTTGGTGGAGGACCCATTTTGGAGATGGGGCTCAGGTTTCAAAGCCTCAAATACTTTTCGTTTTCTGGTCGTCTGTGAAAACACAAAAACACAACAATTAGATTTACATAGAATTAGGAGATCCACACACCTGAGTGTTCATGATTTCAGCTGTTTGTTAATAGCTTCATTTTGCATCCAAACTGCTCTTAAAATGAACCTTATATAACACCTGTTTAATATCATTTTAACACTATTCTGCTAAACCACCAAAATAATATTTTTAAACCCTTTACTAAAACATTTGAAGCTAAAGGTGGAACTTCAGATTTTGTCCGTGGGACCTACAATGTTAAGTTCAGGTTCAAATATATATGTTATATAAGTCATGTGAAAATACAAATAATCCAGGTGCAGACTATTTAGCTCAACAAAAGAAATGTATTTTGGGGGGAATTTGATGCATAATTAAAACTTAAGCTGCTTTGGACACAAATGGCAGTGATTGTACAAAATCATAGAAACAATGGACCAAAGCCTTTGGTCTGTGGAGAAGAAACAAACAGGACGTTGATTTACACCTAATGATTTGCACAGGTAACGTAAACCACCTTTGGAACAAGTCAGTTTCTGACCAGAAAAATGAGCCAAAGTCACTGGTCTGTACCACTTTAGCTAGAAAACAATAGTTTTGTCCCAGGACACAGGTGCACTGTGGGATGACAGAGGGAAAGGCTGGAGACACGTGGGGCCGTGAGGCGCACAGGGAGGGACTTCTGTGTACAATCTGACACAATTACACTACTAATAGAAAGTACTATGTTTACTAAGTGTAAGTGAGCAGACCCCACTGTGACCAAACTGACCCCAGAGAGACCCACAGTCAGGCCTGAGCGTCGTGTTGTACTGTACTTACCGATATTTGCATCATTTTGTAGATACTTGTAGGAGCTGCTCAGACGTGCTGCTGTCTGTCTGTGGATCTGTGCGGACTGACGTCTCTGGAGGAAGTGTCCTTAAGTACAATGAAACTGTGACATCATCAGAGCGATGACGTCTCAAAGGGCGTCATACCGTTACCATGGCAACGCCATTCTAATCCAAAATTTAAAAAATAACAAGATTATTTATTATTTATTAGGCCCGAGCCCCTACAGGGCGTAGGGCCTATTGCTTCCGCAACGATGAGTGCCTGGGCGAAGCCCAGGCACTCATCGTTGCTAACTGTCTTGCCGAACTTGTGCGCGCAGCGCACAAGTTCGGCTGAGGTCGCGACCTTGCCCTGACTCTACTATCCCAGCAACCCATGCCGTAGGCATGGGGCATCTTTATTACTGCTAAAATGAATGGAAGTCAATGGGAGGTCAGTGGGCGACCCCCGACGTCATGGCGAATGACGGGCGCGTCAGCGCCCGTCATTCGCCAATGACCCCACGGTGACGTGGGGAAGGTCCAGAGCTTTCGAAAAACGTATAATTTGTCATTCTAATGTTATCGGATATATTGTTTTTGCTAAAAATATTATTATTTTTTTTATTATTATTATTTTTATTTCTTCCTCTTCTGCTCTTTGAGCAGGAATTTCACCCCCTGAACATATTCAAAAACTCACCAAATTTTGCCCAAAATTCAGGTCTGCCGAAAAATTTATTTTTTTATATGGTGCATCATTGGGCATAAAAAAATGGCGCGACAGCGCCACCTACAAAAGTCAAAATACATTGCGTCAATGGGAGACAGCCCGACGTCAACTTTGTCATAGAGCCACCAAATACGGTACACACATTCTTCAAGTGATGCCAAACAAAAAAATATATTATGGCCACGCCCCCTGACAAACCGGAAGTCGGCCATCTTGGATTGAAAATTCCAAAATGCCGAGTCAGCGTTTTCCCTCACGTCGCATTTTCGTCAACTCCTCTGAAGATGCTTCACCTGCAGGGCTGAAAATCACTGGACATCATCTAGACAAGTGGGGCATCAAAAGTTATCCAATTTAGGTTGATACCTGTCACGGTTTCCGTGTGGCGATGTCGCAAAATTCCATCGGAATTTTTGCAATTTTCAAATTTGAAAATTTGCTCCCATTTGCACATACTAAGTCCGATTTCACTCAAATTTGAATCAGTTATAAAACTTTCTGGCCTACACCTACTCATTGTGAAAGAAAACAAATTGGTGCAATAGCGCCCCCTACAGAATAACAAATTAATTTGTATGGAGGTCCGAAAATTTACTTTTCCCAAATGTTACGAAATTTGACACAAAATTCCAGTGGGTCATCCCAATCAATAAAGTCAATCAGACTCATGTCGTTGTTTGCACCGTGTTGCTATGGCGATGCGCCAAAGTGCCCATGTTATCCTAATGGGAACGCTCCGAAAATTTCCCATTCATGAGAAAAACATTAGTTTCATGGAATGAAGTGAAATTTGGCACAATGACTCATCATGTCATCCTGATCCAAAAAGTCAATTGGATACATGTCATATTTTTCAAACGGTTGCCATGGCGATGGCCGAAATAGCCCATGTTATTTTAATGGGAAAATTTCCACATTTTCTGACATTTCAAAGTCTTCTAACGACTTCATACCTTCAATGAAGAACATGAATTTTGGCACGGTGATTCTTTACATCGTCCCTGTCAAAAAAGTCCAAGGGGCCAAGTTTGTATTTTGCACGGTGTTGCCATGGCGATGCCTGGAAAACCCCATGTTGGTGCATTTTGTGCATCAGTGCTCCCAGTGTCTTTTGCCTTTGTTTGGTGACAAGTGCAGCCCAAAGACACAATAAAACGGAGAGAAGTAGCGGATCAGCGCCACCTACAGGGAGTGCCCGGTCGGCCGAGTGCGAAGCGCGGCCCGCGAGGGCCGTTCGATGCCGCTTGCGGCTTTAATTCAGTTTATTTTCATTCTTAGTCACTTTTTTATATCTATTTCAGATTATTATAGATCTAACAGAGACAAAAAACAGGACAACTGAAAAAAGGTGTAACCATTCCTCACACAGCCGGTGTGTCTGAAAAGCTTCAGAGGGTTTTCAGACAGTATGAAACTCTGCTTTATTTCAAACCTACAAACACTTTAAGACAGAAACTGGTTATATAGTGACAGGTGTTATACAGTGATATATTCTTCTGATCATCTCCACTGTCTTCTGGGCGTTGAGCTCCAGGTTGTTGTCACTGTCCCAGGTCACCAGCAGGTCCACCTCTCTCCTGTTGTCAGACTCATCTCCGCCTGAGATGAGCCTGATGAGAGTGGTGTTGTCTCAAACTTGATCAACTTTACAGAGTGGTGCCTGGAGATGCAGTAGTTGATGGACACAGAGAAGAGGAGGGGGAAAAGTCCACAGCCCTGTGGAAATCCTGTGGTGATAGTCTGAGTGTCCAAGACATTTTTCCCCAGAATTACCTGCTCACTTCGGTCCATCAGTAAGTCGTGCTCCACCTGCAGGTGGAGTTGGGAAGAGCAGAGAGAGTCTGTCCTGGAGCAGAGCAGGGAGGATGGTGTTGAAGGCAGAGCTGAAGTCCACAAACAGGATCCTGGAGCAGGTTCCTGGGGCGTCCAGGTGCTGCAGGATGAAGAGTAGGGCCAGGTTTATCTCGACCTCTACAGACCTGTTGATTCTGTAGGTGAACTGCAGGGGTCCAGGAGGGAGGAGGTGATGGACTTGAGCTGGGACAGAAACAAAGGTTCAAAAGTTTGTATTACTACAGTCGTCAGAGCCAGTTCAGACCTGTTCTTTGTCCTGCTGTAGTCTGGGACATGAGTCTGATCTGGACATGTAAACATAGTGACTGTGATGTCTCACAGCATTCATGTCAGAGGCCTTGTATCAGGAGAGACAGACAGACATAGCTACAGCAGGTGTCTCCCTCTGGTGGACATGTGCAGTACTGCTGTTTTCTCTCAGAGGTTTTTTGTTCAGAGTCTGTGGGTTTCCTGTCACTGTGGGGCCTCACAGCACAGTAGTACACAGCAGAGTCTCCCACTGCAGCAGACGACAGGGACACATGGAGATGTCTGCTTTCTTTACTGATATTTAGAGAAAACGGAGGGTTTGTATTTGACATTATCTTCCCATTTCCAATGTGAGAGAGGAACATTTCAGGAGGTGTTCCTGTTCCATATTGTCGATACCAATAAAACTGATCAGCAAGAGCAATGTTTCTGTCATAAGAGTATCCCAGAGACACAGAGGAGCCTTCTGGAGCACAGACCTCAGGCTTTAGAGCAGTGAGCTCTTCACATCTGACTCCTACATGAAAACAAATGAATGTAGAAGTTAGAACATATTTCCTGCTGCTTCTTGCTCTGTGCTTCAGTAAGTGTTGAGTGGATGTAATAAAGTGTGAACATAGGTTTCAATAAGACTTACCACTCAACAAAAGCAGGAGCAGTGCTGCCATTAAAGGAAACATGTGTCCAAAACACAGCTGAGTGATCCTCATGTGAACTTTCTGAAGTCTGCTTAGATTCTCACACTGACAGTTGGCTTTGCTGCGTCTGTGTTTAGTCTGAAGCTTCACAGAGAGTGTCTCCCTCTAGTGGAGCTACTGCAGTATTGTGTTGTCTTTGCTCCAGAGGTTTTTGTTCAGAGTTTTGGTGTTTCCTGTCACTGTGGGCCTCAGAGCACAGTAGTACACAGCAGAGTCTGTCACATCCACATCCTGGATCTTCAGAGAGAAAGAGTTCTCCTTCAGCTCAGCATCGAACTTGGGTTTTTTGAACTCTGGAGAATTGTTTTCTGTTCCAATTGTGTCTCGCCGCAAAATGTACTTTGGAATATCACCATATTTCTGTCTGTACCAGAACAAATAATAGTCTATTCCACTGTTTTTTTGAAACTTGCACTGTATTGTGGCTGTGTGTCCCTGAGTGACAGAGTCTCCTTGTGGCTGGGTCACTGTGTCTTCTCCTTTACACTCTGGGGAAGAACACAGGAGCACAACCAGAGCTGAGAGCAGTGTACACAGAGCAGACTCCATCTTAAAAGCTCAAATCCTCTCAAGTGTCTGTGTCTGCTCCTCTCTTACAGTCTGGCTCCTCCCTCAGGTCTCTTGTCACAGCAGTGGTTCAGTGGTTGGAGTGTTCACTCTCAAACTCGACCCCAGTGCATTGTTTTGTCCTCTCTGCATGAATCCTGTCTGTGAGAGTTTGGTGTGTTGGTCAAAGGGGCAGAGATGGACAGTCCTGCTCCTGTGAGTCTGCCCCAGGACAGCTGTGGCTAAGTATCTCACCCCCATCGAGTGTGGACAGAATAAATAAGTCAGTGAGTGCATTATAATAATCATTCATTTTATTTAACAGCACCTTTCATGACAATAAGGCACTTTACAACATTAAAATACAACAGGTAACAAATACAATCTAGATCACAGAAAATTAACAGGTGGGTTTGAGTCTGTATCTGAACATGTGCAGAGAGTCTGGCTCTTTTCCAAACCAGTTCCTCCATCTTTTTCCTCCACACTTCCACTAAACTCTCAGTGAGTGTCCTTCACAGCTGAGTGGAGGTTCCATCATTAGAGACTCAGAGCTTTGCCTCTTTACCCTGAAAGCACAGCCACAAATGTCGCCAGTATCAAAGTTTCACATTAAAGTCGTCATTTTAATACCTCAGGGCACATGTCACTGCTGGTGCTTATAACATGGGTCAAACTTATTATTAATGAAAGTAATAAGGTGTTTTCCTGCACCATAAAGACTCAGAAGCATTTTTTTTTCATTTACAGTCTCATTGATTCATGTTTACACATGTCACTAAACGTGCGTCTTGTCTGTCTGGTGTGATGTTCCTGCTGAGCAGCTCATGGATCTATTCAGTCTTTTGTTTCACTGTCACAGAGAAAAGGGATAATTAAAGGGTGAATAAGATGTTTGCATTTTCACTTGTGCAGAGAGGCCAGAGCAAAATAATGTGAGTCAAACATTCATCTCACAGTAAGAAGTTTTCCAGCAGTAAAAGTCTGTCTGATGTCAGCCTTATTTTTTCTTTCATCTCTAAAAGTCTGTGATGCAGGATTAAATGTCTAAATGAAGATGTTCACCCTTGTAAATAAACGTGGAACTGAAGTCCTGGTGTGTTTTCATGTCAGGTTCCTCTCCTCCTCATGAATGACGTTCAAAGTTTACTGGAAAACTCTGAATTGAAGAGTGAATTTGACAGGGAGCCAGTGCAACTGCTGAAGAAAGGAGGATGTGATGAGAGGAGGGGGTCTGGTTCTGGTTTACAGGCAGCTGAACTCTGGACCAGATGGAGTTTATGGAGGGTTTTGACAGAAAGACCAGAAAGGAGTGAGATACAGTCACTAAGAAAGTGACGAGGCTGTTGATAAGGACAGAAGCAGAGTGGACTGTGAGGGCGAAGGAGGCTTCATTTCATTTAGTTTCATTTGAAGCATGTGCCATTGTTCTCCTAGATCCACTTATTTCAGATTCATTTCATTCATATAGAAACATGTCCAAAAGTGAAAAGGGAGAAGCATAAACTTACCCAGCCCCACCCCTCATCCACAGATCATGTGGGAAACAAAGGACCATCATAAAGTACAATTCCAATCCAACTTTATTTCTATTGCACTAAAATAACAGAGTTGACCAGAGTGCAGTACAACAGACATTTAAAAAACACAGATATAAAACAGACAAATACGAATAAATAACTACATAATGTACACTATTTAAAACAACATATCAGTAAAAAGCTAAAGAGAAAAAGTGTGTTTTAAGAGCAGATTTAAAAGTATAAAGTGACTCTGTCTAAGGTGCAGGGGCAACGTGTTCCACAGTTTGGGACGAGCCACAGAGAAGGTCCCAGAGAAGTTTCCTCCTGGTTTGTGGGACAGTGAAAGATCTGCAGACCTGAGCAGGAGCAGGAGCAGGTCGGACAGATACAGAAGAGACAGTGTAAGGACATTAAAACAGGTGTGATGTGTCCCGTGTTTTTGTACCGGTTAAAAGACGAGCAGCTGCGTTCTGAACAAGTTGAAGTCGTGTAACAGAAGTTTGGTTCAGACCAATAAAAAAGTGCATTGCAACAATCCAAACGATTAGTGATAAAAGCATGAATTAAAATCTCAAAATGGTGCTGTGAGACGACAGGTTTGACTTTCGCGAGTTGATGAATTTGAAAAAAGCTCGTTTTGACAACAGCACTAATCTGGGCATGAAGTTTTAAATCATTATCCAGCCTCACACCAACATTTGTCACCACAGGTTTCACATATTGAGCCAAAGCTCCAAGATCAGTACTTAAACTGTTCGCCTCACTAGGCCCAAACACTACAATTTCTGTTTTTTTGTCATTTAAGAACAACAAGTTTAAAGACATCCAATTTTTGATTTCACAGAACAATTGTACAAGTACACAACAAAGTTCATCTTTTAACCCCCTCAGTGTGAGGACATGAAGGCAAATATTTTATTCTATTTTATTTATTTGAAAATCAATTACTTATTTTTGTTCACAGAAAAATAGATTTTTTTAAATTCTTGTTTGATCTGCTGAATGTTTCATTTTGAATTAAATTTTCCACATCATTTACATATGAAGTGAGTCATTTATTTGTATCTTTATACAATATTTGGTTCTAAAATTGATCAGATCTGCAAATTTTAACACTTTTGTTTCTAGGAACAGAACATTCGTGAAACCTTTTTTCTGCAGAATAGTTCTAGTCTGAATATGTGTTTTTGTGGGTGTGACCTCACACCTCTACGCAGGAGGGTCATTAGGGCAATAATCATGAGTAATATAAGTTTTGTAAATCCTTTTGTGTGAGTATGTGCCTAGTTTTGTCCATGACAGACGCCTCACCACATTTGACCAGACATATTTTAGATGGAGTTTCCAGCAGATCTTATTGTCCAAAATGACACCTGAGAGTTTGATTTCATCGACCAAATCTAATTCAACAGCAGCAGTAACTTTAATTTATGATTTTTAACCTGTCTGAACACCGTTAATTTTGTTTTCTTTAAATTTAAAGATCATTTATTCACCACTTTCCTGATGCAAAGACGTTTCATCTGCAAAAGATACAAATGTCATGTTTTTTGCAACACTGCATAATTTCATTTTCACACATTAAAAACAATGTCGGCCACAATATTGAGCCTTGCAGCTCACCACAATTTATTTCTACCAGATCTGAAGTGATCGATCAGTCCAGTCACTTTCTTAATGATCACCACGTCTGTAGTGTTAAGGTCACAGCTGATCCTCATGTGAACTTTCTGAAGTCTGCTTAGATTCTCACACTGACAGTTGGCTTTGCTGCGTCTGTGTTTAGTCTGAAGCTTCACAGAGAGTGTCTCCCTCTAGTGGAGCTACTGCAGTATTGTGTTGTCTTTGCTCCACAGGTTTTTGTTCAGAGTTTTGGTGTTTCCTGTCACTGTGGGCTGCAGAGCACAGTAGTACACAGCAGAGTCTGTCACATCCACATCCTGGATCTTCAGAGTGAAAGAGTTCTTCTCAGCCTCAACTTCAAATCGCTTTTGACCAAACTTTGGAGATTTGAATGTCTCCAGCCATTTCGACGATGATCTAGTTTTCTTCATCATGTATTCAGGAGCTCCTCGTCCTTCTTGCTTGTACCAGAACAGATATGGAGCGTTAGAAGTTGTTTTAAAACTACACTGTATTGAGGCTGTGTGTCCCTGAGTGACAGAGTCTCCTTGTGGCTGGGTCACTGTGTCTTCTCCTTTACACTCTGGGGAAGAACACAGGAGCACAACCAGAGCTGAGAGCAGTGTACACAGGGCAGACTCCATCTTAAAAGCTCAAATCCTCTCAAGTGTCTGTGTCTGCTCCTCTCTTACAGTCTGGCTCCTCCCTCAGGTCTCTGTATCTTTGGGGTGACAGTTTGTTTCACAGCGTGAGGAAAACTCAGACTCTGGAGCATGTGTCTGTGACACGTCTCTGAGTCCAGCACTGGGAGGAAAAACACAACTTAATCTGATTAAAAGTTTAATGTGTTTAAGATATTTATCTTTTCGAACTACAGAATAAACATGAATCTTACGACAGAAAGTCGAGGATTACGACACCTGAGTATTTGATTGTTATTTTTTGCAAGTTTGACAAAAGTCTGTGGATTTTAAAAATATGGAGGTGTTTCATGGATTAGGATGTGTTGACTTAGAGCAGGCACTAGGAGGCGCTTGAAGCTCTCCAGGTGTTTTTTTATGAGGAAACGTTACAACATGGGTTAAGGAGAGAAAACCTCAGTTTATAAAATAATGTCATGTTAAGGTTGGTGAATGTGTTTCTCACACATGCTCTGAGCTCCAGGTTCATTCTCTCTTTAGTGGGAGTTTTGAGGATTTACTCCACATATGACACTACCGTTCAAAAGTTTGGAGACAATTTTGTGTTTTCCATGAAAAGTCACTTTTATTTACCACGAGTTGTAAAATGAATAGAAAATATAGTCAAGACATTGACAAGGGTGGAAATAATGAAATGTATCTGAAATATTCACTTTTTCCTTCAGACTTTGCTTTAGTCAGAGAATCCTCCATTTGCAGCAATTGCAGCATTGACACTTTGACATTCTGGCTGTTAATTTGTTGAGGTAATGTGGAGAATTTCACCCCACACCTCGAGAAGCTCCTCCCACAGGTGGGATTGGCTGGATGGGCACTTCTTGTGTAACATACAGTTAAGCTGCTCCCACGACAGCTCAGTGGGGTTTAGATCTGGTGACTGTGCTGGATCACTTACAATGGACACTCCATCACAGATAGACTACCAGCCTCCTGCTTCTTCTTTAAATAGTTCTTGCACAATTTGGAGGTGTGCTTTGGGTCATTGTCCTGTTGTCGGATGAAATTGGCTCCAGTCAAGCGCTGTCCACAGGGTATTTCATGGCGTTACAAAATGGAGTGACAGCCTTCCTTATTCAAAATCTCTTTTACCCTGAACAAATCTCCCACTTTACCAGCACCAAAGCAACCCTAGACCATCATGTTACCCCCACCTTGCTGGACGGATGGCGTCAGGCACTCTTCTTTTTAATTATTCTGCATCTCACAAATGTTCCTCTGTGTGATCCAAACACCTCAAACTTCGATTCATCCGTCCATAACACTTTGTTCTTCCTCTGTCCAGTGTCTTTGTTCTTTTGCCCATATTAATGTTTTTCTTGTATTGGCCAGTTTAATGAAGCTGCCAGTTGAGGACCTGTGAGGTGTTTATTTCTCAAACTACAGACTCTCATGTACTTATCTTGTTGCTCAGTTGTGCAGGGGGCCTCCCACTTCTCTTTCTGCTCTGGTTAGAGCCTGTTTGTGCTGTTCTCTGAAGGGAGCAGTACACACCATTGTAGGAAATCTTCAGTTTCTTGGCAATTTCTCACATAGAATAGCCTTCATTTCTAAGAACAAGAAAAGACTGTCGAGTTTCATATGAAAGTTCTCTTTTTCTGGCCATTTTGAGCATTTAATAGACCCCAAAAATGTTATGGAAATACTGAACCTGCTCAAAGGAAAGTCAGTTTTATAGCTTCTCTAACCAGCCAAACTGTTTTCAGCTGTGCTAACATGATGCACAAGGGTTTTCTAATCATCCATTATCCTCTGACACAATGAGCAAACTCAATGTACCATTAGAAATGGACGTCTATACACCTATGGAGATATTGCACCAAAAAACGATTTGCAGCTTGAATAGTCATTTACCACAGTAACAATGTATATGTTGCAAGCATGTCATTTTAACATTGTATAGCACTAGCACTTTTATTGATTGTGGTGTTCACTGTAAATAATAATATTTAGGCATCTATAATGATGATATAAACAATAAGCATTAATTACTCAGTTTTATTGTGTAAATATGCATGTGATGACCCGGAAGCACACTAGTTCCACGCTAGAGCGCGGCAAATTTAAACAGGCCCAGCAGATCACTATGATTGTAGAGAAGCAGCCACCAGGCTTGTGTCTGTGCTGCTGTGTGTGGGGACGTTGAACTGTTATCTGCCGTAAGTGTTTCTGTTTTTATATACTCCGTCAGCTTTAATCCAAAATAATCTATACTGTATTTTCACTACAACGTTTTTATTGTTTTTCACTAGGGCTCTTCATGTTTGACTACACTGCACCTCAATAAATGATGTAAAAGGGATCTGTCTCCTCTGCTCATTTTTCAAGAGTGCAAAATATAGAGTGCATTTCTGATTAATTTAAAGTTATCTTCAGTGAAAAGAAACAGTGCCTTTCTTTCAGAAATAAGGAAATTTCTAAGTGACCCCAAACTTTTGAACAGTGATAGTGTCATAATGTTATGGCTCATGGAAGCAGCTTTCTGTGATGAACCTTCACAAACAACTGAACAAACAGGAGACGTCTGCATGTACTCTGTGGACTCCCTCTAGTGGACATGTGCAGTACTGCTGTGTTCTCTCAGAGGTTTTTGTTCAGAGTCTGTGGGTTTCCTGTCACTGTGGGCTTCACAGCACAGTAGTACACAGCAGAGTCTCCCACTGCAGCAGACGACAGGAGCAGAGAGATGTTTTGACTTTCCACTTTAAACTTTAGTCCTTTTACTTTCTCTGTTACTGAAATTCCTTTTCCAGAATGTGAAATCAAGAATTCTGGAGATTGTCCTGGATATTGTCGATACCAGACGAAATAATCATTGAGTGTTGGTTCTTTGTAATAAGAGTATCCCAGAGAGACAGAGGAGCCTTCTGAAGCACAGACCTCAGGCTTTAGAGCAGTGAGCTCTTCACATCTGACTCCTACATGAAAACAAATGAATGTAGAAGTTAGAACATATTTCCTGCTGCTTCTTGCTCTGTGCTTCAGTAAGTGTTGAGTGGATGTAATAAAGTGTGAACATAGGTTTCAATAAGACTTACCACTCAACAAAAGCAGGAGCAGTGCTGCCATTAAAGGAAACATGTGTCCAAAACACAGCTGAGTGATCCTCATGTGAACTTTCTGAAGTCTGCTTAGATTCTCACACTGACAGTTGGCTTTGCTGCGTCTGTGTTTAGTCTGAAGCTTCACAGAGAGTGTCTCCCTCTAGTGGAGCTACTGCAGTATTGTGTTGTCTTTGCTCCAGAGGTTTTTTGTTCAGAGTTTTGGTGTTTCCTGTCACTGTGGGCCTCAGAGCACAGTAGTACACAGCAGAGTCTGTCACATCCACATCCTGGATCTTCAGAGAGAAAGTCTTCAAATTTATGTTGAGCTCAGCGTCAAACTTGTTTTTTTCAAACTCTGAAGACTTTTGTTTGAATTGACCAACCATTTTTATCATGTATTTAGGAGCTCCTCGTCCTTCTTGCTTGTACCAAAATAGATATGGATTGGTAGAACTTGTTTTAAAAGTGCACTGTATTGTGGCTGTTCCCCCCTGAGGGACAGAGTCTCCTTGTGGCTGGGTCACTGTGTCTTCTCCTTTACACTCTGGGGAAGAACACAGGAGCACAACCAGAGCTGAGAGCAGTGTACACAGGGCAGACTCCATCTTAAAAGCTCAAATCCTCTCAAGTGTCTGTGTCTGCTCCTCTCTTACAGTCTGGCTCCTCCCTCAGGTCTCTCTGTGGTTGTGATACTGATGCAGTTGGAGGTCTGTAAATACTTGAGATCGGACAGAGTCTGTTCTTCTTTCAGTTTATGGACTGGTTCATCTGCAGCTCTTCTCCTTTGAGCCGAGAGTTTGAACTAGAGCAGGAGGCCCAGACTTTATCTTCAGCCTCCTGTACTGCTCTGCTCTGGAGAGAGACGTCCACACATTTCACTGTGAGATGGAGACAATGTGTTTGACTGAGAATATTGTAACTGTTAATGTGAACATAAATGTTTAAACTGTGTTTAAAGTGTAGATGTGTCTCAGTCTGGCTGTTGGGGCTTGTTCACTTCTTATTTCAAGAGTCTCTGAAGATCAGTGCCCCTGTAATGACTGACCTCTGTGCTCCTGACCCTCCTGTTGGACTTTGTTCCTGTTTCTGGGCTGAAACATGTGGACCTCCTGTTTCATTCAAAATGGACTCTGGTTTGTCTGTGAAGAAAGGTCCAGTTTAATGGAAAAGTGAAGCTGCTGCAGTGGGTTCACATCCTGCACTGCACCAGTTAAAGACGACACGTGATGTATGATTGACTTTCATGTTTGATTTATCCTGTATTGTTCTGCACTTTAGGCTTTAGTCCTCAGAATAATGTATTTTTACCTACCCCTCATCTCCGCCCGATTCTCACTTGTAATTTAAAAAAAAAAAAATCAGACTCTGGGTCACAGTGAATTGTCAATATGAAGAGGCGGATCTTATCACTTCAGCTGTTTTGAACTGGAAATCAATGAAATCTTTTTTTATTAAGTCATTTTACATCAGTGTTTCAGTTTAAATGGACAAATTGTAAAACAGTCATTTACACATTTACAGTATGACATAATTTAAAAGCAAAAAAGGTGTTTGAGGTCTTCCTCAAAAAAGTATAAAAGACTTTTAAAAACAGTCACTGACAAAAGACCAATAAAAATTGACTTAATAAATATGTCATGCTGTGACCACTGAGGCAGAACAGAAGAGGACCAAGGACTGACCCCTGGGAACCTCAGGAAAAGATGCAGTTTGAAGAAACTTAGGTTCAGAGCATTGGACACAACACAACACACAATAAAATGAATAAATGTTTATTTTCAAAGTTAAATATGTACAATATATAAATTGTAGGAGGGTAAAAACTCAGATAAAAACATGGAGGTGAGTGTTTATGGGACAGTGCATCTAAAGTTCACCTGGTCCAAAGTCATGTCCAGTGCTATCCCGGTCAATAAAGGTCCAGCCACAGGCCATATACTTACTCCCCTCTAACATCTCGTAGCAGGACTGTGCAAACAAAGAAAACAGTTTGTGAACCAGGCAACTACAATTTAAAGCAGCACAGCAAAGCAGCTACAGCAGAGATGGGGCATCGCCTTTACTTATGAGTTATGAGC
>JAIEZT010000130.1:0-132059 GCA_019594935.1 Periophthalmus modestus | reverse complement strand
CCCACAGTGACAGGAAACCCACAGACTCTGAACAAAAACCTCTGAGAGAAGAACAGCAGTACTGCACATGTCCACTAGAGGGAGACACTGTCTAATTCTGAACTTCAGCATAGACCGCACACAATCACAAAAGCATCAGGAGGTGTGTGAGAGGAGCCAGACTGTAAGAGAGGAGCAGACACAGACACTTGAGAGGATTTGAGCTTTTAAGATGGAGTCTGCCCTGTGTACACTGCTCTCAGCTCTGGTTGTGCTCCTGTGTTCTTCCCCAGAGTGTAAAGTCCTGTTTGCAGCAGTAAACAGAATAACAAACTCTCCATTTCCACTGCAATGAGTGTGGCAGTATTCTTAATAATAACAGGTTCAGGGCATTAAAAATGTCATCAACCCAACGGCATTTAAGGGCACTTTGGTGAAATGAGACGCGGCATGAAACACGGAACAGACTTTGCTGTGAAAATGACATGAGAGTGGAAAAAGGTGAAGCCGCATTTCTGAACAGGTCTCTCAAAGGCAACAGCCGAAGTCACATGATTTGCAGTAAATATTCATTATTGTACCTGATGGAAATTAGGTGATGAGTGTGTGTTAAAATGTTAAAAATAATAAATAGCATAAATACAATAAGTTCATTATTGGAATACATAAGGTTAAAAATTGTAATCATTTCAGTGTGGTAGTATTAAAAAGGTCATGTCTTTGTGGAAAGGGATGTATGTGAGTTGTTGTGCGTTCATGCATTTTAACACAGTGATGTTATAATGCACGTTCATTTTGTAACCCAGTAAAACATACCTATGTCTTGAATTTGAAAAAAATCACATTTTATTTTTCAATAAAGAAAGGTTCGGTGAATGTGGATATGAAACTGGTGGAGTTCAGTACCTCCAACAAGGTTAAAAACCACTGGGCTAGGATCTGGAGCTCTCACCACTGCAGCCCAATTTGATTCCAGGTCAGGGAATCAAACAGTGCTTTAATATACTTATCACATCCCCAACCCTGTGTTTTTTCACTGGGAAAACGGCCTGGACAAATTGCTTTTCTGGTATAACTCCACACATGCAGTGAACACTGGTTGTGCTCACTTTACATTTATTCAATAAAGTGCCAACAACTGACATGCTAAATCAAATGAAATTTGGCTTCAAGCTAATCTTGTACACTTGATTTGCATTGTTTGAACTGTGTGCAAGACATGAACAGAGTCATTTTTATTGCCAAGAAAGGTCAGTTGGGAGAGTGTTAGCCTGATAATCTGAAAATCCTTGAAAAGACTTATGCAACTATGCTTGATAAAGCTTGAAGGAGAACATTGAAAACTGCATTGTCAAAGTGTAAGACCACTTTTTTTTTTATTGATTCCTCATTAAATTCCATCTGGTCAGTGCCTGGGTAGCTCAGTTGGCAGAGCATCAGGCTTTTACTCTGAGGGTCCAGGGTTCAAGTCCCTGTTCAGGTGTATGCTCTTTAAGCAAAAGGAAAGAGAGAAAAAAAGTAGGGTCTCTACTGGCATAGTTCCATCTGTGCATTGAGGAGAATTGCCTGAGAGAATAATGGTCTAAAACAGTTGAACTGATTTCTGTGTGGAGAGAGACTCCAGTACGTTTAAAACACATGATGTGTTTCATATTATTTCACTCGAGATTTTCTACTAATTTTACTTAGTAGCAACTTATATGTACACAGTAAGTATATGGTGCATGTCCATGAATAAACTGGACATTGAGTCATTATGAGGGTTTGCATTTTGACTGTAGCACAGATAAGCAGAAACAGTTCTCTACAATTACCATCTTGGGAAAACATGCATTGGCCGGGAATCAAACCCTGGTCAACTGCTTGGGAAGCAGCTATGCTAACCACTATACCACCAACGCTTTTCTCTTTCTACTAATTGTCAATATTACTTAAAGGTCAAAAACATTACGTCAAAGATTAAGTTACTAAGTGGTGATCAGGTGATTCTCACATTACGTGAGCAAGCAAAGCTTTTCACTCTGCGTGGAAAACAGGTTGAACAAATTAGTTTTCAGTAGATTTTGAAAGTTAGGAAAGTGCTTCTGGCATAGCTCCACAGATGCAGTGAACACTGGTTGTGCTCACTTTACTGTTCAATACACCCACAGGACAAAACCCCAAGCCAAACAAAGCCCAACAAAAACAAAGTAACGTGGTCTACTTCAGTGTAGTGAAGAGTGCAGTGAGCGTTACATTGGAGAAACTAAACAGCCATTCCATAAGAGAATGTAGCCATATTGTCGCAAGAGCTCCACTGGACCCCTGTCCACCGTCCATCTCCATCTCAAAGCCACCAACCACTCCTTTGAAGATAGTGACGTACAGATCTTAGCCAGAGAAAAGAAATTGTTTGAGAGGGGAGTTAAAGAAGCAGTTTTTGCTAAAAAAGACAGTCCTTCCTTGAATAGGAATGGGGCCTTAGACATCACCTGTCCCCAATATCTAACTCCATTCTCAGACCCAAAGCAAACAAAGGAAACATAGAGAACAATGGAGTGAGCCATTAGGCCCCTTAAGACTGAATGCAGGTCCATTTAAGATGAAACTGTAAACAATAGCTATTTACACCTTCGGTGTAGTTAGCTCCTCCCTGCAGATAGATGTAAGGCATTGGTCATCAGCAATTCGACCAGAACTTTATAAGCGGCTTGTATAATAAGTGAAACGTCTTCACTCCTACAACTTTTTATCCAGTTGACAGATTTGGCTTTTACTATGTATCAGACCTGGATGACAGAAGGATTACATAGACTTTTGTGCGTATAAAGTAGATGTGACGACCACTACAATAAGAAACCATTAAAGTTGAGCTATTGTCCTATATGGCTTCTGCTTTTTCCTGCTGCGTTCCCAGCAAACCTGCACAGTAAAGTGGTTCCATGTGTAATGGTTAACACTCTGGACTCTGAATCCAGCTATCTGCATTCAAATCCTTGGTGGGACCTTAAAAAGACTTTTATAACTATGTTTAATGAAGTTTGAAAGAAAGCTTTGTAAACTGCACTGTCAAGATGCAGAACCATAGTCACATGGGGAGTCAGATGGACGACCATCACACTTTTAATCTGAGGGTACAGGGTTCAAGTCCCTGTTCAAGCAATTTTCACATTATGTGAACAAAAGCTCTGTTTTCTGCATGGAAAACTGTGTGGACAAATTGATTTGAAGCTTAGGAAAGAGCTGGCTCTTCTGGTATCCTCTGCTTGTGCTCACTAGTGATGGGTAAATGATACCTCAGTGTGTGTATCACACTTTTCCCCTTGTGTGTCGAGACTGTATCACGCTGTGTTGGAAAGTGGTTTAAAAAATGTACTGCAGCTACACTACAAAAGAAACACATTGTAATGAGTTTGCATAACTAAGTGCAAGATATTACTTTTCCATGTGAACATAACAATTGGGCCCATGTTCAATAATCTCTATGTGAAATTAGAGTGAATATTCCTGTGATGATTAATTGTGTGTGTCATATGAGTGCTTGAGGATTTTAAACATTTTCATTAAGAAAAATTAGTTTTTGAAGCATGTTTGGGCTCAAACGATTATCCTCTTGGAAACAATTTCTCCAGCTTCAGAGAAAATTGGCTCTTTTATTATACTTACAATGCATCGATTTAGGGCCTCTTTTCTAGAAGCTTGAAGTAAAAAGGAAAGGTGTTTGATTTAGATTATTATTAGCCTCCATAATAATTAGTGACTAATCACAAAATACTAATCCACCAGTGTACATTCCTCGTGTATTCGGTTTCTTTCATGCTGAGCTCTATGATGCCGGAGCACTGATGATGTTCCGGTTGCATAGGACAACTCCGCTGAGCATTGACGACATTTCACCTGTGGTTCATAAAAATATATATAAAATATTTTGTCTGCCGTGGAAATGGGAATGGAACAAATGACCTGATCAGGTGTTATGAGATCAAAATGATCCCACACGGAAATAACTTTCTCTTTCTTGGAGGGTCCATAGTGACGAACAGCGTCGTAGCAACAAGTGTCTCAATCTGTGCGGGATCCTGATGTAGAACTGGCTCCTCAACGACACGTGACACAATGTGATACAATATGACACAGTCACTGTGTCGGTCACGTGACTTTTCTTAAAGCGATACGCTCAGTGACACAGCTCGGCTGAGGCATCGCTTTCAGCGCATGATACGTGTATCGGTGCCTCGACTCGTTTAGACCATCACTAGTGCTCACTTTACAGTTACTCAAAGTGCCAGAAACTGGCATGTGAAATCATATGAAATGTAAAAGGCTTGAGTGTTTTTTTTTTTCTATTAATTCCTTGGAATGTAAATCAGTTACGATGGTCAGGTTTCAAGTCCCTGTTCAGGAGATTTGTGCACTATGTTACCAAAAGCTGTGTTGAAAACTACCAGG
The DNA here is from genome assembly GCA_019594935.1 of Periophthalmus modestus. Classification (NCBI taxonomy): domain Eukaryota; kingdom Metazoa; phylum Chordata; class Actinopteri; order Gobiiformes; family Gobiidae; genus Periophthalmus; species Periophthalmus modestus. Next base: position 127,652 of record JAIEZT010000130.1, on the reverse strand, counting down.
ACAAAATGACCTTCCAGACAAGAATTGACAGACGGCTTTGACATATTTACATAAAGGTCTAATGAAATCATAGGAATGTAATGTTAAAACTGGCAAGTTCCCTTCTATAATAATTAGCTCCTGTGCAACATCTGAAGAGCAAACATTAGCAGAGGATGGTTTTGATCCATCGACCTCTGGGTTATGGGCCCAGCACGCTCCCGCTGCGCGCCACTCTGCTTAGTCTGTAGCAGGTTGGGACTCAAACCTACTGACATAGAGTTAGGAGGCCAGTGTCTTATATGTTACATTTCTGGGCATACGCACAACTAGCAGACAAAGACACAGATCTGTGCAGATTGCTGGTCCGTTATAAAATCTTTCGGGAATCAGATGGGACATGAACCACCCACCCCTGGTTTAGGATTACATGCCAGCACACTTTCACTGTGCTCCGCATTACCAGACTGCTAAAAGCTACTGCAGATGAGATAAAAAAATCTCTGTTTATCTGTGCATATGACTGAAAGGTTTTTATTCTGCATTCTTTTTAATTGTAACTTTATGATGATTATTTATGTTTTGATTTGTGTGATTTTAATGTCTTGTTCTGTAAAGCACTTTGAATTACTCTGTGTACCAGTTGTACTATACAAATAAACTTGCCTTGGTGCCCGTGGTCATCGGACTCGGGGCAGTGACCCCCAAAAATGGAGGAGTGGCTACAGTAGATCCCAGGAAAAACATCACTTTTTTTTTTATTTCATTTGGTAGGACAATGTATAATTACATTTAGCACAATGGCAGAGATGCTTGTACCAGATTCTACTACCTTTACAGCTAATTTCCATCTGTAGTCCTCAGGGCGGGGGATGGGGGGGGGGGGGTCAACATTAATATTTACATAAACATATAAACACACCACACACACAATACAATTTAAAATGCAAACCTGTGCATGTAACAACTAGGGGTGTGCTAAAATATCGAAACACTGATATGTATCGATATTATTAAAATCGATACGGTATCGATTATTTGTTTCCTAGTATCGATATCGATATTCCCCCCAGATGTTACTCTTTACGGGTGAAGAGAAGCGAGAAGCAAGAGAAACGAAAATGTCTTCCTCCCTTAGAAACATGCCTTAATCAAAAAGCACTTCATTGTGTTTTTTAATCTTCCATAAATGGAAGATAAATGCACCATTTCATGTTTTTTTTTTTTGGTTTTTTTTGGTTGTGAAAATTGGGTTGACCATTTAAGTAAGGTTGAAGGCCTTTATTTTTTTCTGAATCGTGTCATATCGATTTGAAATATATCGAATCGTATCGTATCAAAATCGCACTGTATCGAGGTACGTATCGTATCGGCAGCTTCTTGGTGATACCCAGCCCTAGTAACAACTAAATGTGCACACATCTCAGACCAGAAAAGTGCAGTACTAGGAACAGCAAAGATACTGCACAGAACCCTCAAGCTCCCAGGCCTCTGGTAGAGGTCCTGAGCGTGGAAAAGAGGATGAGACCCCCCCCCCCCCCCCCCCCCCCACAGTGAGGATGAGACTTTTTAGATATGATGTAAGATATATGGAATTATGTATTAAAGAAAAAAAAAGTAAATAAATCTACTAAAAAATTTTTTACAAAACAAGTGTAGTGAGTTTGAGGGTTTGAAAATAAAATATAAAAAGTAAATTTAGTGGAGTTATTGAAGTTTTTTCTTTACTACATGATTCCACAATGAATGAGTGTGTCCACAGTTTGAGAGTTTGACGAGTTGTGTCTGTGACAGGTCTCTGTCTGAACAGAGGAGATAACTCCACTGAATCTAACACTCCTCTGGTTTACAGTTTCTGTTTGTAGGCTCGGTCTACTGAGCTACACGAAGTGTGAACTATGCCTGAGTCATGGTTTGTATGTTTAAATCAAATTTAGACCAAGGAGGGGTAGTAGGAGCGGTCTCCCTCGACCTACAAAAGGCCTTTGATACTGTCTCTCATAGTATCCTATCAAAGAAAATATCACATTTTGGACTGTCTAATCAAACAGTAAATTGGATTACATCATACCTGAGTGACAGGAAACAGTGAGTTTGAGTAAATCACACACTGTCCCCCATTATAGACTGCACCATGGGACTTCTCTATATTAGGGCCTTTGCTTTTCAGTATATACATCAATGATCTCCCCTCAGTGTGCAATACAAATATCATCATATATGTGGACGATACAGTCATGTTCACTCATGGGAAACAAACAGGCATAAATATTCAGATTATCCAAATATCTATATTAATGACAAAAAAATAAAAATGTTAACCATTTTATTTACTTAGGTGTTACTCTTGACTCAAATTTGACCTTTAAGAATCATGTAAAAAAAACTGTGTAAGTCACTGAAATTCAATCTGTCAAATTTTAGGTCCATACGAGGGTCTTACAACTGAAGCATCGCACATGTATTTAAATTCTATGATTTTGTCACACTTTTTGTACTGTGTAACGAGCTGGTTGCAGGCTTGTAAAACAACCTTAAAGCCTCTGGAATCACTGTATAAACGCAAAAACTAAAGATTCACGACAGAAAACCCAGACAGTGTGTGAATAATTTGGTCGGTTGTGTATTTTGTGTATGTGAACTGAATGTTTTTTTTTAATGGTGTATTTGAGGGGCGAGATGTGTTGTATTTGGTGTGTGTACCATATGTTTACAGGTCTTTCATCCATCTACACCAAACTGTTACTTTTACTTAACATCAGCCTGTCCAGGGACTACGGGAGGAAATTAGTATCTTTACTATAACCTGGCACCGAACATCTTTCCTGTTTTTTAAGGTTAATGTGATGTTGTGCACTGTCCCTGTCCAGAAAACCAAACCAAACCATTGTATAATCGTTCAGGCCCCTAATGGATGTCCTCACATCTATTAGCATATTGACTAGCCCTGTTGTTTTCCTTGTTTAGACTGAGGCCTGAGGATGGAGTTGTAGATGGGGGACAGATGATGTCTCAGGCCCCCGTTCATGTTCAAAGGATTGTCTTTCCCAACAAAAATAGCTTCTTTACCTCCCCTCTCAAACCATTTCTTTTCTCTGGCTAAGATCAGTACTTCACTATCTTCAGAGGAGTGGTTAGTGTCTTTGAGATGGAGATGTTTGGAAGACTGGGGTCCAGAGGAGCTCTCACGATGGTGTTGGTACATTCTCTTATGAAGTGGCTGTTTAGTTTGTCCAGTGTAACGCTCACTGCATCTTCACTTCACTGAATGGAGGGACCACATACTTTGTTTATGTCTGGGGGGGCGGTTTTTTTTACGTCTTGTCTCGCGCTCACTGCACCGCCCCGCCCTCCTCACCTGGGGCGCGCGCTCGTCATCGTGCGCGCTCCACAGCTGTGACGTCTGCTCGGTGCAGGCTGCACCGGGCACGTTAGCCGCAGTTAGCTTTTGTGTTCGACCTGGTGGGACCGGCTGTCCTGTTTTCGCCTTTTGTTTGTTCAGGTTAGTTTGGGGATGGTTTTGGTTCTAGGTTTATGATGTCGGCACCGGCTTCTACGGCCCTGTACGGGGTTGGCCCGGTGCCGCATCCTTTTGTTCTGTTTGGCCGCCTCATCAGGTCCACCTTTCTGTTGTTACTTTGTTTTGGGCACGGGAGAGGGTTTTGGGGATTTTTACGTAAATTAATTTAAAATAAGCTATTTATTTAACTTTTTCGTACCCGTTTGACTCCTGTGTCCTCTTTAAATATGTTCGATCCTCCCGGGTCGTAACACTCAGTTGTCCTGTTTTTTGTCTCTCTTAGATCTATAATAATCTGAAAAAGAGAAAAAACGGCTGAGAATGAAAATAAACTGAATAAATAATAAATAATCTTGTTATTTTTAAAATTTTGGATTAGAATGGCGTTGCCATGGTAACGGTATGACGCCCTTTGAGACGTCATCGCTCTGATGATGTCACAGTTTCAATTGTACTTAAGGACACTTCCTCCAGAGACGTCAGTCCGCACAGATCCACAGACAGACAGCAGCACGTCTGAGCAGCTCCTACAAGTATCTACAAAATGATGCAAATATCGGTAAGTACAGTACAACACGACGCTCAGGCCTGGACTGTGGGTCTCTGGGGTCAGTTTGGTCACAGTGGGGTCTGCTCACTTACACTTAGTAAAACATAGTACTTTCTATTAGTAGTGTAATTGTGTCAGATTGTACACAGAAGTCCTCCCTGTGCGCCTCACGGCCCCACGTGTCTCCAGCCTTTCCCTCTGTCATCCCACAGTGCACCTGTGTCCTGGGACAAAACTATTGTTTTTCTAGCTAAAGTGGTACAGACCAGTGACTTTGGCTCATTTTTCTGGTCAGAACTGACTTGTTCCAAAGGTGGTTTACGTTACCTGTGCAAATCATTAGGTGTAAAATCAACGTCCTGTTTGTTTCTCCACAGACCAAAGGCTTTGGTCCATTGTTTCTATGATTTTGTACAATCACTGCCATTTGTGTCCAAAGCAGCTTAAGTTTTAATTATGCATCAAATTCCCCCCAAAATACATTTCTTTTGTTGAGCTAAATAGTCTGCACCTGGATTATTTGTATTTTCACATGACTTATATAACATATATATTTGAACCTGAACTTAACATTGTAGGTCCCACGGACAAAATCTGAAGTTCCACCTTTAGCTTCAAATGTTTAGTAAAGGGTTTAAAAATATTATTTTGGTGGTTTAGCAGAATAGTGTTAAAATGATATTAAACAGGTGTTATATAAGGTTCATTTTAAGAGCAGTTTGGATGCAAAATGAAGCTATTAACAAACAGCTGAAATCATGAACACTCAGGTGTGTGGATCTCCTAATTCTATGTAAATCTAATTGTTGTGTTTTTGTGTTTTCACAGACGACCAGAAAACGAAAAGTATTTGAGGCTTTGAAACCTGAGCCCCATCTCCAAAATGGGTCCTCCACCAAACGTGTGACCCATTTCCGAGTGGGACTCCAGACTGAGCCTCAAACCATCGATGTCGTACCGACTGTGGGTTTGACACAGTTTTGGGCTGCATTACACAGTAAATGTGATCCCAACACCAGGACTTTGCTTGAGTCCAGAACAAAGACTGTGTCTAACAGCAGGCGAGTGACCCGGCTGAGGATCAAGATCCGACCGGAGACCCACACCAAGTCTGGGACTGTGCCCCACCGAGAGTCTCTGCCCCAGACAACAGCCACACCACAGGAGGCAGTCCGGCCCCAGGAGGCAGTCCGGCCCCAAGAGGCAGTCCGGCCCCAAGAGGCAGTCCGGCCCCAAGAGGCAGTCCGGCCCCAGGAGGTTGCCCCGCCCCAGAAGGCTGCAGCGCCCCAGGTGGCTGCCAGGCCACAGCAGAGAAAGGCGCCACAGCAGAAAGAGAACGTCCAGCCTACACGTATTGGGTGAGTTTATCAACACTGTGTAACTGACTATGATGATGTGACTGTGACTAACTGACTGTGACTATGTGACTATGACTGTGACTATGTGACTATGTGGACTATGTGACTATGTGACTATGACTATGACTATGTGACTATGTGACTGTGACTATGTGACTATGTGACTATGACTATGTGACTATGACTATGTGACTATGTGACTATGACAGTGACTATGTGTTTACATAATTAACATGTGAAATGTGATTCTCGCAGATTCCCAAATCTGGGCAACACCTGTTATGTTAATGCAACCCTCCAAGCTCTGATAACAGCTGTGCCCTTTATGAACAACGTTCAGGCTCAGGAGAGAGTCTGGGGCCGACGTCCAGAGGCAGAGTTACTGAGGTAAGATGGAGTCAGGTCAAACATGTGTCAGTATTTTGAAAAGGTCCTATATCACACAAAACTGACTCTGTGAGCTTTAAGCCACATTAGAATGGTGTTCCCTCTTCAAAAAACACACCTGGAGTTGTATTTTGTTTCATTCACACATGAGTAATTTATTATTAGTCTGTCTACATCTCCAAAGCTGAAAATGCTCTGTTCCACCTCATGATGTCATGAAGTGGTAGTTTTCAAGTTAACAGCTCCTTTTGCCTTTTGTTCAGTAGAGAAAGGCAATTCTTGATCTGAAATGATCAACATGATTCTAGTGAAGGTTTATGGAGTTTAAAAACACAGTGGAGCACTTCCTGTATTACCACTTAATGACATCACAAAGAGTGTTTTCAGTTTCAGTTAAATGTGCAGGATTCATGTGTTAAACATGTGTGAATGAAACAAAAGTGGGTGGGTATGTTTTTCTGAGGAAACATCAGAAACATTATAACATAGAGCAGAAACCAGCATAATATGAGCTTTAAACGATTGTGTCTGTCTCCAGGTTTCTCCAGGACATTCGAGACGCCTCAAATGCAGCAAGAAGGGACCAAATCTTCAGCCTGCTCCGAGGATTTAAGCAGACTGTTGCTTCACACGCCTCGGAGTTTGAAGGAAACGAGGAGAAGGTAAGTTCCTCTGTTACATCGTGTCATATTATTAGTCTCCAATTATAAATGCCTCAAGTTCTTGTATCACAGAGCAACTTTATGCTCTTTAAAGTTTGTGCACCTGATTTTTACTGTCACCTGAAAAACTGAACTGGTTCATTTTAAACAATTTGTGAAGGTCCAAAGTTATTCCTCTCTTACCTTAGCATTCTGAGCACCTAATTACTCACCACAATGAGTTTAAGCAGCACTGTTCACAACTTTCAGAGGCCAGAATGTATTTTTACCATCACTGGTAAAGCTAACGACAACTAGCATGCTAGACACATGCCACAACATTTTGGTAAAAGCGCCTTATATGGCTGTTTTAAACTAATGGGATTTACTTGTTTCGTCAGGATGCACATGAGTTCATCACGGCCGTGCTGAACCAAATCCAGGAGCTGGCACCTTCTCTCCAGAGCGCTGCCTCCACCCAGGGCACCACCTACACCTGCCCCGTTAACCAGCACCTGAGATTTGAAATGGGACAACAGCAGGACCTGTAGGAGGTATGTACACAGCACACTACAATCACAAGAATGTGCAGAACAACAGTGCAAAACTATCAAACACATGAATATAGTTGTTTTATTAGAAAGTTGTCACGCTGCGATATGTTTTAAAGGACATAGATGAGCACGATTGACTTTTTTGATCTTTTTAACCATGTTATAACATTGTTCCCTTGTCAAACACACTGGAGTCGTATTTTGAATTCTTGTTTAGTAAGTCCTCCCTCTAAGCCCCATAAAAACATGATTTTAAAATTCTAAGTTTTGGGATGCAACCATAGACTGTATTTCACTAACAAGGACCAGGCCTCAACAATGGTACGATAAAGATATCTACTGATGATATGAATAGATGTGGAGGCTGGTAGAGAGACTCAGGATGGAGGCTCTGTCTCAGCCGATACAGGACCCCCGTCTCTGTAGACGGTGAGGTGTTTGGGCTGAAAAATGAACAGGAGACACAGTGTTGCTGGGATAGGCCTGTATAAATAGGGCTTCTGGGTAATTAGAGGTGTGTTTGAGGTGAGCTGTGGTGAGAGGAGCAGGAGCAGGTTGAGGCTTGGCTGCTGCTGTCAGGCTCGTCATTTTGGTCTTAAAATGTTCATAGTAACCCACTCTACATGATCCTGGACTTTTTATTTTGCTATTTTTCTCTGTAAATCAAAGTATGAACACTGATAACAGACCAACGAGGCATCTTCTTCATGAAATGTGTTTGTTTTTGCAGGTGTGGTAAGGGCTCATCCAGGAAGGAGTCCTTTACAAATCTCTCCCTGGACCTGGTCCCTGGGTGCTCCATTGAAGAACTTCTGCAGCACCATTTGGAGGTAAGCACTGAAAAGGCCAGTCTCTCTGGTACCAATGTTCTCTTTGTTTCAGTATGTACCTTGTAAATAATCCCATGTTTCTCTGTGTGTGATGTAGGAGACCGAGCTGGAGTACAGCTGTGAATGTGGAGGCGCTGTGTCCAGTCTTGGAGTCAAGTTTGCCTCTTGGCCAAAGTAAGTGATGAATGAAAATGTAATAAATACAATGCAAAAAAAAGAACATAAGTGAGTTTAGAAGAATTAAGAATGAACTTAATTATGTTCTTCTCTCTGCAGTGTCCTCATTTTACATCTAAAGAGGTTTACGTTCAGCTCCCACTACAAGCTGCAGAAGGTGGACTGTCCCATTCTCCTGAAAAGAGATCTGGAAGTTGGATGTCCTGAGGGTTTTAGGTTGTATAGGTTGATCAGCATTGTCTCTCACCTGGGAACCACAGCTTACAGTGGTAAGAGTTTCTTTATATTTTGTATGTAAAATGTGTTAAAATTTGTATGTATGGGGAGAAAAATGTGACTTGTTATTGGGATGTGCAGCTGTCCATCTGACAGCTGCACTGCAGACATCGGTGAAGAATTTTACAGCCATGTCTGCTCCCATTGGGCACCACAGTTTTCTAATGTGGACTTGTTTCTTTTAAGTCGTTTTAGATGAATATTACAATGTAGAATGTCCAAATTATAACATACACAGCACAATAGATCTTCTTTACAATGTTGCATATAGTTCCATTTAATTAATTCTTAACCTGCATGTTTTGTCAGGACACTACGTCTGTGACGGCCTGGACCCTGACGACAGCCCCGGAAAGTCCACACATGACTGGCTCACATACAATGACCTGTACGTGAGCCAGAGCACAGGGGAAGAGTGCTGCAAGAGGAGGGAAGAAACATCCTACATCCTCCTCTACCAACGGGGCGGAGTGAGGCTTCTTCGGGAGCATATCCTTTGAGTGGATCATTTGGCCCATTTAGATGGACCAAATGATCCTGTAGTTTTTGTGATTTCGTTTGTTATTTTTGAACTGAATTGAAGAGCACGAGCTCGGGGCTTATACTTGGGTCATTTGAGACCTGGGTGGAAGCCTCACGGGTTTGTATGTGCACAGGTTTGTAAGGAGCTGTGCACATACATGGGCTTTTACTGTTTTCAAAAGGTGCTGCCATCACATACAAGTTTTTCTCACTCTCAGTATATGGAGAGGCCTCTTGTGAAAACTCAGAACCTCCAGAATTCACTCACTGAGCTGCAGAGGCTGCACTAGCACTGATTCATGATTGGCTGCAGGTGCTGGTGTTTAAGTAGTGACAGTTCAAATCAGAGACAGTCCTTATAGTCTCATATGAGATGCATTCTGCTTTCTGATTGGATAATCAGAAAGCAGAATGCTTTGGGGACATAGTGTTCAATTTATTATTCAGTATAAATCTGCATTATAATTGTTATCAGAAAAATCTCATATTTAAGAAATTTAAAATTAAAAAAAGAAAAAATTAGCAGTAGTCTGTTTCCTGAGCAAACATGTCGAAGTCCTATACACACAGTTCCTTACACATAATATGTTTGTAAAAGCTTAATCTTGCTGGCTACACAATGGAATGTGACCAGCAGATGGCGCTGGTGTGGGAGATCACTGCTGCTTTGCTCTTTTGTCCTATAATAGGTTGACTTCATCTGTCCCGCTGCTGTTTGGGGAGTGACACTTCTTGGATGACCCTCACCTGGCTGGATGACTTCACCATACCTGCCTAAACAAAGGATTAATGAAAATAAAAAAAAAAATAAATAAATGATGGGTTGCCCTCTATCTCTGTGGACCTTGACTACAAGGGTTAAACTTTCCAACTTTGTTCAAAATGCAGCAGCACGACATAAAAAGCATAAAATCACCCGGTGCTGGAGTGCTTTTGCTGGCTTCTGTCTAGTTTAGTTACATGTAAAGTTCTCATATAAAGTCATAAAGGGCATGGCCCCATCCTCAGATGCTTTAGTATCATCCAAATAGAGAACTTAAAGTCCCACTGCGGGACATCACATTAGAACAGGGTTAGAGAGAAGAGGCACATTCTGAGAAAAGTGCATTTATTTCAGCTGTGCATTTTACACAAATGCAACACAACTGATGACAACTTCCTGTTCAACTGTACAAACCCCGCCCACTGTCAATCAAAACGAGAAAAACAAACAAAAAACAATAAAACTCACTGTGTCCAACTCAGCAAAACTGTCCAAGAGGAGTCCAGCAGAGCAGAGGACCAGAGAGGACGTCCAATCAGAGCAGAGGAGCAGAGAGGATGATCCCAGGGGGCACGAATGACCCCGGGGAACATGCTTTTCTTTTGCTGTACTAGAATAAAGTGTAATTGCACATCCACTACAGTAGGTGGCAGTGGCGCTCTCATTGTTAGAGTGTGAGTATTAGCTCTAGGCCATAGAATTAATACTGTGTTGCACATGTACACAGCAAAGAGAAGGAGATAGTGAACTGTCGGGAATGATTATTTCATATAACATGATCAGATCATATTCTGAACTTATGTTTGTGTGTGTGTGTTCTACGTGGCGTGTGTACTCTGAACTTAAGATCAGATAAACTCCTGTGTTTGTACTTTGTATTTACTTGAACCAGGTGACATCTTACGCGTCTATACGTTTCTGCAGAGTGTGTAAATTTCAAGTCAGATATATGTTCTTTGTCCATTCTGAATTAGATGACCTCATATACGGATGTACATTTTTGGTCAAATCTGCCCATCTCAAGGAAATATGTGTGTACCTTTGAACCTGTTGTTGTACACTTGTCTCCACTGAACTCAGATGACGTTATGTATGCTGTGCACTTCAAGCTAATGATTAAGCAAGTTATGATGCATCTGATGGGTACTTAAACAGTCACTGTAGAGATGTAAAACTAGGAGACAGTAAAGACAGGAGACAGTCATGGGACAGTGGTCTTTGACTTCAATGACGCCTGAATAAACGACTCAATGATGAAACTGCCTGCGCCCTCCCAATTCTTGTTTTTGCCATCATTTCTCAAAGTTCACAGTTTTTGTTGAGTGGTAAGTCTTATTGAAACCTATGTTCACACTTTATAACATCCACTCAACACTTACTGAAGCACAGAGCAAGAAGCAGCAGGAAATATGTTCTAACTTCTACATTCATTTGTTTTCATGTAGGAGTCAGATGTGAAGAGCTCACTGCTCTAAAGCCTGAGGTCTGTGCTTCAGAAGGCTCCTCTGTCTCTCTGGGATACTCTTATCACCAAGAACCAACGTTCAGTGATTATTTCTACTGGTACCGGCAATATCCAGGAAAATCTCCAGAATTCCTGATTTCACATTATGGAAATGGAATGTCAATATCAGAGAAAGTAAAAGGACTAAAGTTTGAAGTAAAAAGTTCAAAACATCTCTCTGCTGCTGTGTCGTCTGCTGCAGTGGGAGACATTACAGAATAGATCCAGACGTCTCCTGTTTGTTCAGTTATTTGTGAAGGTTCATCACAGAAAGACACTTCGAGATTATGACACTTATATGTTGATTAAATCCTCAAAGCTCTCACTAAAGAGTGTATGAACCTGGAGTTTAGAGCATGTGTGAGAATCAAACACATTCACCAACCTTAAAGAGGCTCAATCATCCAGAAAACTCACAGTAACAGCTTCAAGGGTCAGGACCAGAGACTGGATCAAATATATGAAACATCACAACAGAACAAGGCTGTCTGCATAATTCTTCTGCTGTGATCATTTGAGTCAATGTAAGTTTCACTCCACAAAGAGTCAGTTTGTGAAGAACAAGAGGAACGTTCTCCTGAGATCAGATGTTCCTCTGAGCCTCGTGTTCTGACGTGAGCAGCAGGAGGTGGACTCCAGGAGGATGAGAGGTGTGCCACAGGGCTCTGTTCTTGGACCACTCCTTTTCACTGTTTATAGAAATGCTCCAGGGCCTCGTGTCTTTTTATCTTCACACAACAAACCACCAAGTGTGACATACTTTTATGTCTTTTTCACACACGTTAGTGGCTCTGTGGACCGACCCCAGTGAGCACTAGATTTAGTTCCGTTTTACTTTTGGGTCGGTCTTGTTCACAAACACTGTGCATCATTCACCCCAAACACAAACCTGTGATCAATTCATTCATTCGTTTTATCCAGGATGTGGATGTGAATCCAAGTTATAACATAATGATCCACAGATGTCATGTACTTTTATAGTAGACACAAGTACAATATGTCATCTTTAACTTAAAACTCTGCAACAAACCCCACAGACTGTACCATCTGTGAAAAGGTGAAACATGAAGCACCTCTAACAATGAGATATGCTCCCACAGAACAGAAAACATATTCTCCAGACTCTCCATCAGCTGCAGCCTCTGCTCTGTCACAACAAACATTACACCAAATCCTGTCCTTTAGTCCGTCTGCAGTGGAGCAGGACACAGGCTCCATCAGCAGAACCTCTGCAAATGAACCATGTGGAGGATTTAAACTTCACTGGAGTTCATTTGGTGTCAATCAGTTTTTCTTATAATTCAGCCATAAAATAACTTTTTCTCATAATTTTGGTTTCAACCTGACTTCAGACTAAGGGTTAATGCAAAATTTAGCTTTAATTTATAAACAGAAGTTTCTTAGTGTCCTCCTCTCTCCTGTAGGTGGCGCTGCTCTTGTGTAGACTCTGTATTTCTGAGCTCACCTGTTTCACAAACATGTGTCTGTCAGACTGGGACCAAAACTGGTTTAAAGAGACACATCCCTTGTCTATGAACATAAACCTCCACACGTCCACCAGGGGGAGACACTGAGTGAGACTGTGACTGTGCTGACAAACGTCTTCCATCTTCAGGTCTGTGAGGATCCAAGTGCAAAGTCCTCAGATCCATGGAGCGTCTCAGAGCCATGTCCCTCTGTCCTCTGCTGCTCGTCTCCATTCTAACAGGTCTCATTCTTTTCTCATCATTTCTACAGCTGCGATGAACAAACTAACTTATTTTTGAACTACACAACTACACGCTTTACTGTAAATGTGGAGGTGACTTATGTCTTCTGCACAGAACTTAATATTCCTGTGTCTCTATGAGCTAAATATTAAATAGAGTAGATGTGTATCTCCATGTTAGTTCCTCATTGAGCCCTGTGTGTTTCAGGTGTGAGCGGTGATGTCCTCTCTCCTCTCAGCCTGGAGCAGTCTGTCTCAGAAGGCTTCATGGTGTCTGTGTCCTATCAAACCTCAGCACCTATAGATGCAGGAGATGATTTCTTCTTTTATCGTCAGAATCCTGGAGACACTCCTCAGTTCCTCTTCTATGTCTCTGGAAATAACTTTTCGAAACCAGCTGTGTCTGTCCAGTCAGACATACGACTCTCAGCTAAACTCTCGGACAGCAGACGTGGAGTGGAGCTGCTCCTGTCGTCTGCTGCAGTGGGAGACTCTGCTGTGTACTACTGTGCTGTGAGGCCCACAGTGACAGGAAACCCACAGACTCTGAACAAAAACCTCTGAGAGAAAACAGCAGTACTGCACATGTCCACTAGAGGGAAACACTGTCTAATTGTGAACTTCAGCATAGACCGCACACAATCACAAAAGCATCAAGAGGTGCGAGAGGAGCCAGACTGTAAGAGAGGAGCAGACACAGACACTTGAGAGGATTTGAGCTTTTAAGATGGAGTCTGCCCTGTGTACACTGCTCTCAGCTCTGGTTGTGCTCCTGTGTTCTTCCCCAGAGTGTAAAGGAGAAGACACAGTGACCCAGCCACAAGGAGACTCTGTCACTCAGGGACACACAGCCACAATACAGTGCACTTTTAAAACCAGCAGCTCTGGTCCAACTCTGTTCTGGTACAAGCAAGAAGGACGAGGAGTTCCTAAATACATGCTGAAGAAAAGTAAATCAGGATCAGACTGGATTCCGACAATTAAATCTAAAGAGTTTAATGACAAGATATTTGAAGTTGAGGCTGAGGAGAACTCTTTCTCTCTGAAGATCCAGGATGTGGATGTGACAGACTCTGCTGTGTACTACTGTGCTCTGAGGCCCACAGTGACAGGAAACACCAAAACTCTGAACAAAAACCTCTGGAGCAAAGACAACACAATACTGCAGTAGCTCCACTAGAGGGAGACACTCTCTGTGAAGCTTCAGACTAAAGTCCGAAATCCAGATCCACCCACAGACTCTGAACAAAAACCTCTGAGAGAAAACAGCATTACTCCACATGTCCACTAGAGGGAGTTCATATTACAGAGTACATGCAGACGTCTCCTGTTTGTTCAGTTTTTTGTGAAGGTTTATCGCAGAAAGCTGCTTCATTGAGCCATAACATTATGACACTTCCATATGTTGAGTAAATTGTCAAATCTCCCACTAAAGAGAGTTTGAACCTGGAGCTCAGAGCATGTGTGAGAAACACATTCACCAACCTTAACATGACATTATTTTATAAACTGAGGTTTTCCCATTGAACTAAGTATGTTTTTTTAAAGCTCTTGTTGGGAGAAGTTTTTATTTTGTTTTTTGTTTGTAATATGCACCATGTCATTTTATTCTATTATGTTTAAATTTGAATTTTTTTCTATGTGATTTGCAGTAAGACATTTTTTAGTTTTTTATCTTTTCAGTTTTGTTGGTTTGTATTTTTGTTAAGTATTATTATCAAAATCAAACTAAAACTTGCTCTGTTCTCTTCAGAGCTCACTGGTCCTGTTATACAGCTGGGACCTTGAGACATTCTTGGCACTTTGTTTAACTCTTTGTCTTTGTCTGACATGAGTCTTCTCCAAAACGTCTATTCTATGATCATCTCCCACATAGATTATTGTTTAACAACTTAGTCTCTTGCCTGCCCCATAACACTTAAAACCATTGAAAACCTCTATAAAAGAGGCCTAAAAATACTCGACCAAAAACCCATTTCCCACCATCACTGTCACATTTTGAAAAAGCATAAACTACTGGACTTTAACAACATGGTCAGTCTTAAAAGAGCTTGTCTAATTTACAAGGTCCTACCCTCCCTCACATCACCACCTTTAAAGGAGAACATTAAATATAAAGACAATTCAGCCAGGACCACACGAGCCTCCTCCAGAAGTGACCTGCTGATCCCCACAGACAGATCACCTTTGGTCAGAATGTATCTGTCCAAGGAAGGAACCTGTGGAATCGTCTCCCAGTCGCCCTGAGAGAATGTCCCACATACAGATGTTTTAAAGCTCAAATGAAAAACTGGTTATGGTCAAACCAAACATGCTTCATCTATAGTGACAATGTGATTTTAACTGTTCCATAGAGACAGATTTGCATCTATGAGCAAATATGAAGGAGGAGGGAGTAGAAAGTAACTTGAATGAGTCAAACTGAGTGAAATAATGGGACTGTGTAATGACTGGAATGTGCAATATTTGTATGGTGTAATTATGGGAACTGTGCAATAAGTATAATGTGCAACTATTTGAACTGTGCGGTGAATGTAGTTTGCAATTTTAACTTGACCCTTTCATGACCCCAGCCCCTGGGACAACAGACGGAAATGAGACTTTGGATATAATCTGGTGTATTCACATTCATGTTGTTTCATTTCTGTCCATTAATACACATTGTCCCAGTCAAATAAATAAAAAAAAGAAAAGAAAAAATAGTCATTCAGTAAGTAAGAGCTGTGAGTTTTTATTTTATCCCCTTTTCTTTCTTATTTAGATTTATGCCATGGCCTCAGGCTGCAGCCATGATGTGTCACTCCATCACCCCAATTCACTCCCTCCTCTTCTCCGTGTACACAGACTGCTGCACCTTCAACCACCACTAAGTGAAGCTGATCAAGTTTGAGACACACCACTCTCATCAGGCTCATCTCAGGCGGAGATGAGTCTGACAACAGGAGAGAGGTGGACCTGCTGGTGACCTGGGACAGTGACAACAACCTGGAGCTCAACGGCCAGAAGACAGTGGAGATGATCAGAAGAATATATCATTATATAACACGTGTCACTATATAAAACGTGTCACTATATAACACCTGTCACTGTATAACACCTGTCACTATATAACACCTGTCACTATATAACATGTGTCACTGTCACTTTAAACATCTGTATTTAAGCTGTTTTCACTCATTTCTTTGCTCTGTTGTTCTCTTCTCTCTGTATATTTTGTATTTTTATATCAAAGTCTATTATTGACCTTATTTTAATGCAGGGCCTTATTTTATTCCATCACTTTATATTATTCTTTGTTTCACGTTGCTCCATAACGCTGAAGCAAGTTCCTCGTTTGTGAATTCTGTTCAATGACAAAGACAATAAAACTTATTCTGATTCTGGTCAGAGCTATAACTATTATGACTTTAAAAACAGCAACACATACAACAAAACTTTAGTTGATATAGAGAAGAAACAACTCACCTGAGAGTTTCAGATCATGACCCTCACAGTCACAGTCTGTAAACTTTACAAATGGGAGTAGGCCAGAGTTTTGTTCTTGTCAGCGAGCAGGTGAATGTAGTGATTGTCATTCCACTATTTCACTGCTTGACCTTTGCTGTGATGAATAAAACAGAAGCAAAGAGAAACTGTGTCATTGTAAATGAAGCACTTCTGCACCATGAGCAAAACCACATTCACATAATGCTCTCACACACTGAAGAACAAGAAAAAGACCTTTTTGGACACTCAAAGACACTTTACTGTGCATTATTCAGTCTCTCCCACACTCTGTGGTGGTAACAAACTACTGTAGCCACAGCTGTCCTGGGGCAGACTGACAGGAGCCCATCTCCCCCCTCGACCAAACACCAAACACTCACACAGGATTCATGCACAGAGGACACAACAGTTTGGGCTGATATGGAGTTTTTGAGTCAATACAACATCTGATATTTGTCTTGCTTCTGTGGCATGATAACCATATACATTTTTAAATCATATCAAGTTCCTCAAATGTATGTTCAGTTCAAGTAAAGATCAGAAATGATAAATGTTGCTATCTGGGATGTAAAATAATTAGTATAAACACGCAGAGGTATGACTATGTTTGACTTAGTCTGTTCAAAAACAGCACACAGAGATTGAAGCAGCACAATAAATATCAGTACTGACTATCGATGTCCGCCAGTTTTTCCTGAGCTCAGAAAAAAACAACTCAAGTCACTAGGGCGCCCTCTAGAGAGAGCGCAGCAGAGTCCAAAATGTAAGACTTCTTTCGATAAATCAGCTTTTTATTGTTGCAATGAGTCAGTGGAATAGTTAAAGCCAAATGAGATTATAACATGCACAAGTTTTCAAATGTTTGCACATGTGACAAAGAAATGGCTCATGTCAAAGCAAGTTTGCACCATCAGTGAATGTGTGAAAGAAAGAGGATTAGTATATAGTGTTCCCTCGTTTATGTTCCAAAAATATCGTGTGATAAATGAAATCCGTGAAGTAGAAAACCTAATTTTTGTCTCTCTCCTCTGACCGCGCCTCTTCGTCCTGGTGCTGTTCCACTATAATGTTTCATAAAGAGTTTTAGTTTTTGTGCAGATGATGTTGGTTTCCAGTGTAATGTTTTTTTTTCTTTCCCTGCAGCCACTGATGCACAAAGCTGAAGCAGACTCCATCCTTACTTGTTGTTGCATTTACAACCCTTTTTGGCATCTTTGTTCAAACTTGTTGCTGCTGTCGTCTTATGTTTTTTTTTCCTCCTTCTTTATGAGACGAACCAAAGATTATTTATCCCGTAATGGCGCCCCCGTACAGATGTGTAACTTCTACCTGCCCTCAGCGTGTCCATGTCCTGCTTAAATAGAACAACACGGACAGTTACAGCTCGTCTTTATTCAACTTCACTCATCTCCTCTCATCTGGTGCACCCGTGTATTTTGATGTATGTACCTTATGTTTACAGGTCTTCATCCACCTACACCAAACTGTTTCTTACTTAACATCAGACTTTTTTCCAGGAAATACAGGTGGTAATTAGTATCTTCTTTGCTATAACCTGGAACCATATATCATACCTGTTTTTTAATGTCATTATAATGTCGTGCACTGTCCCGGGCCACACCAATAGTGATACATGACACATCCCTGACAACAGTATGAACTGGGGTCGAGTTGGAGAGTGAACTCATGAACCACTGAACCACTGAACCACTGAACCACTGAACCACTGAACCACTGCTGTGACAAGAGACCTGAGGGAGGAGCCAGACTGTAAGAGAGGAGCAGACACAGACACTTGAGAGGATTTGAGCTTTTAAGATGGAGTCTGCCCTGTGTACACTGCTCTCAGCTCTGGTTGTGCTCCTGTGTTCTTCCCCAGAGTGTAAAGGAGAAGACACAGTGACCCAGCCACAAGGAGACTCTGTCACTCAGGGACACACAGCCTCAATACAGTGCAAGTTTCAAACTTCTGAAACTTCTGATACTGCATATCTGTTCTGGTACAAGCAACAAGGACAAGGAGCTCCTAAATACATGATGAAGAAATCCAAAGGAGGATCAGAATGGTTTCCAACAACAAAATCTGCAGAGTTTGATGAAAAGCGATTTGAAGTTGAGGCTGAGGAGAACTCTTTCTCTCTGAAGATCCAGGATGTGGATGTGACAGACTCTGCTGTGTACTACTGTGCTCTGAGGCCCACAGTGACAGGAAACACCAAAACTCTGAAACAAAAAACCTCTGGAGCAAAGACAACACAATACTGCAGTAGCTCCACTAGAGGGAGACACTCTCTGTGAAGCTTCAGACTAAACACAGACGCAGCAAAGCCAAAAGTCAGTGTGAGAATCTAAGCAGACTTCAGAAATTATTTCTATGACAACATGCTTCAAGCGGACAGAGCCCCATGAACACACACTCTCACTTTTCCTATACGCCGTGGTATTTTCTTTCACCTGTGTCTAAATACTGATATGTGAGACTGTACGAGCTGATGACAACAGAGAATCAGAGAAAACGACACAGACACAGACTCAGACTCACCTGCGCAGACAGACTCAGACTCACCTGCGCAGACAGACTCAGACTCACCTGTGCAGACAGACTCAGACTCACCTGTGCAGACAGAGGCAGGAGGAGACTGTCGCTGATATTAAGTTGATCCAAACTGCCTTGTCAGATGAAGGTGTCATAAAGCAGTTCTGTGGCTCCCATTCATACAAATATACATGATCTTAACGCTTTTTTCCCAGTTTCAATCATTTTTACTGTCACAGCAGACTGCACAGGTCGGCCCGAGGTCGGCTGTGTTCACACTCTCCCCGCTCCAGACTGTGAGTGGATCCGCTCCAAAAGCTCCAGTTTGAAGCGCTCTTGGACCGGTCGTTTACTGTGGTCCAGAGTGAGACTGTGTGACTGCTCTTTTCTGTCCACCTAATAGTGGCAGTGTGAAAACGACCTAAAACAGCCTTTCACTGGGGCTGTTTTTGCTCCAGGTTTTAATGATGGAAGTAAAAATAACACCAAAGTCAGTAAAATACAAATAAGACTAATCTGATTTAAACAAAAGTGAAGAAGTGAAAGCTCGTACTGCACATGGCACTAAACACAGCAGATAAATGAGCACGTGGTGGATTATTGGGCTCCTGTCAGTCACACACACAGAGTATCTCTAGTGAAACCTCTGGTGTGGGCTCTCAGGACAGAAGTGCTTCTGACTTCATCCACATGTAATGTGACTATTTTCAGTCAGAATCAGACCCAGACTTGACACCACACCACACAGGCTCTGAATATATCAGCTTTATGGGAACATTTAACAGTGTAAATCTGGAGATACTTTGTCACTATTTTCAGGCTGTTCACTTTGTTGAGCCCAATATTTTCTTAAACATCTGTACATCACCTCCACATTTAAATCTCTCATTATATATACAGCTTATGTGTAAAACAAACTTATCTAACAAGAATCTGCAACTGTGAGACTTGTACAGTGAAGTGTGGGAGGAGCATATCCTCCAAAAAGGGCAGTGAGACTGAAGCAAGAAAGAAGCACAGAAGCAAAGAGTGTCACCAACTTAAAGAAACACTTCTGAGGACTTTTTAAGATGGAGTCTGCCCTGTGTACACTGCTCTCAGCTCTGGTTGTGCTCCTGTGTTCTTCCCCAGAGTGTAAAGGAGAAGACACAGTGACCCAGCCACAAGGAGACTCTGTCACTCAGGGACACACAGCCACAATACAGTGCACTTTTAAAACCAGCTACTCTGCTCCAACACTGTTCTGGTACAAGCAAGAAGGACGAGGAGCTCCTAAATATCTGCTGAAGAAAAGTAAATCATCATTAACATGGTCTAAAGCAATCAAATCTAAAGAGTTTAATGAAGAGCGATTTGAAGTTGAGGCTGAGGAGAACTCTTTCTCTCTGAAGATCCAGGATGTGGATGTGACAGACTCTGCTGTGTACTACTGTGCTCTGCAGCCCACAGTGACAGGAAACACCAAAACTCTGAACAAAAACCTCTGGAGCAAAGACAACACAATACTGCAGTAGCTCCACTAGAGGGAGACACTCTCTGTGAAGCTTCAGACTAAACAGAAATAGGGGCAAGAATCAACATTAGACGTGTAACATACTGTAACATTTATAGCCAAGGCCAATTTGTAATGTTTGTCCCTAAGAGGGCTTTTACAAAAGGCAAAAATACCCATGGTTCACTTTATGCAATGTACAAAGGCGGGTGCCGTTTATCAGTAAGTAACCTCGAGTGACGGCACATAGACATGGTCAAAGCCACCATTTTACTCGGCATTTCCATTTTACACTTCTCTAACATCTGGTGCCCCATTCATTCAAAATGACCGCCGTCACACCCATTCCGAAGAAACAGGGACATAGACGAGATTTTGGACAAAGCAGTGGCTGGTCACCTGCCACATCATCATCTGCCCAACCATGAGCTCTATGAACTGTTCCAATTAGGATTCAGACTCCATCATAGCACCGAAAAGGCACTAATCAAGATCACAAACACCCTACTCAGAGCTGCACACAGAAGAATCACCACACTCATCCTCCAAGACTTATCGGCTAGATTTGACACCTCTCCCACTCCATCCTCCTCGACGTCCTCTCCAAATACACTGGACTGACTGGTACTGCACTGTCCTGGTTTCAGTCAAACCTTTTCAACAGACAACAGTTCATTTCTCTCAATGGCTCCCGCTCACTTTCTTCTCTCATCCACCCAGGTGTACCACAAGGTTCTGTGCTCGGTCCACTTCTGTTTATCATTTACATTCTGCCCCTTGGACAAATCATACAAAAATATGGACCCAACTTCCATATTCAACAGCCCTGGTCCAACCTGCACTGGCTTCCCATTAAATACTGGATCCTGACAAGACTCTGCTCCTCACTTACAAGTCTCTCCCCAGCCAGGCCCCTCAGTACCTCTCAGACCTGACATTTACATATTTAAATGCCATGATTGTCTCACACCTTCGATATTGTGTTATGAGCTGGTGTCAGGAGTGTAAATCATCCTGAAAGTGAAGCCGGGGCGCAGCGCATAAAAATACAACTCACTATACCACTGAATCTGTGGGAGCCCTGCTCATGTTTTTTTCCTTCTTGTTCAATTTTGTTTCTTAAAAAAATCTCCTCTAAAGTCTTATCTTTTAATCCAGGTGCTTAGTCTCCATGTGCCAAAGCAGGTTTGAAGGTTTCATTGCCTCGTTCACTTTTCTCCACATATTACGTGGACTGGGCGCATGAGAGTCACCTCTACAGACAAACTCATATTTTAAGCAGGACTCCTGCTCCTCTTCTGGCTCCTCAGTTTGGCCTTTTCCCCTTTGCAAAAAAGCTCCAAAGACTTTTGTTTTGGCATTTTCACAAGCTTGTGGGTCTAGTTTTGGGCAACGTGTCTGATGTTTTATACATGATACTTCACCGCGGAGACTAGAGCAGATCTAGCACAGATATAATAAACTCGCCGTTGTATCAAATGGATTTATGTGGTGATTTCCTGTCAGGATTTTCATTATATATCTACAGACGAGCTTATTATGTGTCATGAGGGACGGGCGAAAGTTACGTCGGAGAAGATGCAGCCGCTGATAAATTATTTACTGTTTTTGTGTGGCCCTGTAGCAAAAGTGTAACGGACCGGGACCGGTCCCAGGCCGGTGGTTGGGAATCACTGTCTTATTGTATTTAGACTTTACATAAATTACATGTTATTTGCATGTTCACCATTTATAACATCAACTTGTCCAGGGACTGTAGGAAAATGTAGGTGGAAATTCAGTTTTGCTCTGACCTGAAACAAATATATCAAGTGTTTTTCACCTGATGTGTTCATGTTCATGTTCATACAGGGGGAAAGTCACTGTTATGAATGAAAGATTTCAGATGAGGTGAAAGGAAGAGCTCTACTATGAAGTACTTTTTACTACTGCACATTGATCCATTTCAATCAGTTTACATTGTCAATAACCTCTTTTGTTTCTTACATGATTAGAAAGATTGAGCTTGGATTTCTCTGAATGTTCTTCACACCAGACGTTTGATTTCTAACCCAGCTGCCCCAACTATTTCATCTATATTATAAAAATACTATTATACTGTTGAAAAAAGTGAAAATTGATAGAAAAAACAGATTCTGTCTGAGGTCATGTATTTAGAGACCTGCAACTGCATCAGTGTCACAGCCACAGAGAGACCTGAGGGAGGAGCCAGACTGTAAGAGAGGAGCAGACACAGACACTTGAGAGGATTTGAGCTTTTAAGATGGAGTCTGCCCTGTGTACACTGCTCTCAGCTCTGGTTGTGCTCCTGTGTTCTTCCCCAGAGTGTAAAGGAGAAGACACAGTGACCCAGCCACAAGGAGACTCTGTCCCTCAGGGACACACAGCCACAATACAGTGTAGTTTTAAAACAACTTCTAACGCTCCATATCTGTTCTGGTACAAGCAAGAAGGACGAGGAGCTCCTGAATACATGATGAAGTTGTTTGGCAAAACAATATTGAAATCTGCAGTTTTCAACAAACCAAAGTTTGATGCTGAGCTCAAGTTGAACATGAAGACTCTCTCTCTGAAGATCCAGGATGTGGATGTGACAGACTCTGCTGTGTACTACTGTGCTCTGAGGCCCACAGTGACAGGAAACACCAAAACTCTGAACAAAAACCTCTGGAGCAAAGACAACACAATACTGCAGTAGCTCCACTAGAGGGAGACACTCTCTGTGAAGCTTCAGACTAAACACAGACGCAGCAAAGCCAACTGTCAGTGTGAGAATCTAAGCAGACTTCAGAAAGTTCACATGAGGATCAGCTGTGACCATAACACTACAGACGTGGTGATCATTAAGAAAGTGACTGGACTGATCGATCACTTCAGATCTGGTAGAAATAAATTGTGGTGAGCTGCAAGGCTCAGTATTGTGGCCGACATTGTTTTTAATGTGTGAAAATGATATTATGCAGTGTTGCAAAAAACATGACATCTGTATTTTTTGCAGATGAAACGTCTTTGCATCAGGAAAGTGGAAAATATCAGCTTTTGTTGACCCAGCAACTTTAACAAATTCTAGACCAATATCTTATGTATCAGTATTGTGCAAAATTCTTTAATCTCTTGTGAGCAATTAAAATATTTTTTATTTTCCAATTCAAACCTGTCAAAATATCAGTCAGGCTTTAGAAAAAAACAGCACTGTTACAGCTTCTGTGAAGGTGATAAATGATATTATTTTTGCTCTTGACAAGGAACAATATTGTGCATCACTTTTTATTGATCTGTCAAAAGCATTTGATAGTGTTGATCATATTGTTTTAAAGAGAAGACTTCTTCAGTCAGGACTGTCAGAGCAAGCAGTTGATTGGTTCTCTAATTGTCTGAGTAATAGAACCCAGTGCATTAAAAATGAAGGTCTATGTTCTGAATTAGCTACTGTCCACAAGGGGGTGCCACAGGGTTCTATATTAGGTCCCCTCCTATTCATTATTTATATCAATAATTTGGGACTCAATGTATCTGAGGCTAATATATTCTCCCCCTTGGTCTTCTGTTCCGTAAACACAATATTCACTTTTCACTGTTGATGACACCCAGCTCTACATCTCCACCAAACCTTCCTCATCTCTCCCTCCGACCTCTCTTACCCTCTGTTTACAGGAAATTCATTCCTGGTTCTCCTCCAACTTCCTCCAACTGAACAGTTCTAAAACTGAAGTCCTCCTAGTAGGCACCGCCTCTACTATCTCCAAATCCAACAGCTTCTCCATCTCCATCCATGATTCCACTGTCCTTCCTTCCCCTCAGGTCAAGAGTCTGGGTGTCATCCTCGACAGCACACTTTCTTTCCACTCCCACATCAGTAACATCACCGCTCTGCCCACTATCACCTCCGCAACATCTCTCGTCTCCGTCCCTCTCTCACTCCTCACACCTCTGCCATACTTGTTCACAGTCTCGTCACCTCCTGGATTGACTACTGTAACTCCCTCCTCTATGGTCTCCCCAACAAATCCCTCCAGCTTCTCCAAAACTCCACAGCCCGCATCATCACCAGGACCCCATCTTCTCACCACATCGCCCCCATCCTCCAAGAACTACACTGGCTTCCCATAAAACAGAGAATCCACTTCAAAATCCTCCTCACCACCTTCAAAGCTCTCCATAACCTGGCCCCACCTTACATCTCTGACCTCCTCCACATCTCCATTCCCTCTCGCTCCCTCCGCTCCTCTTCCTCTCTCCAGCTCTCTGTCCCCTCGTCTCATCACCATCGGGGTCAGAGCCTTCAGCTGCTCTGCTCCTCGGCTCTGGAACTCTCTCCCTCCTGACCTCCGCGACGTTGACTCTCTTCCACTTTTTAAATCCAGACTCAAAACCCACCTGTTCACACAATCCTACACCACATAATCAGTCACTCTCACCATCGTCCAGTTTTGTATCTCTGTTTTATCTGTAAATATGTGTTTTTAACTTTGTCTTGTACAGTTTCCTTGTGTGTCCTGAAAGGTGCTTTCAAATAAAATGTATTATTATTATTAATATACATTTTTATGCTGATGACACAGTTATTTACTGCTGTGGATCAGCTCTTGATCAGGACATTGAATCCTTGCAGAAAGCCTTTGTTGCTGTCCATCAATCTTTACTTCAAATAAAATGAGTTCTCAATGCTGATAAAACCAAGCTTATGTTGTTTTCTACTTGTAAGAAGATGCCTCATACAATCCCCACAGTGTCACTGTAGAAGGACACAACATGGTGGTTCATGAGTATAAATACCTTGGTATATTGATTGGTGACTCCCTCACTTTCAAACCACATGTGGAGAATCTTGTCAAGAAACTGAGACTAAAATTGGGTTTTTATTTTTGTTTTTGTTTGAAGTAAAGAAGCGACTTTCCTCTCTGTGTTGGATTATGGAGATCTGTTTTATATGAATGCTTCAGCTCAATGTCTTCGAGGGGTTGACACTGTTTATCCTGCTTCTCTAAGGTTTATGACTAACTGTAAAGCAATGACACATCACTGTGAGTTGTATTCTCGAGTGGGACGTCCTGCCCTGGCCATTTGAAGGAGGAAGCATTGGTTCACTTTCATTTATAAGGCAATGCTTGGACTACTGCCGACGTACATCTGTTCCTTACTGTCACAGAGCAGGGCTGATTCTTGTTCTCTTCGTTCACTTCGTGAACTAGAGGGAGACACTCTCTGTGAAGCTTCAGACTAAACACAGACGCAGCAAAGCCAACTGTCAGTGTGAGAATCTAAGCAGACTTCAGAAAGTTCACATGAGGATCACTCAGCTGTGTTTTGGACACATGTTTCCTTTAATGGCAGCACTGCTCCTGCTTTTGTTGAGTGGTAAGTCTTATTGAAACCTATGTTCACACTTTATTACATCCACTCAACACTTACTGAAGCACAGAGCAAGAAGCAGCAGGAAATATGTTCTAACTTCTACATTCATTTGTTTTCATGTAGGAGTCAGATGTGAAGAGCTCACTGCTCTAAAGCCTGAGGTCTGTGCTCCAGAAGGCTCCTCTGTGTCTCTGGGATACTCTTATCACCAAGAACCAACGCTCAATGATTATTTCTTCTGGTATCGACAATATCCAGGACAATCTCCAGAATTCTTGATTTCACATTCTGGAAAAGGAATTTCAATATCAGAGAAAGTAAAAGGACTAAAGTTTAAAGTGGAAAGTCAAAACATCTCTCTGCTCCTGTCGTCTGCTGCAGTGGGAGACTCTGCTGTGTACTACTGTGCTGTGAGGCCCACAGTGACAGGAAACCCACAGACTCTGAACAAAATCCTGTGAGAGAAAACAGCAGTACTGCACATGTCCACTAGAGGGAGACACTGTATATTTCTGAACTTCAGCCTAGACTGCACACAATCATAAAAGCATCAAGAGGTGTGAGAGGAGCCAGACTGTAAGAGAGGAGCAGACACAGACACTTGAGAGGATTTGAGCTTTTAAGATGGAGTCTGCCCTGTGTACACTGCTCTCAGCTCTGGTTGTGCTCCTGTGTTCTTCCCCAGAGTGTAAAGGAGAAGACACAGTGACCCAGCCACAAGGAGACTCTGTCCCTCAAGGACACACAGCCACAATACAGTGCACTTTACACACCACCGCATATCAATCTCTGTTGTGGTACAAGCAAGAAGGACAAGGAGCTCCTAAATACATGATGATGTTGATTGGTGAAACAATATTGAAATCTGCAGACTTTGACAAACCCAAGTTTCACGCTGAGCTGAACATGAATGTGAAGTCTCTCTCTCTGAAGATCGAGGATGTGGATGTGAGAGACTCTGCTGTGTACTACTGTGCTCTGAGGCCCACAGTGACAGGAAACACCAAAACTCTGAACAAAAACCTCTGGAGCAAAGACAACACAATACTGCAGTAGCTCCACTAGAGGGAGACACTCTCTGTGAAGCTTCAGACTAAAGTCTGAAATCCAGATCCACCCACAGACTGAACAAAAACCTCTGAGAGAAAACAGCAGTACTCCACATGTCCACTAGAGGGAGTTCATATTACAGAGTACATGCAGACATCTCCAGTTTTTTGTGAAGGTTTATCGCAGAAAGCTGCTTCATTGAGCCATAACATTATGACACTTCCATATGTTGAGTAAATTGTCAAATCTCCCACTAAAGAGAGTTTGAACCTGGAGCTCAGAGAATGTGTGAGAAACACATTCACCAACCTTAACATGACATTATTTTATAAACTGAGGTTTTCCCATTGAACTAAGTATGTTTTTTTAAAGCTCTTGTTGGGAGAAGTTTTTATTTTGTTTTTTGTTTGTAATATGCACCATGTCATTTTATTCTATTATGTTTAAATTGGAATTTTTTTCTATGTGATTTGCAGTAAGACATTTTTTAGTTTTGTCAAGTATTATTATCAAACTAAAACTTGCTCTGTTCTCTTCAGAGCTCACTGGTCCTGTTATACAGCTGGGACCTTGAGACATTCTTGGCACTTTGTTTAACTCTTTGTCTTTGTCTGACATGAGTCTTCTCCAATACGTGATTAAGTGAACACAATAAAACAAGATGGTGGTGTAAAGTGTATCTGAAAATCTCCAAAGGACTTTAAGACAACACCTTCAGACGGAAACTGGCTCATCTGAAAGACGAACTCCACAAATAAACCATGTGGTCTACTCCATTCAGAGCCGTGAAGAGCAATAAACAGAAAACAAGAAAAACACAAACAGCTCCATAAGAAAACTACCAACATCAACACGAGAACGGCCCTGCACCACGGTCACTTTCTACCTCCACCTTAAGTGCTCTATCCACTTTTTTGAGGACAGTGAGGCACAGATCTTATCAAGACAAACATGTGGTTAGAGAGAGCAGTTAAAGAAGTAGTTTTGTCAATTTTTGCCACCTTTAAATAGAAATGTGGAGCCAAGATAAAACTTGTCCCTCATTTACAGCTCCAGTCAAAAGTCCAAACCAAAAAACATGGAGGGCAACAGAGTCTTGGGCTAAAGGAGGTGGAGTCCAGGAGGAATCGGGGTGTGCCACAGGGCTGTGTTCTCAGACCAGTCCTTTTCACCATTTAAACAAGTGCTGTGGAGTTTAATATTACACATGACATTGAGTTTAATTTACTAAGAATTATTTAAACAAGCTGTTGTTGGTTTATAAAAGTAGGAATAAGTTGCAGTCTGATGATCAAATTTCAAACACATGAATAAAGGATAATAATCAGATACTCAGGTGTCTTAATACTTGACTTTCTGTTGTAAGATTCATGTTTATTCTGTAGTTCAAAAAGTTAACGATCTTAAGCATATTTAACTTTTTATCAGAGTAAGCTGTGTTTTTCTTTTAAGAAGGGTGGTGTATCTTCAACATTCCTCTGGTTGATGGAGTGGACGTCTCACAGACTCATGCTCCAGACCAGGCTTCCTCAAGCGGCAAAACAAACTGTAGACCCCAAAGATCCAGAGACTTGAGGGAGGAGCCAGACTGTAAGAGAGGAGCAGACACAGACACTTGAGAGGATTTGAGCTTTTAAGATGGAGTCTGCCCTGTGTACACTGCTCTCAGCTCTGGTTGTGCTCCTGTGTTCTTCCCCAGAGTGTAAAGGAGAAGACACAGTGACCCAGCCACAAGGAGACTCTGTCACTCAGGGACACACAGACACAATACAGTGCACTTTACAAATCAACTCATACTCATATCTGTACAAGCAAGAAGGACGAGGAGCTCCTAAATACATGATGAAAATTTTTGCTGGAACCATCCTCAAATCTCAAGAATTTGACAAACCCAGGTTTGATGTTGAGCTGAAGGACAACTCTTTCTCTCTGAAGATCCAGGATGTGGATGTGACAGACTCTGCTGTGTACTACTGTGCTCTGCAGCCCACAGTGACAGGAAACACCAAAACTCTGAACAAAAACCTCTAAGAGAAAAAAGCAGTGCTCCACATGTCCACTAGAGGGAGATTCTTCCTGAGACTGCTCCACAAAAGCCTCCCAAACTGCTGCTCTCACAGACTTTAGATCTGTGTGTTGTAATACTGTATTTTAAATGTATACAGTGTCTAAAAAACTGCCTGTTTTACTGCTGTAATTTTGATGTATTTTTATGTAAATAATGTTAATGTTATTAATACGTTATATGGCATTTATGTGTTTTATTTTGGTAGTAAGGCCGGAACTCTCGTTGTTTGGTTTTTGGTTCCGCTCGAGCACAAGAGAAGGACGCACGCCTGGTTGTTGCTAGTAAAAGGTGTGGCGTGTCGGCAGGTTATATTGAAGTTTATATTAAGTTAATTCAAGCTCATTCTACCTCCTAGATTTGGGTCAGCCAGCGAGGTATTTGTTGTAAATTCATGTGTTTATTTTTCGTGTCTTTATTATATTTCTAATTGCAATTTACGTTAATTATTTAGTTCGACGGTGGTTCGGTGGTTCGGTGGTTCGGTGACGAAGTTGTCATCTGCATCTGTAAAAGTGTCAACAATCAAGTTTCAAATGTGCAAATTAAAGACTATTCAACCATCAGTAAAAAGACCTCTTTAATGACACGAGGAGGTGGCGTGATAGTCGAACTCGGACCTGCATGATTCTCGGCCTCCTGGTGGTGACTTCGCGTCATTACAACAAGACCACGCTGCTGCAAATGTTAATGGACCGCGTGTTCACCGGTTCCTCCTCAAGAAGACGTCAAAGAAGCCAGACCTTAAAGTTTACGTTTGGAAAAGTGACAAAGTAAGGAGAAACTACAAGGAACTGCGTTAAGCCAGACAACAACTGCACAACGGGGTAATAAAAGGAGAATTCATGCAAATCAAGTTTAAAGCTTTAAGTAAGTCAAGTTAACAAGTTTAAAAACTACAAGCACTAAGTTCATAAAGTATCAAGAAGAATAAACATGTTTGAAATAAGTGAAATTTACAATGAAGAAGCTGTTGTAGATGAGGCAGCAGATACAGAGCAAGTGGATGAAACTTGTTTAGAGCAAACTGTACAGACAGATCCTCGCAGAAGTGAAAGGCCTCGGATACTGTCAGAAAAAGGGAAAGAACTTCATAAAGATAAGTTACAAGGACTGCAACTTCGCTTTAACAGCATTTATGAAAGATGGAAGGCATTAAGTAAAGTTGCTAAAAAATCTGTACTAAAGAAGGATCCAGATGAT
The DNA here is from genome assembly GCA_019594935.1 of Periophthalmus modestus. Lineage (NCBI taxonomy): Eukaryota > Metazoa > Chordata > Actinopteri > Gobiiformes > Gobiidae > Periophthalmus > Periophthalmus modestus. The sequence goes on along the minus strand of JAIEZT010000130.1, from coordinate 97,696 downwards.
GTTCTTCAAGGACACATGAGCATTATTCAAAGAGAGCTAGACGAACTGAACCTTGTTTATGAGGAATATCGCTCCATTGATGGTCCACCTCATGAAATGCGTTCCAGGTTAGACAAGTGCACATCAGTGACCAAGATTGTTCTGCAGAACACTAAATCTCATATTGAAGGAGCAAAAAGAAGAAAATTATATGGCCTGATGCCAGGCAGTTCAATATTTGCATCTTCTACCAGCACAAGTGTCTCACTCTCAGGTTGTAACCATTCCAAAGCTGGTACAGTAATCTCCAATGCATCCTCTGTAAAAAGACAAGAAGCTGCTGCAGAGTATGAAGCTACAAAGGCTGTTCTGAAAATAATGACAGAACAAGAGAGACACAGAGAAAAGATTCTGGCACTAGAAGAAGAGGACAAGCGCATAACTGCAGAACAAGAAGTAGCTGCACTGTCAGAGCGCCTCCAAGAGGAAAAGGAGGAAACTGAACGCAAGATTAAAAGACAACAAGACAAAGCAGCCATATTAAAGAAACAGCAAGAAGAAAGTGCTGCAAGGAAAAGATCAGTTGAGGATTTGAAAAGAGAAATAGAACGTCTGGAAAACCTGAAAAGACTCAATGCTGCTAAAGCCAAACTGCAAGTTTATGATGAAGATTACTTTTCAGTAAAGCAAGAATCTGTCACTCATGACATTCACCCAGCATATGAACAGGTGACGGAGCACTACTCTCATCCACAGAGAGACTCTAATGGCACTCATGAGAGCACAGGTGAGCTAGTGAAAGTTTTGGCAGAAGCCATGTCAGCTAATAGACTACCTATTCCAGAGCCCTCAGTATTTAGTGGAGATCCACTTAAGTTTAAGCATTGGAAATCATCTTTTCAGACTCTAATAGAGAGAAAAAACATACCCACTACAGAAAAGATATTCTTCCTACAAAAGTATGTTAGTGGACCTGTTAAAGAAGCCTTAGATGGTTATTTTCTTCTTGGCTCTGAAAACTCATATGAATCAGCATGGCATATGCTCAATGAACGATATGGTGAGCCATTTGTCATTGCAAAGGCATTTAGAGATAAGCTACACTCCTGGCCAAAGATTACCGGCAAAGATAGTGCAGATTTAAGAAGGTTTGTAGACTTTTTACAAAGCTGTAAAGCTGCAATGGTCCACAATAACAATCTGAACATCCTTGATGATGGAATAGAGAACCAAAAACTCACTGCTAAACTACCTGACTGGTTAAGTAACAGGTGGAACAGAAAGGCCACAGAGTACCAACTGGAGCACAAGCAGTTTCCACGCTTCAGCTATTTTGTCACATTCCTATCCATGGAGGCAAGTATTGCATGTAATCCTATTACATCATATCAAGCTATAAGACAAAATGACTTTGATAAACCCAAGACAAAGCCTCCATTCCCAATTAAGAGACAAGACACAGTTAAAATCTTCACAACTAGCACAAATGAGAAAGGCACACTCTCCTGTTTGTTCTGCAAAAGGGCAGGACACAGCTTACACAAGTGTCGCAAGTTCATCGAGAAACCAGTCACAGAAAGAGTTAAGTTTATTCAAAGTAAAAGATTGTGTTTTGGCTGTTTAAACAGTGGCCATCAATCCAAAGCCTGCAGTAACAGGATGATATGCAGCACATGCTCCAAACGTCATCCACATGTCTGCATGAAGAAAGACAAAGACAAGAGACCAAGAAAGAACCACCTAAAGAACAACAAGTAAGTGAACAAAATGAGACCAAGCCACAAGCAACACAGTCACAAGATACAGTCACTGAGAGCACCTCCAACAGAGTGACTCATGAAAGCAGTAAACACACAGACCTCTGCCATAGTGCCTGTGTATGTGTCCACACAAGGTGATCCAAATAAAGAAGTGCTGGTTTATGCTCTGCTAGATACACAAAGTGATTCTTCTTTTATTTAAATGAAGTAGCAGATAATTTGGATACAACCAAAACTCAAGTCAAACTTAAACTATCCACCATGTCATCTAAGAAAACTACTGTGCCGTGTACAAGACTAGAAACCCTAAGAATAAGAGGACTGTTCTCTACAAAGAAACTCACTGTGCCAGTAGTATACACACGTGGCTTTATACCTGCAAATCGTAGTCACATTCCTACTCCAGATACTGCAAGGGCATGGCCACACTTGGAGCATCTCGCTGAACATATTGCTCCACCATTGGACTGTGAAATAGGGCTCTTTAGGATACAACTGCCCACAAGCTTTGATGCCCAGAGAAGTTTGTTTGTGGTGAAGAAAACCAACCTTTGCTCAAAAAACAGATTTAGCTGGAGCATTGTTAGTTACTGCGATTCCAGTGACACAGTCAGTGATGCGATTGGAGTAAGTCACCGCATCATTGTAAAGCAAGTTATACCAGAGACTGAGTTGAACGGCAAGGTAAAGAGTGAAGTTCATTACATCTACAAGACACAAGTAAAAGAGGTAACATTCCCAGATGTACTCAAAGCACTTGAATCAGACTTTACAGAAAGAGCAGTGGAAGAGACAAGCATTTCACAAGAAGACCTCCGCTTCCTAACAAAGTTAAAAGAGGGAATCAAACACAAGTAGGATGGACATTATGAAATGCCACTGCCCTTCAAAAGTGACAGGCCAAACCTTCCAAATAACATGTCAAGTGCAATGCAACGTTTAAATAGTCTTGAACGCAGATTCAAAAAAGACCAAAGGTACTACATGGACTACGTAAAGTTTATGGAGGACATCATTTCACGTGGAGATGCAGAGAAGGTACCAGAGAAAGAACTGTGTAATAGTCCTGCCTGGTATATACCGCACCATGGGGTATACCACCCGCAAAAGCCCACTAAGATACGTGTAGTGTTTGACGCCTCTGCACAATATCAAAATACTTCATTGAACGAGCACCTGCTTACAGGGCCAGACCTCACAAATACATTGGTGGGAGTACTCTGTAGGTTCAGGAAGGGCTCAGTTGCAGTAATGTGTGACGTGGAACGTATGTTTCACCAGTTCCATGTGAGACCTCAAGACCAGGACTATTTACGCTTTCTATGGTGGGAGCATGGTGATTTAAGTACTCCGCCCTCTGTCTACCGCATGAAGGTTCACCTCTTTGGCGCGGCCTCATCACCTGGCTGTGCTAAACTTCGGCTTAAAGCATCTAGCCACACACAAGGTGAAGACAAGTTTGACCCAGGTACAGTTAAATTTATTCAAAAGAACTTTTATGTAGATGATGGACTTGTTAGTATGATGTCAGAAGAAGAAGCAATACAGCTAGTCAAAGAAGCAAGAGAGCTTTGTAGCACAGGTAAACTACGACTCCATAAGTTCATATCAAACAATGAAAATGTGTTAAAATCATTACCCAAAGATGAGTGTGCTGAAAGTGTTAAAGACCTAGACCTAGTATTTGGAGAGCCACTCATGGAAAGAGCACTTGGTGTACAGTGGTGTGTGTCTTCTGATGAGTTTCAGTTCAGAATAACAGTGAAAGAGCACCCTATGACACGAAGAGGAGTCCTGTGCACAGTAGCTTCAGTGTACGACCCATTGGGATTTGTAGCACCGTTCATCTTAAAGGGGAAGCAAATCCTACAACAGTTATGCCAAGAGAAAGCTGGATGGGATGAACCACTCTCGGACAAACTCCGGATGCAGTGGGAATACTGGCTTCAAGATCTACAGAACTTGTCAAAGGTGAGAATACAGAGATGTCTCTTACCTGCAAACACAGTTATTAAACAATGTGAACTGCACCACTTTTCGGACGCTAGTGTTACAGGCTACGGACAGTATAGTTACCTAAGAACTGTTACATCCAAAGGGGATGTCCATTGTGCCCTAGTAATGGGAAAGTCACGAGTCACCCCTACTAAAGTCACTACTGTCCCGAGACTCGAGTTAACAGCTGCAGTAGTTGCAGCAAGGACAAGTGTCATGCTCAGAAATGAACTGGAGATAAGTGACCTCCAAGAACATTTTTGGACCCGATTCTAAAGTTGTGTTAGGTTACGTGAATAATGATGCAAAGAGGTTTCACGTATTCGTAGCGAATAGGATTCAAAGAATAAAGTCACTCACAGATCCAGAACAGTGGCATCATGTGCCATCTGAAAGTAACCCTGCTGATCATGCATCAAGAGGTTTAAATGTTCAGCAGCTCCTCGACTCAAACTGGTTTAAAGGTCCAGAGTTTTTGTGGCAAAGTGAGCTACCCATTGAAAATGTCCAAGTTACTGAACTCATGCCAAACGATCCAGAGTTAAAAACAGTGCATGTGCTCAAGACAAACACACATCAAGAGCAAAGAACAAATATTAGATCGCCTCACGAAATTCTCAGACTGGAGAAGAGCTGTTAAAGCCATTGCTCGTTTAAGGAAATTTGTGAGGACTTTAAAGGTGTCACACAAACAGGTGGTGAAAACACAAGTATTCAGGACAGACAAGAAGCAGAGCTGTTTATAATAAAACTGGTACAAGACAATGCATTTTGCAGAGAAATCCAAAGTTTCTATCAAGGAAAGGAAATCCAGCTCCAAGATAAGACACACAAGCTATTCAGACTAAGTCCTTTTATTGATGAGCAGGGAGTGCTCAGGGTGGGAGGACGTTTAACCAGATCTAGCCTTCACCCACATGTCAAACATCCCGCCATCATACCAAAGTCAAGTCATATATCATCTCTTCTTATTAAACACTATCACGAGAAGGTACATCATCAGGGAAGAGGAATAACTGCAAACGAGCTGCGCTCCAATGGACTATGGATCATAGGATGTAGCAGTGCAGTTGCTTCACACATCCACAAGTGCACAAGCTGTCGTAAGTACAGGAAAGGTACACAAGACCAACGCATGTCAGATCTGCCAGAGGATAGAGTGGAAATGACGCCTCCATTCTCCTACTGTGGTATTGACTGTTTTGGACCTTTTTATGTAAAAGAGGGTAGAAAAGAGTTAAAAAGGTATGGACTTCTATTTACGTGTATGTGTTCTAGAGCAATACATATTGAAATGTTAGATGATCTTACTAGTGATGCATTTATTAACGCTAATTGCGATGCTTTATTGCAATTCGAGGACATGTTAAACAAATCAGATGTGACCAAGGCACAAATTTTGTAGGTGCTAAGGGAGAGTTTTTGAGTGCTATGAAAAGCTTTGACCAAGAGCAGTTGAAACAATATGGATGTGATTTTGTACTGAACACCCCTTCATCAAGCCACATGGGAGGTGTTTGGGAGAGGCAAATAAGGACCATTAGAAGTGTGTTAACAGCTATTCTTGATAAAACCTCCAAAAGACTTGACAGTGCCTCCCTTAGAACGTTTCTTTATGAAGTTATGGCTGTGGTGAATAGCAGACCATTAACTGTAGAGAATCTTAATGATCCAACTAGTGTTGAACCTCTCACTCCCAATCATATTCTCATGATGAAATCCAACATTATACTGCCCCCTCCTGGTGAGTTTGTAAGCCAGGACCTGTACCTAAGAAAGAGATGGCGCCAGGTTCAATTTCTCACAAATGAATTCTGGACGCGGTGGAAGAAGGAATATCTTCTCAATCTTCAGCAACGACAAATATGGCAAAAGGACAAGAGAAACACAAAGGTTAATGACATTGTTATTCTTCAAGAGAGGATAACTCACCAAGGAACAAATGGAAGCTTGCACGAGTAACAGAAGTGTACCCTAGCGCTGATGGACAAGTGAGGAAAGTCAAGCTGCTACTAAGTGACTCGACCCTGGATAAGGCTGGAAAAAGGACTGTCAACCCAGTATATCTTGATAGGCCTGTACATAAAACTGTATTATTACTTGAGGCAGAGTAATGCTAATAAGTTCTGTATTGTTGTAATATGTTAGAGAAATCACAATAGTTATGTGATTTGGTGGGAGTTTTACTGCTGTAATTTTGATGTATTTTTATGTAAATAATGTTAATGTTATTAATACGTTATATGGCATTTATGTGTTTTATTTTGGTAGTAAGGCCGGAACTCTCGTTGTTTGGTTTTTGGTTCCGCTCGAGCACAAGAGAAGGACGCACGCCTGGTTGTTGCTAGGAAAGGTGTGGCGTGTCGGCAGGTTATATTGAAGTTTATATTAAGTTAATTCAAGCTCATTCTACCTCCTAGATTTGGGTCAGCCAGCGAGGTATTTGTTGTAAATTCATGTGTTTATTTTTCGTGTCTTTATTATATTTCTAATTGCAATTTACGTTAATTATTTAGTTCGACGGTGGTTCGGTGGTTCGGTGGTTCGGTGACGAAGTTGTCATCTGCATCTGTAAAAGTGTCAACAATCAAGTTTCAAATGTGCAAATTAAAGACTATTCAACCATCAGTAAAAAGAACTCTTTAATGACACGAGGAGGTGGCGTGATAGCCTGAAAAATCAAAAGTTGGTTCTGGTACCAGTGGTGTGTGAGATTCACAGTTATTTGTGAACGTTGCATCCCTGTACTTATTTTTGGGAGATGTAGACACCACATAATGATGTGGAGTATCCAGGCACAGCTCATCGTCGCTCCACCTTGCTCTGGCAGATTGGAGAAGGAGAAGTGGGGCACAAACAGCAACTGGTGGATTATCCCAAAGACAAATCATAGCAGTGATGAGAGGAGTGGAGAGACTGACTATATGGCCACAATACAGAGAAGTAAAGGCACCAACCCATGCTGCTGTGTCCCACATGTGAGTGCACCTGATTTGTCTTTGGGGTAATCCACCGGTTGCAGTTTGTGTCTTACAGGTCCTTCTCCATTCTGCTGGTGCAGGACGTCCCGAGGACGAGTCGTGACCAGGGCGAGGACTGTGGTCATTGAGACGTGTCTATCTGTGGAGGAGGCATACGGCTCATAACTCATAAGTAAAGGGATGCATCTCTGCTGTAGCTGCTTGCTGTGTTTTAAATTGTGTTGCCCAGTTCACAAACTGTTTTCTTTGTTTGCACAGTCCTGCTACGAGATGTTAGAGGGGAGTAAGTATCTAGAGCTGTTGGCTGGACCTTTATTGACCGGGACTGGACATGACTTTGGTTTTACCCTCCTACAATTTTATATTTGTACATATTTGTAATAAACATTTATTCATTTTAATTGTGTGATGTGTTGTGTCCAATGCTCTGAACATAATTTATTCAAACTGCATCTTTTCCTGAGGCTCCCAGGGGTCAGTCCTTGGTCCTCTTCTGTTCTGCCTCAGTGGTCCCAGCCTGAAATATTTATTAAGTCAAATTTATTTTATTGGTCCTTTCTCAGTGACTGTTTTATAGTCTTTTGTACTTTTTTGAGGAAGACCTCAAACACTTTTTTGCTTTTAAATTATGTCATACTGTAAATGTGTAAATGACTGTTTTACAATTTGTCCATTTTAAACTGAAACACTGATGTAAAATGACCTAATAAAAAAGATTCCATTGATTTCCAGTTCAAAAGTGATAAGATTCTCAAACAAGTCTCTTTTTTTTCAAAATAATCACAAGTGAGAATCGGGCGGAGATGAGGGGTAGGTAAAAATAGATTATTCTGAGGACTAAAGCCTAAAGTGCAGAACAATACAGGATAAATCAAACATGAAAGTCAATCATACATCACGTGTCGTCTTTAACTGGTGCAGTGCAGGATGTGAACCCACTGCAGCAGCTTCACTTTTCCATTAAACTGGACCTTTCTTCACAGACAAAAACCAGAGTCCATTTTGAATGAAACAGAGGTCCACATGTTTCAGCCCAGAAACAGGAACAAGTCCAACAGGAGGGTCAGGAGCACAGAGGTCAGTCATTACAGGGACACTGATCTTCAGAGACTCTTGAAATAAGAAGTGAACAAGCCCCAACAGCCAGACTGAGACACATCTACACTTTAAACACAGTTAAACATTTATGTTCACATTAACAGTTACAATATTCTCAGTCAAATACATTGTCTCCATCTCACAGTGAAATGTGTGGACGTCTCTCCAGAGCAGAGCAGTAACAGGAGGCTGAAGATAAAGTCTGGGCCTCCTGCTCTAGTTCAAACTCTCGGCTCAAAGGAGAAGAGCTGCAGATGAACCAGTCCATAAACTGAAAGAAGAACAGACTCTGTCCGATCTCAAGTATTTACAGACCTCCAACTGCATCAGTGTCACAACCACAGAGAGACCTGAGGGAGGAGCCAGACTGTAAGAGAGGAGCAGACACAGACACTTGAGAGGATTTGAGCTTTTAAGATGGAGTCTGCCCTGTGTACACTGCTCTCAGCTCTGGTTGTGCTCCTGTGTTCTTCCCCAGAGTGTAAAGGAGAAGACACAGTGACCCAGCCACAAGGAGACTCTGTCACTCAGGGACACACAGCCACAATACAGTGTAGTTTTCAAACCAGCGACTCATACCCATATCTGTTTTGGTACAAGCAAGAAGGACGAGGAGCTCCTAAATACATGATGACGAAAACTAAATTATCATTAACATGGTCTAAGACAATCAAATCTCCAGAGAGATTTGAAGTTGAGGCTGAGGAGAACTCTTTCTCTCTGAAGATCCAGGATGTGGATGTGACAGACTCTGCTGTGTACTACTGTGCTCTGCAGTCCACAGTGACAGGAAACACCAAAACTCTGAACAAAAACCTCTGGAGCAAAGACAACACAATACTGCAGTAGCTCCACTAGAGGGAGACACTCTCTGTGAAGCTTCAGACTAAACACAGACGCAGCAAATCCAACTGTCAGTGTTGCCAAAAACATGACATTTGTATCTTTTGCAGATGAAACGTCTTTGCATCAGGAAAGTGGTGAATAAATGATCTTTAAATTTTAAGAAAACTAAATTAACGGTGTTCAGACAGGTTAAAAATCATAAATTAAAGTTACTGCTGCTGTTGTATTAGATTTGGTCGATGAAATCAAACTCTCAGGTGTCATTTTGGACAATAAGATCTGCTGGAAACTCCATCTAAAATATGTCTGGTCAAATGTGGTGAGGTGTCTGTCATGGACAAAACTAGGCACATACTCACACAAAAGGATTTACAAAACTTATATTACTCATGATTATTGCCCTAATGACCCTCCTGCGTAGAGGTGTGAGGTCACACCCACAAAACACATATTCAGACTAGAACTATTCTGCAGAAAAAAGTCAGAAGAAATGTAAACTACAAAGGTTTAAAATATGTAGAGCTGATGAATTTTAGAACAGGCCAAATATTGTATAAATCTATGAATAAATGACTCACTGTTCATATGTAAATAATGTGGAAACTCTACTTCAAAATGAAGTGTGTGTGGACCATATACAAATGTAACATTGTACTTTCTTACAAAGGTGTAAAATGTTGTTTTCCTGCAGCAGTGGCCATATGTCACACTAAGAGAAAATAACAGTGATGTTCTGGTCATTTTGGTTAAGGCCACATCTCTTAATGTGTGACCCTCACTCTGGGTTTTATACAAACTGATTCAATCACATTGTTCGACTGCTTTAAATTTCTCATCTATAGTGTTTGACCCCTGCTCTTTGAGTAGTGTAAAAACACTGGTGCAAGCTCACCTTCTCCAGACTCTACTGCCTTTAACCCGACTGTACTGCTGTAACCGACAATAAAGATCCACAGAACGATCCCCGAGTCTCTGTGTCTGTTCTTCATGCAGCAGAACAGAAACCGACATGTGTAAGAAGAACAAAAGAGAGTTTTAGTGCATCAGTGAGAGACATGAAGCAGGAACAGTCTGAAAACATCAAGTACAAACATTCAGCAGTTCAAAAAAGAATTTTAAAAAACCCTCTATTTTTGTGTGAACAGAAATGAGTCATTGATATTCAAATAAATAAAATAGAATAAAATATTTCCCTTCATGTCCTCACACTGAGGGGGTTAAAAGATGAACTTTGTTGTGTAATTGTACTTTATGATGGTCCTTTGTTTCCCACATGATCTGTGGATGAGGGGTGGGGCTGGGTAAGTTTATGCTTCTCCCTTTTCACTTTTGGACATGTTTCTATGAATGAAATGAATGAATGAAATGAATCTGAAATAAGTGGATCTAGGAGAACAATGGCACATGCTTCAAATGAAACTAAATGAAATGAAGCCTCCTTCGCCCTCACAGTCCACTCTGCTTCTGTCCTTATCAACAGCCTCGTCACTTTCTTAGTGACTGTATCTCACTCCTTTCTGGTCTTTCTGTCAAAACCCTCCATAAACTCCATCTGGTCCAGAGTTCAGCTGCCTGTAAACCAGAACCAGACCCCCTCCTCTCATCACATCCTCCTTTCTTCAGCAGTTGCACTGGCTCCCTGTCAAATTCACTCTTCAATTCAAAGTTTTTCAGTACATTTTGAACGTCATTCTCTTGCTGCTCTTTACCTTTCTGATCTGCTCCACATTTCCACCTCCTCTCACTCTCTCTGCTCCTCCTCTTCTCTCCATCTCTCTGTCCCACTGCCCACCTCCTCGTCACCAGGGGGGGCAGAGCTTTCAGCTGCTCGGCTCCTCAGCTCTAGAGCTCCATCTCACCTGACGTCCACAACATGAGGCCCTCAATGCCCCTAAATCCTGCATCACAGACTTTTAGAAGGTGCCGGAAAACAAGTTATTTTCATTAATAATAAGTTTGACCCATGTTACAGACTCCAGTGACATGTGCATTATGCACAGTGTGATGTGCATTAAAAAAACACCACTGCTCTAGTGCCTCTGAGGTATTAAAATGATGAATATAATATGACACTGATACTGGCGACATTTGTGGCTGTGCTTTCAGGGTAAAGAGGTGTCTCTCTTCCTCATGACTGAGGGGAACCAAAGCTCTGAGTCTCTAATGAAGGAACCTCCACTCAGCTGTGAAGGACACTCACTGAGAGTTTAGTGGGAGTGTGGAGGAAAAAGAAAAGGGCCAGACTCTCTGCACATGTTCAGATACAGACTCAAACCCACCTGGATAGTGTAGAATTTATTTGTTACCTGTTGTATTTTAATGTTTTAAGTTGTTGTAAAGTGTCTTTTAAAGTTATGAAAGGTGCTGGTAAATTAAATAAATGATTATTATAAAACACTCACTGACTTATTTATTCTGTCCACACTCGATGGGGGTGAGATACTTAGCCACAGCTGTCCTGGGGCAGACTCACAGGAGCAGGACTGTCCATCTGCCCCTTTGACCAAACACCAAACTCTCACAGACAGGATTCATGCAGAGAGGACAAAACAATGCACTGGGGTCGAGTTTGAGAGTGAACACTCCAACCACTGAACCACTGCTGTGACAAGAGACCTGAGGGAGGAGCCAGACTGTAAGAGAGGAGCAGACACAGACACTTGAGAGGATTTGAGCTTTTAAGATGGAGTCTGCCCTGTGTACACTGCTCTCAGCTCTGGTGGTGCTCCTGTGTTCTTCCCCAGAGTGTAAAGTCCTGTTTGCAGCAGTAAACAGAATAACAAACCCTTCATTTCCACTGCAATGAGTTTGCAGTATTCTTAATAATAACAAGGTTCAATGCATTAAAAATGCCATCAACCCCACAACACCTAGACAATTAGAGCCGACTCACTTTACACCTGTAACTGACCAAACTGTCCAAGAGATCGTCACCAGTCTGAGTTCATCTACATGCTGCCTTGATGTGTTACCCACTAAATTTCTAAAGTCTGTGTTCAACAGTTTGCTGTCACCACTCACTTGCATAGTTAACATGTCACTTCAATCTGGAACATTCCCATGAGCTTTGAAAACTGCGGTTATCAAAACTCTCCTAAAGAAGAGCAGTCATGATGCCACAACACTGAACGATTATCGATCAATCTCAAATCTGGCGATTTTAGACAAAGTCCTCAAAACCAACAGCTTATTAACTTCTCCAAATTAAAAACTCCTTCGATATTTTCAAGTCAGGTTTTAGACCCACCACAGCACTGAGACTGCTCTTATCAAGGTGACACATGACATCCGCCTGAACACTGATGCAGGCAAAGTCTCAGTCTTGATCCTGTTAGATGTGATTATTATGTTTTTATTATGAACCTGTGAACTTTGAAAACTCATTAATCTTAAGGCTGTGTTCACTCAAAATATGAACTAAATCTGAACTAGACAAGAACTAAACCGGGACTAGAACAGGACCAAAATAATTATATTTGTGGACTTAATCTTGATCCTGTTAGATCTGAGTCTCCTTTGACCCTGTGGATCATGATCCTCTTACAGAGACTAGAGGACTGGGAGCATCTCTGGTACGGCACTAAACTGGTTTAAGTCCTGTCTAGAAAACAGGGAGTTCTTTGTTGTCTTAGATAAAATGTCCCTGAGCTGTGGGGTGCCTCAGGGGTCAATCCTGGGACCCCTGTTGTTCAACCTCCACATGCTGCCGTTAGGCCAGTTAATACAGAGCAATAATGTGTCCAACCACAACTCTGCAGAGACACTCAGATCTATGTCTCACTGCAGCAGGTGAATATGGACCAGTGGATTCACTCTGACACTGCATCCAACAGATCAGTGTGTGGATGCAGAACAACTTTCTCCAGCTAAACTCAGACAAGTCACAGTCTTTTGTCTCTCTCTCTATAAAACCTTCAATTCAGGCTAAAAATCTAGGGGTAATAATGGACTCAGACTTGAACTTTAACAGCCACATCACATCAATAACATCTGCAGCTTTTTACCATCTAAAAACATTGCAAAAATCAAAGGTTTACTGTGAAAACTAGACTTAGAGAGACTTATCCATCCATTTGTCTCCAGTAGGTTAAACTACTGTAACGTCCTGCTCACTGGCCTCTCCAAACGAGCCTTGAGACAGAACAGTACATCCTGCTGCTTGAGTCCTGAGTAGAACCAGGAAGTACTTCACACATGTGTCCTGTGCTCAGGTCTCTGCAGTGGCTCCTGTGGCTCAAAGAATAGACTTTAAAGCAGCTCTACTTGTGAACAAGTCTCTCCATGGCCTGGGTCCAAAGTACATCTCCCACATGTTAGTGCCACATGAACCATCTCACACTCTGAGGACTTCAGGGACTGGCCTCCTTCTGGTGCCAGAGTCAGGACTAAATATGGAGAATCAGTGTTTCAGTTTTATGCAGCTAAAACCTGGAACTTCCTGAAGTTCTGAGACAGGCCTCGACTTTGACAAAGTTTAACTCAAGGCTCAAAACACTTCTGTTTATCTGTGCATATGACTGAAAGGTTTTTATTCTGCATTCTTTTTAATAGTAACTTTATGATGATTATTTGTGATTATTTATGTTTTGATTTGTGTGATTTTAATGTCTTGTTCTGTAAAGCACTTTGAATTACTCTGTGTACCAGTTGTACTATACAAATAAACTTGCCTTGGTGCCCGTGGTCATCGGACTCGGGGCAGTGACCCCCAAACTGGAGGAGTGGCTACAGCAGATCCCAGGAAAAACATCAGACATCTTTTTTTTTTTTTTTAATTTTATTTGGTAGGACAGTGTATAATTACATTTAGCACAATGGCAGAGATGCTTGTACCAGATTCTACCTTTACAGCTAATTTTCATCTGTAGTCCTCAGGGCGGGGGGGTCAACATTAATATTTACATAAACATATAAACACACCACACACACAATACAATTTAAAATGCAAATCTGTGCATGTAACAACTAAAAGTGCAGTACAAGGAACAGCAAAGATACTGCACAGAACCCTCAAGCTCCCAGGCCTCTGGTAGAGGTCCTGAGCGTGGAAAAGAGGATGAGACCCCCCCACACAGTGAGGATGAGACTTTTTAGATATGATGTAAGATATATGGAATTATGTATTAAAGAAAAAAAAGTAAATAAATCTACTAAACATTTTTCGACAAAACAAAGTGTAGCGAGTTTGAGGGTTTGAAAATAAAATATAAAAACTAAATTTAGTGGAGTTATTAAAGTTTTTTTCTTTACTACATGATTCCACAATGACAGAGTGTGTCCACAGTTTGAGAGTTTGACGAGTTGTGTCTGTGACAGGTCTCTGTCTGAACAGAGGAGATAACTCCACTGAATCTAACACTCCTCTGGTTTACAGTTTCTGTTTGTAGGCTCGGTCTACTGAGCTACACGAAGTGTGAACTATGCCTGAGTCATGGTTTGTATGTTTAAATCAAATTTAGACCAAGGAGGGGTAGTAGGAGCGGTCTTCCTCGACCTACAAAAGGCCTTTGATACTGTCTCTCATAGTATCCTATCAAAGAAAATATCACATTTTGGACTGTCTAATCAAACAGTAAACTGGATTACATCATACCTGAGTGACAGGAAACAGTGAGTTTGAGTAAATCACACACTGTCCCCCATTATAGACTGCACCATGGGACTTCTCTATATTAGGGCCTTTGCTTTTCAGTATATACATCAATGATCTCCCCTCAGTGTGCAATACAAATATCATCATATATGTGGACGATACAGTCATGTTCACTCATGGGAAAAACGCTGTAGAAGTGGCCATGAGATTAACAGAGGAATTGCAGAAGATGCTGCCTGGCTACAGAATTCCTGTCTGACTTTATATCTAGAAAAGACAGTTGCAATGTATTTTACAAACAGGCATAAATATTCAGATTATCCAAATATCTATATTAATGACAAAAAAATAAAAAAATGTTAACCATTTTATTTACTTAGGTGTTACTCTTGACTCAAATTTGACCTTTAAGAATCATGTAAAAAAAAAAAAGTGTAACTCACTGAAATTCAATCTGTCAAATTTTAGGTCCATACGAGGGTCTTACAACTGAAGCATCGCACATGTATTTAAATCCTATGATTTTGTCACACTTTTTGTACTGCATAACGAGCTGGTTGCAGGCTTGTAAAACAACCTTAAAGCCTCTGGAATCACTGTATAAACGCAAACTAAAGATTCACGACAGAAAACCCAGACAGTGTGTGAATAATTTGGTCTGGTTGTGTATTTTGTGTATGTGAACTGAATGTTTTTTTTAAATGGTGTATTTGAGGGGCGAGATGTGTTGTATTTGGTGTGTGTACCATATGTTTACAGGTCTTTCATCCATCTACACCAAACTGTTACTTTTACTTAACATCAGCCTGTCCAGGGACTACGGGAGGAAATTAGTATCTTTACTATAACCTGGCACCGAACATCTTTCCTGTTTTTTAAGGTTAATGTGATGTTGTGCACTGTCCCTGTCCAGAAAACCAAACCAAACCATTGTATAATCGTTCAGGCCCCTAATGGATGTCCTCACATCTATTAGCATATTGACTAGCCCTGTTGTTTTCCTTGTTTAGACTGAGGCCTGAGGATGGAGTTGTAGATGGGGGACAGATGATGTCTCAGGCCCCCGTTCATGTTCAAAGGATTGTCTTTCCCAACAAAAATAGCTTCTTTAACTCCCCTCTCAAACCATTTCTTTTCTCTGGCTAAGATCAGTACTTCATATCTTCAGAGGAGTGGTTAGTGTCTTTGAGATGGAGATGTTTGGAGGACTGGGGTCCAGAGGAGCTCTCACGATGGTGTTGGTACATTCTCTTATGAAGTGTCTGTTTAGTTTGTCCAGTGTAACGCTCACTGCATCTTCACTTCACTGAATGGAGGGACCACATTACTTTGTTTATGTCTCGGGGTTTTGTCCTTTGGGTGAACCAGTTTCTGTCTGAAAGTGTTTGTAGGTTTGAAATAAAGCAGAGTTTCATACTGTCTGAAAACCCTCTGAAGCTTTTCAGACACACCGGCTGTGTGAGGAATGGTTACACCTTTTCTCATGTTACGCTCCTTTGTCCCATTCGTGTATATGTATTTTATATGTATGCTTGTTTTGGGGCGTGGCTGGGTCTGTTCATGGCGCGCGCGTTTTTTTTACGTCTTGTCTCTTGTCTCGCGCTCACTGCACCGCCCCGCCCTCCTCACCTGGGGCGCGCGCTCGTCATCGTGCGCGCTCCACAGCTGTGACGTCTGCTCGGTGCAGGCTGCACCGGGCACGTTAGCCGCAGTTAGCTTTTGTGTTCGACCTGGTGGGACCGGCTGTCCTGTTTTCGCCTTTTGTTTGTTCAGGTTAGTTTGGGGATGGTTTTGGTTCTAGGTTTATGATGTCGGCACCGGCTTCTACGGCCCTGTACGGGGTTGGCCCGGTGCCGCATCCTTTTGTTCTGTTTGGCCGCCTCATCAGGTCCACCTTTCTGTTGTTACTTTGTTTTGGGCACGGGAGAGGGTTTTGGGTATTTTTACGTAAATTAATTTAAAATAAGCTATTTAACTTTTTCGTACCCGTTTGACTCCTGTGTCCTCTTTAAATATATGTTCGATCCTCCCGGGTCGTAACACTCAGTTGTCCTGTTTTTGTGTCTCTCTTAGATCTATAATAATCTGAAAAAGAGAAAAAAACGGTTGAGATGAAAATAAACTGAATAAATAATAAATAATCTTAATTTTTTAAATTTTGGATTAGAATGGCGTTGCCATGGTAACGGTATGACGCCCTTTGAGACGTCATCGCTCTGATGATGTC
This sequence comes from Periophthalmus modestus, assembly GCA_019594935.1. NCBI lineage: Eukaryota > Metazoa > Chordata > Actinopteri > Gobiiformes > Gobiidae > Periophthalmus > Periophthalmus modestus. The sequence continues at coordinate 81,217 of JAIEZT010000130.1, read as the reverse complement.
ACAGTTTCAATTGTACTTAAGGACACTTCCTCCAGAGACGTCAGTCCGCACAGATCCACAGACAGACAGCAGCACGTCTGAGCAGCTCCTACAAGTATCTACAAAATGATGCAAATATCGGTAAGTACAGTACAACACGACGCTCAGGCCTGGACTGTGGGTCTCTGGGGTCAGTTTGGTCACAGTGGGGTCTGCTCACTTACACTTAGTAAACATAGTACTTTCTATTAGTAGTGTAATTGTGTCGGATTGTACACAGAAGTCCTCCCTGTGCGCCTCACGGCCCCACGTGTCTCCAGCCTTTCCCTCTGTCATCCCACAGTGCACCTGTGTCCTGGGACACAAAACTATTGTTTTCTAGCTAAAGTGGTACAGACCAGTGACTTTGGCTCATTTTTCTGGTCAGAACTGACTTGTTCCAAAGGTGGTTTACGTTACCTGTGCAAAATCATTAGGTGTAAATCAACGTCCTGTTTGTTTCTCCACAGACCAAAGGCTTTGGTCCATTGTTTCTATGATTTTTGTACAATCACTGCCATTTGTGTCCAAAGCAGCTTAAGTTTTAATGATGCATCAAATTCCCCCCAAAAATACATTTCTTTTGCTGAGCTAAATAGTCTGCACCTGGATTATTTGTATTTTCACATGACTTATATAACATATATATTTGAACCTGAACTTAACATTGTAGGTCCCACGGACAAAATCTGAAGTTCCACCTTTAGCTTCAAATGTTTTAGTAAAGGGTTTAAAAATATTATTTTGGTGGTTTTTAGCAGAATAGTGTTAAAATTATATTAAACAGGTGTTATATAAGGTTCATTTTAAGAGCAGTTTGGATGCAAAATGAAGCTATTAACAAACAGCTGAATCATGAACACTCAGGTGTGTGGATCTCCTAATTCTATGTAAATCTAATTGTTGTGTTTTTGTGTTTTCACAGACGACCAGAAAAAGGAAAGTATTTGAGGCTTTGAAAACCTGAGCCCCATCTCCAAAATGGGTCCTCCACCAAACGTGTGACCCATTTCCGAGTGGGACTCCAGACTGAGCCTCAAACCATCGATGTCGTACCGACTGTGGGTTTGACACAGTTTTGGGCTGCATTACACAGTAAATGTGATCCCAACACCAGGACTTTGCTTGAGTCCAGAACAAAGACTGTGTCTAACAGCAGGCGAGTGACCCGGCTGAGGATCAAGATCCGACCGGAGACCCACACCAAGTCTGGGACTGTGCCCCACCGAGAGTCTCTGTCCCAGACAACAGCCACACCACAGGAGGCAGTCCGGCCCCAGGTGGTTGCCCCGCCCCAGAAGGCTTCCACGCCCCAGAAGGCTGCAGCGCCCCAGGTGGCTGCCAGGCCACAGCAGAGAAAGGCGCCAGAGCAGAAAGAGAACGTCCAGCCTACACGTATTGGGTGAGTTTATCAACATTGTGTAACTGACTATGATGATGTGACTGTGACTATGTGACTGTGATTATGTGACTATGTGACTGTGACTATGTGACTATGTGACTATGTGACTATGTGACTGTGACTATGTGACTATGTGACTATGACTATGTGACTATGTGACTATGTGACTATGTGTTTGACATAATTAACATGTGAAATGTGATTCTCGCAGATTCCCAAATCTGGGCAACACCTGTTATGTTAATGCAACCCTCCAAGCTCTGATAACAGCTGTGCCCTTTTATGAACAACGTTCAGGCTCAGGAGAGAGTCTGGGGCCGACGTCCAGAGGCAGAGTTACTGAGGTAAGATGGAGTCAGGTCAAACATGTGTCAGTATTTTGAAAAGGTCCTATATCACACAAAACTGACTCTGTGAGCTTTAAGCCACATTAGAATGGTGTTCCCTCTTCAAAAACACACCTGGAGTTGTATTTTGTTTCATTCACACATGAGTAATTTATTATTAGTCTGTCTACAACTCCAAAGCTGAAAATGCTCTGTTCCACCTCATGATGTCATGAAGTGGTAGTTTTCAAGTTAACAGCTCCTTTTGCCTTTTGTTCAGTAGAGAAAGGCAATTCTTGATCTGAAATGATCAACATGATTCTAGTGAAGGTTTATGGAGTTTAAAAAACACAGTGGAGCACTTCCTGTATTACCACTTAATGACATCACAAAGAGTTGTTTTTCAGTTTCAGTTAAATGTGCAGGATTCATGTGTTAAACATGTGTGAATGAAACAAAAGTGTGGGTATGTTTTTTTCTGAGGAAACATCAGAAACATTATAACATAGAGCAGAAACCAGCATAATATGAGCTTTAAAACGATTGTGTCTGTCTCCAGGTTTCTCCAGGACATTCGAGACGCCTCAAATGCAGCAAGAAGGGACCAAATCTTCAGCCTGCTCCGAGGATTTAAGCAGACTGTTGCTTCACACGCCTCGGAGTTTGAAGGAAACGAGGAGAAGGTAAGTTCCTCTGTTACATCGTGTCATATTATTAGTCTCCAATTATAAATGCCTCAAGTTCTTGTATCACAGAGCAACTTTATGCTCTTTAAAGTTTGTGCACCTGATTTTTACTGTCACCTGAAAAAACTGAACTGGTTCATTTGAAACAATTTGTGAAGGTCCAAAGTTATTCCTCTCTTACCTTATGCATTCTGAGCACCTAATTACTCACCACAATGAGTTTATAAGCACTGTTCACAACTTTCAGAGGCCAGAATGTATTTTACCATCACTGTAAAGCTAACGACAACTAGCATGCTAGACACATGCCACAACATTTTGGTAAAAGCGCCTTATATGGCTGTTTTAAACTAATGGGATTTACTTGTTTCGTCAGGATGCACATGAGTTCATCACGGCCGTGCTGAACCAAATCCAGGAGCTGGCACCTTCTCTCCAGAGCGCTGCCTCCACCCAGGGCACCACCTACACCTGCCCCGTTAACCAGCACCTGAGATTTGAAATGGACAACACCAGGACCTGTAGGAGGTATGTACACAGCACACTACAATCACAAGAATGTGCAGAACAAACAGTGCAAAACTATCAAACACATGAATATAGTTGTTTTATTAGAAAGTTGTCACGCTGCGATATGTTTCAAAGGACATAGATGAGCACGATTGACTTTTTTTGATCTTTTAACCATGTTATAACATTGTTCCCTTGTCAAACACACACTGGAGTCGTATTTTGAATTCTTGTTTAGTAAGTCCGCTCCCTCTAAGCCCCATAAAACACACATGATTTTAAAATTCTAAGTTTTGGGATGCAACCATAGACTGTATTTCACTAACAAGGACCAGGCCTCAACAATGGTACGATAAAGATATCTACTGATGATATGAATAGAGTGGAGGCTGGTAGAGACTCAGGATGGAGGCTCTGTCTCAGCCGATACAGGACCCCGTCTCTGTAGACGGTGAGGTGTTTGGGCTGAAAAATGAACAGGAGACACAGTGTTGCTGGGATAGGCCTGTATAAATAGGGCTTCTGGGTAATTAGAGGTGTGTTTGAGGTGAACTGTGGTGAGAGGAGCAGGAGCAGGTTGAGGCTTGGCTGCTGCTGTCAGGCTCGTCATTTTGGTCTTAAAATGTTCATAGTAACCCACTCTACATGATCCTGGACTTTTTATTTTGCTATTTTCTCTGTAAATCAAAGTATGAACACTGATAACAGACCAACGAGGCATCTTCTTCATGAAATGTGTTTGTTTTTGCAGGTGTGGTAAGGGCTCATCCAGGAAGGAGTCCTTTACAAATCTCTCCCTGGACCTGGTCCCTGGGTGCTCCATTGAAGAACTTCTGCAGCACCATTTGGAGGTAAGCACTGAAAAGGCCAGTCTCTCTGGTACCAATGTTCTCTTTGTTTCAGTATGTACCTTGTAAATAATCCCATGTTTCTCTGTGTGTGATGTAGGAGACCGAGCTGGAGTACAGCTGTGAATGTGGAGGCGCTGTGTCCAGTCTTGGAGTCAAGTTTGCCTCTTGGCCAAAGTAAGTGATGAATGAAAATGTAATAAATACAATGCAAAAAGAACATAAGTGAGTTTTAGAAGAATTAAGAATGAACTTAATTATGTTCTTCTCTCTGCAGTGTCCTCATTTTACATCTAAAGAGGTTTACGTTCAGCTCCCACTACAAGCTGCAGAAGGTGGACTGTCCCATTCTCCTGAAAAGAGATCTGGAAGTTGGATGTCCTGAGGGGTTTTAGGTTGTATAGGTTGATCAGCATCGTCTCTCACCTGGGAACCACAGCTTACAGTGGTAAGAGTTTCTTTATATTTGTATGTAAAATGTGTTAAAATTTGTATGTATGGGGAGGGGGAGAAAATGTGACTTGTTATTGGGATGTGCAGCTGTCCATCTGACAGCTGCACTGCAGACATCGGTGAAGACTTTTACAGCCATGTCTGCTCCCATTGGGCACCACAGTTTTCTAATGTGGACTTGTTTCTTTTAAGTCATTTTAGATGAATATTACAATGTAGAATGTCCAAATTATAACATACACAGCACAATAGGTCTTCTTTACAATGTTGCATATAGTTCCATTTAATTAATTCTTAACCTGCATGTGTTTTGTCAGGACACTACGTCTGTGACGGCCTGGACCCTGACGACAGCCCCGGGAAGTCCACAGATGGCTGGCTCACATACAATGACCTGTACGTGAGCCAGAGCACAGGGGAAGAGTGCTACAAGAAGAGGGAAAGAACATCCTACATCCTCCTCTACCAACAGGCGGAGTGAGGCTTCTTCGGGAGCATATCCTTTGAGTGGATCATTTGGCCCATTTAGATGGACCAAATGATCCTGTAGTTTTTGTGATTTCGTTTGTGATTTTTGAACTGAATTGAAGAGCACGAGCTCGGGGCTTATACTTGGGTCATTTGAGACCTGGGTGGAAGCCTCACGGGTTTGTATGTGCACAGGTTTGTAAGGAGCTGTGCACATACATGGGCTTTTACTGTTTTCAAAAGGTGCTGCCATCACATACAAGTTTTTCTCACTCTCAGTATATGGAGAGGCCTCTTGTGAAAACTCAGAACCTCCAGAATTCACTCACTGAGCTGCAGAGGCTGCACTAGCACTGATTCATGATTGGCTGCAGGTGCTGGTGTTTAAGTAGTGACAGTTCAAATCAGAGACAGTCCTTATAGTCTCATATGAGATGCATTCTGCTTTCTGATTGGATAATCAGAAAGCAGAATGCTTTGGGGACAGTGTGTTAAAATTTATTATTCAGTATAAATCTGCATTATAATTGTTATCAGAAAAATCTCATATTTAAGAAATTTAAAATTAATTTAAAAAACAAAACAAAAAACAGTAGTACCGTAGTTTGTTTTCTGAGCAAAGTCGAAGTCCTATACACACAGTTCCTTACACACAATATGTTTGTAAAAGCTTAATCTTGCTGGCTACACAATGGAATGTGACCAGCAGATGGCGCTGGTGTGGGAGATCACTGCTGCTTTTGCTCTTTTGTTCTATAATAGGTTGACTTCATCTGTCCCGCTGCTGTTTGGGGAGTGACACTTCTTGGATGACCCTCACCTGGCTGGATGACTTCACCATACCTGCCTAAACAAAGGATTAATGAAAATAAAAAATAAATAAATAAATGATGGGTTGCCCTCTATCTCTGTGGACCTTGACTACAAGGGTTAAACTTTCCAACTTGTTCAAAATGCAGCAGCACGACATAAAAAGCATAAAATCACCCGGTGCTGGAGTGCTTTTGCTGGCTTCTGTCTAGTTAGTTACATGTAAAGTTCTCATATAAAGTCATAAAGGGCATGGCCCCCATCCTCAGATGCTTTAGTATCATCCAAATAGAGAACTTAAAGTCCCACTGCGGACATCACATTAGAACAGGGTTAGAGAGAAGAGGCACATTCTGAGAAAAGTGCATTTATTTCAGCTGTGCATTTTTACAAATGGCAACAACTGATGACAACTTCCTGTTCAACTGTACAAACCCCGCCCACTGTCAATCAAAACGAGAAAACACAAACAATAAAACACTGTAAAACTCAAAAACTGTCCAATCAGAGCAGAGGAGCAGAGAGGACGTCCAATCAGAGCAGAGGAGCAGAGAGGATGATCCCAGGGGGGCACGAATGACCCCGGGGAACATGCTTTTCTTTTGCTGTACTAGAATAAAGTGTAATTGCACATCCACTACAGTAGGTGGCAGTGGCGCTCTCATTGTTAGAGTGTGAGTATTAGCTATAGGCCATAGAATTAATACTGTGTTGCACATGTACACAGCAAAGAGAAGGAGATAGTGAACTGTCGGGAATGATTATTTCATATAACATGATCAGATCATATTCTGAACTTATGTTTGTCTGTGTGTGTTCTACGTGGCGTGTGTACTCTGAACTTAAGATCAGATAAACTCCTGTGTTTGTACTTTGTATTTACTTGAACCAGGTGACATCTTACACATCTATACGTTTCTGCAGAGTGTGTAAATTTCAAGTCAGATATATGTTCTTTGTCCATTCTGAATTAGATGACCTCATATACGGATGTACATTTTTGGTCAAATCTGCCCATCTCAAGGAAATATGTGTGTACCTTTGAACCTGTTGTTGTGCACTTGTCTCCATTGAACTCAGATGACGTTATGTAGGCTGTGCATTTCAAGCTAATGATTAAGCAAGTTATGATGCGTCTGATGGGTACTTAAACAGTCACTGTAGAGATGTAAAACTAGGAGACAGTAAAGACAGGAGACAGTCATGGGACAGTGGTCTTTGACTTCAATGACGCCTGAATAAACGACTCAATGATGAAACTGCCTGCGCCCTCCCAATTCTTGTTTTTGCCATCATTTCTCAAAGTTCACAGTTTTTGTTTTTGTTGTCAACACTTACTGAAGCACAGAGCAAGAAGCAGCAGGAAATATGTTCTAACTTCTACATTCATTTGTTTTCATGTAGGAGTCAGATGTGAAGAGCTCACTGCTCTAAAGCCTGAGGTCTGTGCTTCAGAAGGCTCCTCTGTGTCTCTGGGATACTCTTATTACAAAGAACCAACGTTCAGTGATTATTTCTACGGGTACCGGCAATATCCAGGAAAATCTCCAGAATTCCTGATTTCACATTATGGAAATGGAATGTCAATATCAGAGAAAGTAAAAGGACTAAAGTTTGAAGTAAAAAGTCAAAACATCTCTCTGCTGCTGTCGTCTGCTGCAGTGGGAGACATTACAGAATAGATCCAGACGTCTCCTGTTTGTTCAGTTATTTGTGAAGGTTCATCACAGAAAGACACTTCGAGATTATGACACTTCCATTTGTTGATTAAATCCTCAAAGCTCTCACTAAAGAGTGTATGAACCTGGAGCTTAGAGCATGTGTGAGAATCAAACACATTCACCAACCTTAAAGAGGCTCAATCATCCAGAAAACTCACAGTAACAGCCTCAAGGGTCAGGACCAGAGACTGGATCAAATATATGAAACATCACAACAGAACAAGGCTGTCTGCATAATTCTTCTGCTGTGATCATTTGAGTCAATGTAAGTTTCACTCAACAAAGATGTTTGTGAAGAACAAGAGGAACGTTCTCCTGAGATCAGATGTTCCTCTGAGCCTCGTGTTCTGACGTGAGCAGCAGGAGGTGGACTCCAGGAGGATGAGAGGTGTGCCACAGGGCTCTGATCTTGGACCACTCCTTTTCACTGTTTATAGAAATGCTCCAGGGCCTCGTGTCTTTCTCTTCTTCACACAACAAACCACTGAAGTGTGACATACTTTTATGTCTTTTTCACATGTTAGTGGCTCTGTGGACCGACCCCAGTGAGCACTAGATTTAGTTCTGTTTTACTTTTGGGTCGGTCTTGTTCACAAACACTGTGCATCATTCACCCCAAACACAAACCTGTGATGAATTCATTTATTCTTTTCATCCAGGATGTGGATGTGAATACTAATTATAACATAATGATCCACAGATGTCATGTACTTTTATAGTAGACACAAGTACAATATGTCATCTTTAACTTAAAACTCTGCAACAACCTCCACAGACTGTACCATCTGTGAAAAGATTAAACAGGAAGAACCTCCAACAATGAGATATGCTCCCACAGAACAGAAAACATATTCTCCAGACTCTCCATCAGCTGCAGCCTCTGCTCTGTCACAACAAATATTACACCAAATCCTGTCCTTTAGTCCGTCTGCAGTGGAGCAGGACACAGGCTCCATCAGCAGAACCTCTGCAAATGAACCATGTGGAGGATTTAAACTTCACTGGAGTTCATTTGGGTCAATCAGTTTTTCTTATAATTCAGCCATAAAATAACCTTTTCTCATAATTTTGGTTTCAACCTGACTTCAGACTAAGGGTTAATGCAACATTTAGCTTTAATTTATAAACAGAAGTTTCTTAGTGTAAAAATGTTTTGTGTCCTCTCTCCTGTAGGTGGCGCTGCTCTTGTGTAGACTCTGTATTTCTGAGCTCACCTGTTTCACAAACATGTGTCTGTCAGACTGGGACCAAAACTGGTTTAAAGAGACACATCCCTTGTCTCTGAACATAAACCTCCACACGTCCACCAGGGGGAGACACTGAGTGAGACTGTGACTGTGCTGACAAACGTCTTCCATCTTCAGGTCTGTGAGGATCCAAGTGCAAAGTCCTCAGATCCATGGAGCGTCTCAGAGCCATGTCCCTCTGTCCTCTGCTGCTCGTCTCCATTCTAACAGGTCTCATTCTTTTCTCATCATTTCTACAGCTGCGATGAACAAACTAACTTATTTTTGAACTACACAACTACACGCTTTACTGTAAATGTGGAGGTGACTTATGTCTTCTGCACAGAACTTAATATTCCTGTGTCTCTATTGGGTCTTATTAAGAAAACAGCTGACCCGGGAAAGTGTTTCATTATTTTGTTAGTTTCGCAGTTCAAAATGTTTTTATTAAAGTTGAATTTCCTAGAACATGTTTGAAATGTTTACAGTGAGCTAAATATTAAATAGAGTAGATGTGTATCTCCATGTTAGTTCCTCATTGAGCCCTGTGTGTTTCAGGTGTGAGCGGTGATGTCCTCTCTCCTCTCAGCCTGGAGCAGTCTGTCTCAGAAGGCTTCATGGTGTCTGTGTCCTATCAAACCTCAGCACCTATAGATGCAGGAGATGATTTCTTCGTTTATCGTCAGAATCCTGGAGATACTCCTCAGTTCCTCTTCTATGTCTCTGGAAATAACTTTTCGAAACCAGCTGTGTCTGTTCAATCAGACACACGGCTCTCGGCTAAACTCTCGGACAGCAGACGTGGAGTGGAGCTGCTCCTGTCGTCTGCTGCAGTGGGAGACTCTGCTGTGTACTACTGTGCTGTGAGGCCCACAGTGACAGGAAACCCACAGACTCTGAACAAAAACCTCTGGAGCAAAGACAACACAATACTGCAGTAGCTCCACTAGAGGGAGACACTCTCTGTGAAGCTTCAGACTAAACACAGACGCAGCAAAGCCAACTGTCAGTGTGAGAATCTAAGCAGACTTCAGAAAGTTCACATGAGGATCACTCAGCTGTGTTTTGGACACATGTTTCCTTTAATGGCAGCACTGCTCCTGCTTTTGTTGAGTGGTAAGTCTTATTGAAACCTATGTTCACACTTTATTACTTCCACTCAACACTTACTGAAGCACAGAGCAAGAAGCAGCAGGAAATATGTTCTAACTTCTACATTCATTTGTTTTCATGTAGGACTCAGATGTGAAGAGCTCACTGCTCTAAAGCCTGAGGTCTGTGCTTCAGAAGGCTCCTCTGTCTCTCTGGGATACTCTTATGAGAGAGGAGCTTCTAGTGGTGATTATTTCTTCTGGTATCGACAATATCCAGAACAATCTCCAGAATTCTTGATTTCACATTCTGGAAATGGAATGTCAATAACAGAGAAAGTAAAAGGACTAAAGTTTAAAGTGGAAAGTCAAAACATCTCTCTGCTCCTGTCGTCTGCTGCAGTGGGAGACTCTGCTGTGTACTACTGTGCTGTGAGGCCCACAGTGACAGGAAACCCACAGACTCTGAACAAAAACCTCTGAGAGAAAACAGCAGTACTGCACACATCCACCAGAGGGAGACACCTGCTGTAGCTATGTCTGTCTGTCTCTCCTGATACAAGGCCTCTGACATGAATGCTGTGAGACATCACAGTCACTATGTTTACATGTCCAGATCAGACTCATGTCCCAGACTACAGCAGGACAAAGAACAGGTCTGAACTGGCTCTGACGACTGTATTAATCCATTTTTCTGCTTTAATTATTAACATTAACATTATTTATGTTATTACTTTCCTTCCTTTTGTCTGCCTAAACTTGTGTGATGCATTAAAAAGTGCGTTGGATGTGTGACATCTCCATCAGACAGTCACAGCGCTACAATCATTTAAAGCTTTATATATATATATATATATATATATATATATATATATATATATATATATATGTGTGTGTGTATATATATATATATATATATATATATATATATATATATATATATATATATATATATATATATCATTTTATAATTATTATTATTGATCATATTAATATGAATAATTAAAACTGGAGTAGTAGTAAAGGTGAGCAGTGGCAGAGGGTGTGGCCAGACGTTCCCAGCAGACCCTCACAATACGCTTGGGTCTGCCAGGTCTGTCCGGCTTCCTCCTCTGCCAGTGAATCCAACTCACAACCAGGTGGTGATCGGTTGACAGCTCTGGCCCTCTCTTCACCCGAGTGTCCAAGACACACACCCGGAGGTCAGATGACACGACAACAAGTTGATCATTGACCTCCGACCTATACCTCTTTTGCTTATCCAGGGCTGGGGCAGCAGTCTAAGCAGGGACTCCCAGACTTCCCTCACTCCAGACATGTCCTCCAGCTCCTCTGGTGGGACCCCAAGTCAGGCCAGAGAGAGACATAGTCCCTCCAGCGTGTCCTGGGTTTTCCTCTGGGCCTCCTCCTGGTGGGACATGCCCAGAACACCACCCTAGGGAGGCGTCCAGGAGGCATCCTGAGCAGATGCTCGAGCCACCTCAGCTGGTTCCTCTTGACGTAAAGGAGCAGCGGCTCTACTCCGACCTCCTTCCGTGAGACTGAACTCCTCACTCTATCCCTAAGGGAGCGCCCAGCCACTCTGCGGAGGAAACTCATTTTGGCCAGTTGTATCTTGTCCTTTCGATCATTACCCAGAGCTCATGACCATAGATGAGGGTAGGAACATAGACTGACCAGTAAGTCGAGAGCTTTGCCTTTCGTCTCCTTCTTTACCACAACGGTCTGATACAGCGACCGCATCACTGCAGACTCTGCACCGATCCACCTGTCAATCTCACGCTCCATCCTTCCCTCACTCGTGAACAAGACCCTGAGATACTTGAACTCCTCCACTTGAGACAGAGACTCATCACCCACCTGGAGAGGACAAAACCACCTCTTCCAGTTGAGGACCATGGCCTCAGATTTGGAGGAGCTGATTCTCATCCCAGCCACTTCACACTCAGCTGCAAACTGCCCCAGTGCTGCAGGTCCTGGCTCGATGAAGCCAACAGCAGACATGAGATCCTGTGGTTGCCGAACCGGACCCCCTCCAGCCCCTAACTGTGCCTAGAAATTCTGTCCATAAATATAATGAACAGAACCGGTGACAAAGGGCAGCCCTGGCCCCAGACCAACATGCACCAGGAACAGTGTCTGACTCACTGCCGGCAATGCAAACACAGCCCTTAGCAAACCATACACGCTCATTCAGTTTATTCAGTGTTTGCCGAGCCCAAGCCCACCGCCTGTCAGACCAGGTACAGGGCAAAATTCAGCTGGACGCACAGAGCTCAGGTGCACCAGTCCGAGCTCAGCCCAGGACAGCACCACTACAGGGTGACCTCACCGTAGACCAATGAAAGTAAAATTGAGTGTCAAGAAAACTCTGTTCTCAACGCGCTGTTTACCACCAAAAAGACTCAAGACAAGTATTAGACTTTTTCCTTCTCTGATCAGAGGGAAGAAGACACGGACAGTGTACCACGCGGTCTCTGTCTCCAACGCCTACTTCGGCTTTCCTCTTCTCGGGGCTCTCTTTTATTCAGACTCATGACGTACTTTCCATACACATGACATACATTAATTAGACACATGATTTAACCAGTGACGTGGGGTCAGGTGAGGCAGGGGAGGCAGTGCCTCACCTGTCATCACAGAGAAAAAAAAGATGAAATAGTTATATTTATCCAATGATTTGTACTATAAAGTTACTTAACATTGCAATTTTATTCTTTTTTTTACTCAAAATCGCTGAATTTTTACGTTTGAAATCCTGAGAAGAGGCGTGCGCGTGCCTCACACGGACTGACTGTGCTGTAGCTCAGCTGCTGTTTTAACCCTTTAAGAGCTGAGCACATTATGGCGGCTGTGAATAGGCGCCGGGTGAATTGTGCTTCACCAGTTACCCTGCCTTATGTTAGGGGGCGCTCCTGAGCCCAGGGATTCTTGTAACTCCCACAGAATAGGGGCCGCAAACTACAATTTAGAGTTAGTAAGTCAACTTTAGCAATTCACTTTTTTCTTCGTGTCTGGCCCATAAATGGAGGAAGATACATATTAAAGCTCAAGCAGTTTTCCAAACTGGACTTTCGGTCGAAGCAGGAGGTTATAATTAAAGGATCGAGACCAACGCTAAAGGAGCTAAATGGTTTGATCCAGACACAGGACTAAAGACTCGCTCTTTTCAAACAGAGACGTACAAAATGGTAAGACATTTAATGACTTCAATCCACTGAAAATTGGGAACCAGAATAAGGATACAAAATAATACAACATTTTTATTTCATACTATTAGATGAGTGGTTCTTAACCTGGGTTCGATTGAACCCTCGGGGTTCGGTGAGTCAGTCTCAGGGGTTCGGCGGAGGTCAAGACCCGACTCATATGACTCGTGATGAGACGCTTGTCCATCACTGGTGCAGGTTCACGCTGCTTGTTCAGTCTGTGCTGCAGAGAATTTAGTGACTCAGTATCAACTTGTGACTGTCGTGATGGTTTGTCGTGTGATTTCTTTTTTAACTCTATAGTGTCAGATTCTGTCACCGCTAATAGACTCACGGACTGCGAGCGTCTCCAGACGCCGTGTCCCAGTTCGACAAATGCACCTTCGATGTGTCTATCGAAGTATCGCCCGACTTCAGTACCTCCAACAAGGTTAAGCACCACTGTATTAGAGCTATTTCATACGGACTTCAGAACTTTTATTTTGAAATTCTTTTTTATTCTGGCCCCAAGTCACTGGGAGAGAAACTGACCCGGAGCCAAATGTGACACCTGGTTTATATGTTTGTAAATCTGATTGTGACGACATCACCATCACCAGCCACGAACCTCACCACACGTCACCGGATTTAAACTCAGCAGCATTTTTCTTAACAATAGCACTCGTATCTTTTCCACAGAAACATCTCCTGACCCCCTGTTCAGGTTTTGCAGCTTTAACCTTTCACCCCCCCATTTAGTGCTTTCCCAGGTCAGTTGTTGACTCAGTTGGTTACACAGTCTTACATTCATGAGCGTGAGACTAACTTATGACCTTACCATATTAACTACTTCCATGTCTAACACACTTTAAACATATAGTTTATTAGATGATAAAAATACAAGTATAATTTTATTCACATTGAGCAAATCAAAAGAAAACAAAGGTGAGGCAAGAAAGCAGAAAAAACAAGACAAAGCATAAGACAAAGCAGCAGAGGCGGCGTGCCCTGTGCTGCTGCTGCCACTGACCACATCTAAAAAGATGAATGGGGAGTTACCATTAGTCCTACAGCGCAATGAAACTTAACCCAACTAAGGAGGCACATATACCACTGATGGAATAGAGTGAGCACACAATCCCAGGGCCAAGAGTCCGCTTTACGCAGCTCACTCTGGAGTTTGAAACGATGAGATGTAAGATGACTCGTGTCGTCCTTGGTACATTTCCAAATACACAACAAAACTAATAGTTAGAGGACTCATACTTAGAGTTGAAACAGGAACACAACACGGGTCAGCAGCCAGACAGACAAGACGCACGTTTAGTGAGATGTGTTAACATGAATCAATGGTGAGACTGTAAATGAACAAAAAAAAATCTGTATCTTTATGGTGCAGGAAAACACCTTATTACTTTCATTAATAATATGTTTGACCCATGTTACAAGCACCAGCAGTGACATGTGCCCCTGAGGTATTAAAATGACGACTTTAATGTGAAACTTTGATACTGGCGACATTTGTGGCTGTGCTTTCAGGGTAAAGAGGCAAAGCTCTGAGTCTCTAATGAAGGAACCTCCACTCAGCTGTGAAGGACACTCACTGAGAGTTTAGTGGAAGTGTGGAGGAAAAAGATGAAGGAACTGGTTTGGAAAAGGGCCAGACTCTCTGCACATGTTCAGATACAGACTCAAACCCACCTGTTAATTTTCTGTGATCTAGATTGTATTTGTTACCTGTTGTATTTTAATGTTGTAAAGTGCCTTATTGTCATGAAAGGTTCTGTTAAATAAAATGAATGATTATTATAATGCACTCACTGACTTATTTATTCTGTCCACACTCGATGGGGGTGAGATACTTAGCCACAGCTGTCCTGGGGCAGACTCACAGGAGCAGGACTGTCCATCTGCCCCTTTGACCAAACACCAAACTCTCACAGACAGGATTCATGCAGAGAGGACAAAACAATGCACTGGGGTCGAGTTTGAGAGTGAACACTCCAACCACTGAACCACTGCTGTGACAAGAGACCTGAGGGAGGAGCCAGACTGTAAGAGAGGAGCAGACACAGACACTTGAGAGGATTTGAGCTTTTAAGATGGAGTCTGGTCTGTGTACACTGCTCTCAGCTCTGGTTGTGCTCCTGTGTTCTTCCCCAGAGTGTAAAGGAGAAGACACAGTGACCCAGCCACAAGGAGACTCTGTCACTCAAGGACACACAGCCACAATACAGTGCACTTTTCAGACTAGCTACTCTGGTGCAACACTGTTCTGGTACAAGCAAGAAGGACGAGGAGCTCCTGAATACATGATGAAGAAAACTAGATCATCGTCGAAATGGCTGGAGACATTCAAATCTCCAAAGTTTGATCAAAAGCGATTTGAAGTTGCAGCTGAGGAGAACTCTTTCTCTCTGAAGATCCAGGATGTGGATGTGACAGACTCTGCTGTGTACTACTGTGCTCTGCAGCCCACAGTGACAGGAAACACCAAAACTCTGAACAAAAACCTCTGGAGCAAAGACAACACAATACTGCAGTAGCTCCACTAGAGGGAGACACTCTCTGTGAAGCTTCAGACTAAACACAGACGCAGCAAAGCCAACTGTCAGTGTGAGAATCTAAGCAGACTTCAGAAATTATTTCTATGACAAAATGCTTCAAGCGGACAGAGCCTGTGGGCTTCAGGAAATGACTCGGACAAAAGCAGAAGATCGGGAAGGCTCAGATAGTTGCATCATTTAGTTTTATTCATGCATCATGGAAGACAAGGACTGTCTCCTGTCTCCTGGTCTCCTGGTCTTACATCTCTACAATGACTCTTATATAGACCTCTTATCTGTGTTTAGCGTATGGATAACACATACAAAGGTCACTTGCTGAGTTAGCTAGGAGCTGCTGCAGCCGCACATGTTCACTGCAGCAAACAGGTATTAGCTAATCTTAAGTTCAGAGTACACATGCCACGTAGAACACACACAGACAAACATATATTCAGGTATGATCTTGACCATGTTATATGAAAAAATCATCCTAACAAGCCCCATGAACACACACTCTCACTTTTCCTATACGCCGTGGTCTTTTCTTTCACCTGTGTCTAAATACTGATATGTGAGACTGTACGAGCTGATGACAACAGAGAAACAGAGAAAACGACACAGACACAGACTCAGACTCACCTGTGCAGACAGACTCAGACTCACCTGCGCAGACAGAGGCAGGAGGAGACTGTCGCTGATATTAAGTTGATCCAAACTGCCTTGTCAGATGAAGGTGTCATAAAGCAGTTCTGTGGCTCCCATTCATACAAATATACATGATCTTAACGCTTTTTTCCCAGTTTCACTCATTTTTTACTGTCACAGCAGACTGCACAGGTTGGCCCGAGGTCGGCTGTGTTCACACTCTCCCCGCTCCAGACTGTGAGTGGATCCGCTCCAAAAGCTCCTGTTTGAAGCGCTCTTGGACCGGTCGTTTACTGTGGTCCAGAGTGAGACTGTGTGACTGCTCTTTTCTGTCCACCTAATAGTGGCAGTGTGAAAACGACCTAAAACAGCCTTTCACTGGGGTTGTTTTTGCTCCAGGTTTTAATGGTGGAAGTAAAAATAACACCAAAGTCTGTAAAATACAAATAAGACTAATCTGATTTGAACAAAAGTGAAGAAGTGAAAGCTCGTACTGCACATGGCACTAAACACAGCAGATAAATGAGCACGTGGTGGATTATTGGGCTCCTGTCAGTCACACACACAGAGTATCTCTAGTGAAACCTCTGGTGTGGGCTCTCAGGACAGAAGTGCTTCTGACTTCATCCACATGTAATGTGACTATTTTCAGTCAGAATCAGACCCAGACTTGACACCACACCACACAGGCTCTGAATATATCAGCTTTATGGGAACATTTAACAGTGTAAATCTGGAGATACTTTGTCACTATTTCAGGCTGTTCACTTTGTTGAGCCCAATATTTTCTTAAACATCTGTACATCACCTCCACATTTAAATCTCTCATTATATATATACAGCTTATGTGTAAAACAAACTTATCTAACAAGAATCTGCAACTGTGAGACTTGTACAGTGAAGTGTGGGAGGAGCATATCCTCCAAAAAGGGCAGTGAGACTGAAGCAAGAAAGAAGCACAGAAGCAAAGAGTGTCACCAACTTAAAGAGAGGACTTTTTAGATGGAGTCTGCCCTGTGTACACTGCTCTCAGCTCTGGTTGAGACCTGTGTTCTTCCCCAGAGGGAAAGGAGAAGACACAGTGACCCAGCCACACAGTCTGTCACTCAGGGACACACAGCCACAATACAGTGCACTTTTAAAACCAGCGACTCAAGTCCATATCTGTTCTGGTACAAGCAAGAAGGACGAGGAGCTCCTAAATACATGATAAAAATGGTTGGTCAATTCAAACAAAAATCTTCCGAGTTTGAAAAAAAACAAGTTTGACGCTGAGCTGAACATAAATTTGAAGACTCTCTCTCTGAAGATCCAGGATGTGGAATGTGACAGACTCTGCTGTGTACTACTGTGCTCTGAGGCCCCACAGTGACAGAAACACCAAAACTCTGAACAAAAACCTCTGGAGCAAAGACAACACAATACTGCAGTAGCTCCACTAGAGGGAGACACTCTCTGTGAAGCTTCAGACTAAACACAGACGCAGCAAAGCCAACTGTCAGTGTGAGAATCTAAGCAGACTTCAGAAAGTTCACATGAGGATCACTCAGCTGTGTTTTTGGACACATGTTTCCTTTAATGGCAGCACTGCTCCTGCTTTTGTTGAGTGGTAAGTCTTATTGAAACCTATGTTCACACTTTATTACATCCACTCAACACTTACTGAAGCACAGAGCAAGAAGCAGCAGGAAATATGTTCTAACTTCTACATTCATTTGTTTTCATGTAGGAGTCAGATGTGAAGAGCTCACTGCTCTAAAGCCTGAGGTCTGTGCTTCAGAAGGCTCCTCTGTGTCTCTGGGATACTCTTATTACAAAGAACCAGGATATGATGATTATTTCTTCTGGTATCGACAATATTCAAGCAAACCTCCTAAAATATTCCTCTCTTACACTGGAAATGGGATGATAATGTTAAATATAAACCAAATCAGTAAAGAAAGCAGACATCTCCATGTGTCCCTGTCGTCTGCTGCAGTGGGAGACACCTGCTGTAGCTATGTCTGTCTGTCTCTCCTGATACAAGGCCTCTGACATGAATGCTGTGAGACATCACAGTCACTATGTTTACATGTCCAGATCAGACTCATGTCCCAGACTACAGCAGGACAAAGAACAGGTCTGAACTGGCTCTGACGACTGTGTAGTAATACAAACTTTTGAACCTTTGTTTCTGTCCCATCTCAAGTCCATCACTCCTCCCTCCTGGACCCCTGCAGTTCACCTACAGAATCAACAGGTCTGTAGAGGTCGAGATAAACCTGGCCCTACTCTTCATCCTGCAGCACCTGGACGCCCCAGGAACCTGCTCCAGGATCCTGTTTGTGGACTTCAGCTCTGCCTTTAACACCATCCTCCCTGCTCTGCTCCAGGACAGACTCTCTCTGCGCTTCCCAACTCCACCTGCAGGTGGAGCACGACTTACTGATGGACTGAAGTGAGCATGAGCATCTAGAGAAAAATATCTTGGACACTCAGACTATCACCACAGGATTTCCACAGGGCTGTGGACTTTCCCCCTCTCCTCTTCTCTGTGTCCATCAACTACTGCATCTCCAGGCACCACTCTGTAAAGCTGATCAAGTTTGAGACAACACCACTCTCATCAGGCTCATCTCAGGCGGAGATGAGTCTGACAACAGGAGAGAGGTGGACCTGCTGGTGACCTGGGACAGTGACAACAACCTGGAGCTCAACGCCCAGAAGACAGTGGAGATGATCAGAAGAATATATCACTATATAACACCTGTCACTATATAACACCTGTCAGTATATACACCTGTCACTATATAACATGTGTCACTGTCACTTTAAACATCTGTATTTAAGCTGTTTTCACTCATTTCTTTGCTCTGTTGTTCTCTTCTCTCTGTATATTTTGTATTTTTATATCAAAGTCTATTATTGACCTTATTTTAATGCAGGGCCTTATTTTATTCCATCACTTTATATATTATTGTTTGTTTCATGTTGCTCCAAAACGCTGAAGCAAGTTCCTCGTTTGTGAATTCTGTTCAATGACAAAGACAATAAAACTTATTCTGATTCTGGTCAGAGCTATTACTATTATAACTTTAAAAACAGCAACACATACAACAAAACTTTAGTTAATATAGAAGAAAACAACTCACCTGAGAGTTTCAGATCATGACCCTCACAGTCACAGTCTGTAAACTTTACAAATGGAGTAGGCCAGAGTTTTTTGTTCTTGTCAGCGAGCAGGTGAATGTAGTGATTGTCATTCCACTATTTCACTGCTTGACCTTTGCTGTGATGAATAAAACAGAAGCAAAGAGAAACTGTGTCATTGTAAATGAAGCACTTCTGCACCATGAGCAAAACCACATTCACATAATGCTCTCACACACTGAAGAACAAGAAAAAGACCTTTTTTGGACACTCAAAGACACTTTACTGTGCATTATTCAGTCTCTCCACACTCTGTGGTGGTAACAAACTACTGTAGCTGATAATATTTGCACATATCGATATTACATTTTTCTTTAAATCCTAAGATGCTGTTTCCTTTTTCACTCATTAGTCTGTTCAAAAAGAGCACACAGAGAATCGAGCAGCACAATAAATATCAGTATCAAATATCAATATCAGCCGATACCGATACATCACACATCCCTGACAACAGTATGAACTGGAGTCGAGTTGGAGACTGAACAAACAAACCACTGAACCACTGAACCACTGAACCACTGAACCACTGCTGTGACAAGAGACCTGAGGGAGGAGCCAGACTGTAAGAGAGGAGCAGACACAGACACTTGAGAGGATTTGAGCTTTTAAGATGGAGTCTGTCCTGTGTACACTGCTCTCAGCTCTGGTTGTGCTCCTGTGTTCTTCCCCAGAGTGTAAAGGAGAAGACACACAGTGACCCAGCCACAAGGAGACTCTGTCCCTCAGGGAGGACAGCCACAATACAGTGCACTTTTAAAACTTCTACCAATCCATATCTGTTCTGGTACAAGCAAGAAGGACGAGGATCATCAATACATGATGAAAATGTTTGCTGGAACCACATTCAAATCTTCAGAGTTTGACAAACTCAAGTTTGATGCTGAGCTGAAGGAGAACTCTCTCTCTCTGAAGATCCAGGATGTGGATGTGACAGACTCTGCTGTGTACTACTGTGCTCTGAGGCCCACAGTGACAGGAAACACCAAAACTCTGAACAAAAACCTCTGGAGCAAAGACAACACAACACTATAGTAGCTCCACTAGAGGGAGACACTCTCTGAGTCTGCTCCACAAAAGCCTCCAGTGGTAGAACTTGCTTCTTCTCACTGCTCCAGATCTAAACTCCAGTCTGTGCTCTGCTGCTCTCACAGCCCTTTTTAAATTTGTTAGTTTTTTAAATGCTAAAACTGTATTTTAAATGCATGTAGTGTCTGGAAAGGTGCCTGATAAATCAAATTTTGATTCTGCTCCCAGTCCTGTGTCAAAGTCATTGGGATTTATTGCAGTTTCTTGACCCTCAGGGGTCAGTCCTTGTCCCTCTTCTGTTCTGTCTCAGTCGTTACAGTCTGAAATCTTTACTAGAGCTTTTGTCTGTGACTGATTTTAAAACGTCTTTATCTGGTGCAGTTCAGGATGTGAACCCACTGCAGGAGCTTCACATGTTCATGAAACATTAAGGTGATGATCAGTCGTCCCACATCTGTACAAACTGTTTTTGTTTCCCTTTAGGTTCTTAATCATTCCAAAACCACCTTTAATACCATATCTCTCCATCCTAAGATGTTATATATATTGTGACTGTGTCGTAATGTGGGGAAAAAAAAAAGAATGTCCTGAGGTCCACTCGCGGCGAGGTACAGGGCAAGGAGCAGGACGAGGATCAGGACGAAGATCAGGACGAGGATCAGGGAGGCACGACGAGGTCCCTGGGCGGAGAACATTGTCCAGTGGAGCTACATCAGGCCGGATAAAAACAAAGGACATGTGGAGGTCCCTGGACAGAAGACTGTGTCCAGCGGAGCCACAACAGTCCAGATTTGGGGTAGCAGACACGTAGAGGTCCCTGGACGGAAGGCTGTGTCCAGCGGAGCTACAACGGTCCAGGGCCGGAGTGGACAGGTCAGGGCGGAACAAAACTGGGCCAGCCGGGGAACAGAGAACCGGCCGGTAAGCAGGGCTGGCAGGCGGGAAATTGAGTCCGAGTACTGTCGGCCCCGAGTCTGCTTGGTCCATGGATGGCGAGATCGTTCTGTCATAATGTGGGGTGTGAGGCGGACCAAAAGATGAGGGACTCGGGGCAAGTTTAAGGGTGTTTATTGACAGAACAGACACAAGACAAGTGACAGGAGAACATATGAGGAGCTGAGTGCAGGGGTGCAGGTCAGGGTCCAGAGGTGCAGGGAACAAATGAGACAGGAATACAGTCGGTACGGTCGGGAGACAGGGTCGGAGACGGGAGTCCAGAGCAGTGCAGGGAGGCAGGGTGCTGAGCGGGAACACGAGCGGGAACAAAGGCAGACACGAACAGGACAACAGGCAGACGAACACGGGCAGGAACAAGAGCTGAACACGAGCTGAACACGAGCTGGACACGAGAGCAGGACACGAGCAGGACTCCAGGCAGACGAACAGTGAGGTGAACAGGCAGACGATCTTGCACTGAGAGGAGAGTCCTGGCTCCTCTTATCCTCCCGCAGGTGGTGTTGATTGCGCTGATGAAAAGCAGGTGCACGTGGGAGGAGCCAGGAACTCCACCCAGCTCCAGAGACAGGCAGGTGAGGGAGGGGCAGAGCAGACACAGGAGGGAGGAGCAGGCAGGGATCATGACAGACTGACTGTGTCAAAGGCCTTCTTTAAATCAACACAGACCCTGATCACATGGTTACTCTCTGCTCTCATCCATGTGACGACTTATTTCCTCATTTGATTCCAACACAGTTGATGTTGATCTGTTCTCTCTGAAGTCATATTGTTGCTTGTTTTTTTATGATCGTTGTTTCATCTGTCCGTCTGTTATTGACCGATGTCTGTTTCACAGTTGGATTTTATACTTCACAAAAAAAAAAAAAGGTGAATATTGTCAGTCTGACAATTAAGCTAAACAATCTGAACTCTTTTAACAAGAGTTTTCTCAAGTTTTATTTAGCACTGGCAGAACAGAGACACTGGTCCATAAATAGTTCTTCAAAAAGTTGAGGCAACAACCAAAAATAATCCTCAGTCTATAACCAGGTTAAGGCTGAACAATATAACTGTAACTTTAACTGTCATTAAACTCCTGACAATCAGAGAATTACGAGTTATCCAAAGAAATCCAAAATCACCTCAATGATCCACCCGAGCTGCAGGAGTCTCTGGTCGAGCTTCACGTGCATCACTGCTTTGGAAAAGACGCTAATGTCGTTGAGATGTTCCTCTCTGCGTGAAAATGGAGCGTCCTAAAATAAAGTGCAAATGAGTTTCTGAAAATCTCTTGAATCAGTGAAGAGTCCAAGTGGTTTCTGGACCTGTTTGTTCTTCCTTCATAGCCTCAGTCTGGAGTCACATAAACCAAACAGAAATGTCCCAGGTCATGAAGATCCTTAACCCTGGTGTTGTTCTGGGCTCATCTCTGACCCTAAAAGCAGCTTTGTCACAGCAGAACTGTTGGATCAAATGTTCTGAAAATAAAACCACTTTGTTATGACTTCTGTCTGTTAATGTTGTGAAGATATTTGATTATATGATAAGGATTTTCTTGAACAGGGTTGAACTGGAGATATTTAGGAGTCACTTCAGGCCTCACTTTTTTCTGTAATATTTCTTATCTATCTAAATCATGTCTTGTATCTATTACTTCAGCATTTTACAGAATCTCCACTATTTATTTAATTACAGTTTTGTGAAAATGCCATTGAAATCCACCAGGGGGACACTGAGTGAGACTGTGACTGTGCTGACAAACGTCTTCCATCTTCAGGTCTGTGAGGATCCAAGTGCAAAGTCCTCAGATCCATGGAGCGTCTCAGAGCCATGTCCCTCTGTCCTCTGCTGCTCGTCTCCATTCTAACAGGTCTCATTCTTTCTCTCATCATTTCTACAGCTGCGATGAACAAACTAACTTATTTTTTGAACTACACAACTACACGCTTTACTGTAAATGTGGAGGTGACTTATGTCTTCTGCACAGAACTTAATATTCCTGTGTCTCTATGAGCTAAATATTAAATAGAGTAGATGTGTATCTCCATGTTAGTTCCTCATTGAGCCCTGTGTGTTTCAGGTGTGAGCGGTGATGATCCTCCTCTCTCCTCTCAGCCTGGAGCAGTCTGTCTCAGAAGGCTTCATGGTGTCTGTGTCCTATCAAACCTCAGCACCTACAGCAGCAGGAGATGATTTCTTCTTTTATCGTCAGAATCCTGGAGACGCTCCTCAGTTCCTCTTCTATGTCTCTGGAATGAACTCTTCGAGGCGGACGTGTCTGTTCTATCAGACACACGACTCTCGGCTAAAAACTCTCGGACAGCAGACGTGGAGTGGAGCTGCTCCTGTCGTCTGCTGCAGTGGGAGACTCTGCTGTGTACTACTGTGCTGTGAGGCCCACAGTGACAGGAAACCCACAGACTCTGAACAAAAACCTCTGAGAGAAAACAGCAGTACTGCACATGTCCACTAGAGGGAAACACTGTGTAATTGTGAACTTCAGCATAGACCGCACACAATCATAAAAGCATCAAGAGGTGTGAGAGGAGCCAGACTGTAAGAGAGGAGCAGACACAGACACTTGAGAGGATTTGAGCTTTTAAGATGGAGTCTGCCCTGTGTACACTGCTCTCAGCTCTGGTTGTGCTCCTGTGTTCTTCCCCAGAGTGTAAAGGAGAAGACACAGTGACCCAGCCACAAGGAGACTCTGTCCCTCAGGGAGGAACAGCCACAATACAGTGCACTTTTAAAACCAGTGACTCTGGTCCAACTCTGTTCTGGTACAAGCAAGAAGGACGAGGAGCTCCTGAATACATGCTGAAGAAAAGTAAATCAGGATCAGACTGGATTCCGACAATTAAATCTAAAGAGTTTAATGACAAGATATTTGAAGTTGAGGCTGAGGAGAACTCTTTCTCTCTGAAGATCCAGGATGTGGATGTGACAGACTCTGCTGTGTACTACTGTGCTCTGAGGCCCACAGTGACAGGAAACACCAAAACTCTGAACAAAAACCTCTGGAGCAAAGACAACACAATACTGCAGTAGCTCCACTAGAGGGAGACACTCTCTGTGAAGCTTCAGACTAAAGTCCGAAATCCAGATCCACCCACAGACTCTGAACAAAAACCTCTGAGAGAAAACAGCATTACTCCACATGTCCACTAGAGGGAGTTCATATTACAGAGTACATGCAGACGTCTCCTGTTTGTTCAGTTTTTTGTGAAGGTTTATCGCAGAAAGCTGCTTCATTGAGCCATAACATTATGACACTTCCATATATTGAGTAAATTGTAACAACATGGTCAAACTTAAAAGAGCTTGTCTAATTTACAAGGTCCTACACTCCCTCGCACCACCACCTTTAAAGGAGAACATTAAATATAAAGACAATTCAGCCAGGACCACACGAGCCTCCTCCAGAAGTGACCTGCTGATCCCACAGACAGATCACCTTTGGTCAGAATGTATCTGTCCAAGGAAGGAACCTGTGGAATCGTCTCCCAGTCGCCCTGAGAGAATGTCCCACATACAGATCTTTTAAAGCTCAAATGAAAAACTGGTTATGGTCAAACCAAACATGCTTCATCTATAGTGACAATGTGATTTTAACTGTTCCACAGAGACAGATTTGCATCTATGAGCAAATATGAAGGAGGAGGGAGTAGAAAGTAACTTGAATGAGTCAAACTGAATGAAATAATGGGACTGTGTAATGACTGGAATGTGCAATATTTTGTATGGTGTAATTATGGGAACTGTGCAATAAGTATATGTGCAACTATTTGAACTGTGCGGTGAATGTAGTTTGCAATTTTAACTTGACCCTTTCATGACCCCAGCCCCTGGACAACAGACTGAAATGAGACTTTGGATATAATCTGGTGTATTCACATCATGTTGTTTCATTTCTGTCCATTAATACACATTGTCCCAGTCAAATAAATAAAAAAAGAAAAAAAAAAATAGTCATTCAGTAAGTAAGAGCTGTGAGTTTTTATATTTTATCCCCTTTTCTTTCTTATTTA
The DNA here is from genome assembly GCA_019594935.1 of Periophthalmus modestus. Classification (NCBI taxonomy): domain Eukaryota; kingdom Metazoa; phylum Chordata; class Actinopteri; order Gobiiformes; family Gobiidae; genus Periophthalmus; species Periophthalmus modestus. The sequence goes on along the minus strand of JAIEZT010000130.1, from coordinate 56,100 downwards.
GATTTATGCCATGGCCTCAGGCTGCAGCCATGATGTGTCACTCCATCACCCCAATTCACTCCCTCCTCTTCTCCGTGTACACAGACTGCTGCACCTTCAACCACCACTAAGTGAAGCTGATCAAGTTTGAGACAACACCACTCTCATCAGGCTCATCTCAGGCGGAGATGAGTCTGACAACAGGAGAGAGGTGGACCTGCTGGTGACCTGGGACAGTGACAACAACCTGGAGCTCAACGCCCAGAAGACAGTGGAGATGATCAGAAGAATATATAATTATATAACACGTGTCACTATATAAAACGTGTCACTATATAACACGTGTCACTATATAACACCTGTCACTATATAACACCTGTCACTATATAACACATGTCAGTATATAACATGTGTCAGTGTCACTTTAAACATCTGTATTTAAGCTGTTTTCACTCATTTCTTTGCTCTGTTGTTCTCTTCTCTCTGTATATTTTGTATTTTTATATCAAAGTCTATTATTGACCTTATTTTAATGCAGGGCCTTATTTTATTCCATCACTTTATATTATTCTTTGTTTCACGTTGCTCCATAACGCTGAAGCAAGTTCCTCGTTTGTGAATTCTGTTCAATGACAATGACAATAAAACTTATTCTGATTCTGGTCAGAGCTATAACTATTATGACTTTAAAAACAGCAACACATACAACAAAACTTTAGTTGATATAGAGAAGAAACAACTCACCTGAGAGTTTCAGATCATGACCCTCACAGTCACAGTCTGTAAACTTTACAAATGGGAGTATGCCAGAGTTTTGTTCTTGTCAGCGAGCAGGTGAATGTAGTGATTGTCATTCCACTATTTCACTGCTTGACCTTTGCTGTGATGAATAAAACAGAAGCAAAGAGAAACTGTGTCATTGTAAATGAAGCACTTCTGCACCATGAGCAAAACCACATTCACATAATGCTCTCACACACTGAAGAACAAGAAAAAGACCTTTTTTGGACACTCAAAGACACTTTACTGTGCATTATTCAGTCTCTCCACACTCTGTGGTGGTAACAAACTACTGTAGCCACAGCTGTCCTGGGGCAGACTGACAGGAGCCCATCTCCCCCCTCGACCAACACCAAACACTCACACAGGATTCATGCACAGAGGACACAACAGTTTGGGCTGATATGGAGTTTTTGAGTCAATACAACATCTGATATTTGTCTTGCTTCTGTGGCATGATAACCATATACATTTTTAAATCATATCAAGTTCCTCAAATGTATGTTCAGTTCAAGTAAAGATCAGAAATGATAAATGTTGCTATCTGGGATGTAAAATAATTAGTATAAACACGCAGAGGTATGACTATGTTTGACTTAGTCTGTTCAAAAACAGCACACAGAGATTGAAGCAGCACAATAAATATCAGTACTGACTATCGATGTCCGCCAGTTTTATCTGAGCTCAGAAAAAACAACTCAAGTCACTAGGGCGCCCTCTAGAGGAGAGCGCAGCAGAGTCCAAAATGTAAGACTTCTTTCGATAAATCAGCTTTTTCTATTGTTGCAATGAGTCAGTGGAATAGTTAAAGCCAAATGAGATTATAACATGCACAAGTTTTCAAATGTTTGCACATGTGACAAAGAAATGGCTGAAGCAGACTCCATCCTTACTTGTTGTTTGCATTTACAACCCTTTTTGGCATCTTTGTTCAAACTTGTTGCTGCTGTCGTCCTTATGTTTTTTTTCCTCCTTCTTTATGAGACGAACCAAAGATTATTTATCCCGTAATGGCGCCCCCGTACAGATGTGTAACTTCTACCTGCCCTCAGCGTGTCCATGTCCTGCTTAAATAGAACAACACGGACAGTTACAGCTCGTCTTTATTCAACTTCACTCATCTCCTCTCATCTGGTGCACCCGTGTATTTTGATGTATGTACCTTATGTTTACAGGTCTTTCATCCACCTACACCAAACTGTTCTTACTTAACATCAGACTTTTCCAGGAAATACAGGTGGTAATTAGTATCTTTGCTATAACCTGGAACCATATATCATACCTGTTTTTTAATGTCATTATAATGTCGTGCACTGTCCCGGGCCACACCAATAGTGATACATGAAACATCCCTGACAACAGTATGAACTGGGGTCGAGTTGGAGAGTGAACATATGAACCACTGAACCACTGAACCACTGAACCACTGCTGTGACAAGAGACCTGAGGGAGGAGCCAGACTGTAAGAGAGGAGCAGACACAGACACTTGAGAGGATTTGAGCTTTTAAGATGGAGTCTGCCCTGTGTACACTGCTCTCAGCTCTGGTTGTGCTCCTGTGTTCTTCCCCAGAGTGTAAAGGAGAAGACACAGTGACCCAGCCACAAGGAGACTCTGTCCCTCAGGGACACACAGCCACAATACAGTGCACTTTTAAAACCAGCGACTCAAGTCCAACTCTGTTCTGGTACAAGCAAGAAGGACGAGGAGCTCCTAAATACATGATGAAAATTTTTGCTGGAACCATCCTCAAATCTCAAGAATTTGACAAACCCAGGTTTGATGCTGAGCTGAAGGAGAACTCTTTCACTCTGAAGATCCAGGATGTGGATGTGACAGACTCTGCTGTGTACTACTGTGCTCTGGAGCCCACAGTGACAGGAAACACCAAAACTCTGAACAAAAACCTCTGGAGCAAAGACAACACAAGAGCAGTGATGAGAGGAGTGGAGAGACTGACTATATGGCCACAATACAGAGAAGTAAAGGGACCAACCCATGCTGCTGTGTCCCACATGTGAGTGCACCTGATTTGTCTTTGGGGTAATCCACCGGTTGCAGTTTGTGTCTTACAGGTCCTTCTCCATTCTGCTGGTGCAGGACGTCCCGAGGACGAGTCGTGACCAGGGCGAGGACTGTGGTCATTGAGACGTGTCTATCTGTGGAGGAGGCATACGGCTCATAACTCATAAGTAAAGGGATGCATCTCTGCTGTAGCTGCTTGCTGTGTTTTAATTTGTGTTGCCCAGTTCACAAACTGTTTTCTTTGTTTACACAGTCCTGCTACGAGATGTTAGAGTGGAGTAAGTATATGGAGCTGTTGGCTGGACCTTTATTGACCGGGACTGGACATGACTTTGGACCAGTGAACTTTAGATGCACTGTCCATAAACACTCACCTCCATGTTTTTATCTGAGTTTTACCCTCCTCCAATTTTATATTTGTACATATTTGTAATAAACATTTATTCATTTTAATTGTGTGTTGTGTTGTGTCCAATGCTCTGAACCTAAGTTTCTTCAAACTGCATCTTTTCCTGAGGTTCCCAGGGGTCAGTCCTTGGTCCTCTTCTGTTCTGCCTCAGTGGTCACAGCATGAAATATTTATTAAGTCAAATTTATTTTATTGGTCCTTTCTCAGTGACTGTTTTATAGTCTTTAATACTTTTTTGAGGAAGACCTCAAACACCTTTTTGCTTTTAAATTATGTCATACTGTAAATGTGTAGATGACTCTTTTACAATTTGTCCATTTTAAACTGAAACACTGATGTAAAATGACCTAATAAAAAAGATTCCATTGATTTCCAGTTTAAAAGTGATAAGATTCTCAAATAAGTCTCTTTTTTTTTCAAAATAATCACAAGTGAGAATCGGGCGGAGATGAGGGGTAGGTAAAAATACATTATTCTGAGGACTAAAGCCTAAAGTGCAGGACAATACAGGATAAATCAAACATGAAAGTCAATCACATCACGTGTCGTCTTTAACTGGTGCAGTGCAGGATGTGAACCCACTGCAGCAGCTTCACTTTTCCATTAAACTGGACCTTTCTTCACAGACAAAACCAGAGTCCATTTTGAATGAAACAGAGGTCCACATGTTTCAGCCCAGAAACAGGAACAAGTCCAACAGGAGGGTCAGGAGCACAGAGGTCAGTCATTACAGGGGCACTGATCTTCAGAGACTCTTGAAATAAGAAGTGAACAAGCCCCAACAGCCAGACTGAGACACATCTACACTTTAAACACAGTTAAACATTTATGTTCACATTAACAGTTACAATATTCTCAGTCAAATACATTGTCTCCATCTCACAGTGAAATGTGTGGACGTCTCTCCAGAGCAGAGCAGTAACAGAGGAGGCTGAAGATAAAGTCTGGGCCTCCTGCTCTAGTTCAAACTCTCGGCTCAAAGGAGAAGAGCTGCAGATGAACCAGTCCATAAACTGAAAGAAGAACAGACTCTGTCCGATCTCAAGTATTTACAGACCTCCAACTGCATCAGTGTCACAACCACAGAGAGACCTGAGGGAGGAGCCAGACTGTAAGAGAGGAGCAGACACAGACACTTGAGAGGATTTGAGCTTTTACACACACACAACACAATACTGCAGTAGCTCCACTAGAGGGAGACACTCTCTGTGAAGCTTCAGACTAAACACAGACGCAGCAAAGCCAACTGTCAGTGTGAGAATCTAAGCAGACTTCAGAAAGTTCACATGAGGATCACTCAGCTGTGTTTTGGACACATGTTTCCTTTAATGGCAGCACTGCTCCTGCTTTTGTTGAGTGGTAAGTCTTATTGAAACCTATGTTCACACTTTATTACATCCACTCAACACTTACTGAGCACAGAGCAAGAAGCAGCAGGAAATATGTTCTAACTTCTACATTCATTTGTTTTCATGTAGGAGTCAGATGTGAAGAGCTCACTGCTCTAAAGCCTGAGGTCTGTGTTTCAGAAGGCTCCTCTGTCTCTCTGGGATACTCTTATGACAGAAACATTGCTACTGGTGATGAGTTTTATTGGTATCGACAATATCCAGGAAAACCTCCAGAATTCATCTATTACAATTTGGGAACAGGAAAAGAGCTTAAAAAGAAAATCCTGGGACTTTCAGTTCAAATAAGTGAAGACCAAAAGCATCTCCATGTGTCCCTGTCGTCTGCTGCAGTGGGAGACTCTGCTGTGTACTACTGTGCTGTGAGGCCCACAGTGACAGGAAACCCACAGACTCTGAACAAAAACCTCTGAGAGAAAACAGCAGTACTGCACATGTCCACTAGAGGGAGACAAGTTTGTCTATTCTCAGTCTCACAAATGTCACATTGTGTAAAGAAAAACAGTTTCCAAAGAGCTGCAAAGGCTGCAATAAAAACATTGAAACTGAGATAAAGTAAAAAACAAATAAAAAGTAAAATTGAGGGACTCAAAAAGTACAAATAATCAAAGTGTTTATTAGCACATGGCAGATAAAGTGAAAATCACAGCAGTTGGTTTTCAGCCCTTCGGCCTTCATCAGGGCAAACTGGAGATGACTGTCCCAGGGCAGAGTTAAAATCACAGGTGTAGATCACATGATCAAAGTGGGCTGGCACACAGTCCCCTGGTGCATGATGGGACATGTAGGCTGAAAAAGTTAGTTCTTTTTCAGTCATAAACACATTTATGTTCATATTAGTGTAAATAACAGCATAATAGAAAAATACAAAAGTGCTAGAGACAAATGTTAAAAACATTTATGGAAATATATGTAAAAAAGTAAACACTGATGTAATTATTAATTATATTAATTATTTACATAAATTTAAAGCACGTGGTTTAATTAAAGCTGAAACTTTTATTTTCATCTCAATAAATCTGCCTCAGTAAAAGCAGTGACACAATATTAAGAAATAAATATATGAACAGTAAAAAAGTAAATAAAACAAAAACACAGAAAACACAGAGGAGCAGAGTCTGATCTCAGACTCTGCTCCTCATGTTTGATTTCCTCTGATGTTTCCTGAAGTGTTCTGTCAGCAGCAGGGTCAGAACATGTGTGTGGACCAGAGCTTATGTTTGGTTGGACTCTTTGGTTTTTTTTTTATGACGGTGTCGTAAATGTGGGGTGTGAGGTGGACCAAAGATGCGGGACTCAGGGCAAGTTTAAGGGTGTTTATTGACAGAACAAGACAACACAGGTGACGGGAGAACATACGAGGAGCTGGGTGCTGGGGTGCAGGTCAGGGTCCAGAGGTGCAGGGTAGAAATGAGACAACAGCCGGTACCGGGAGACAGGGTCGGAGAACACAGGCAGGACACGGACAGGAAGCACAGCAGAGACACGAGGACAGAGATGTGAGCAGCACGCAGACAGACGGTGAAATCAGCAGACGACCTGGCAGAGAGAGGTGGGTCCCTGGCTCCTTTTAAGCTCCTGCAGCTGTGTCGATTGCCCTTATGGGCTGCAGGTGTGTGTGGGAGGAGCCAGGGCTCCGCCCAGCTCTGGAGTCAGGCAGGTGTGGGAGGGGGAGAGGAGACACAGGAGGCAGGAGCAAGCAGAGATCATGACAGACGGCTGTAGATGAGCCCAGATTTTCTAAACGACTCTGCAGTTTTTTTGGAAACAGCTTTATGTTTCTGAAAAGTGCAGCTTTGCTTTTTCTTTCACTTTAAGTTTGTTTTCACACATGTTAGTGGCTCTGTGGAGCGACTCCACTGCACAAGATTTAGTTCAGTTTACTTCACTTTTGTGTCAGTCGTGTTCACACACATCACTCATCATTCACCACAAACACCACACGAGAGTCTATCAGCTCATCGAAGAATTTATTTCTATGACAACGCACTTTAAGCAGACAGAGCCCCATGAATATCTGCACACACACTCCCCCTATACACTGTGGTCTTTTCTTTCACCTGTGTCTAAATACTGATATGTGAAACTGTACGAGCTGATGACAACAGAGAAACAGAGAAAACGACACAAACACACAGACTCAGACTCACCTGTGCAGACAGACTCAGACTCACCTGCGCAGACAGAGGCAGGAGGAGACTGTCGCTGATATTAAGTTGATCCAAACTGCCTTGTCAGATGAAGGTGTCATAAAGCAGTTCTGTGGCTCCCATTCATACAAAGATACGTGATCTTAACGCTTTTTTGCCCAGTTTCACTCATTTTTTACTGTCACAGCAGACTGCACAGGTTGGCCCGAGGTCGGCTGTGTTCACACTCTCCCCGCTCCAGACTGTGAGTGGATCCGCTCCAAAAGCTCCTGTTTGAAGCGCTCTTGGACCGGTCGTTTACTGTGGTCCAGAGTGAGACTGTGTGACTGCTCTTTTCTGTCCACCTAATAGTGGCAGTGTGAAAACGACCTAAAACAGCCTTTCACTGGGGCTGTTTTTGCTCCAGGTTTTAATGGTGGAAGTAAAAATAACACCAAAGTCTGTAAAATACAAATAAGACTAATCTGATTTGAACAAAAGTGAAGAAGTGAAAGCTCGTACTGCACATGGCACTAAAAACACAGCAGATAAATGAGCACGTGGTGGATTATTGGGCTCCTGTCAGTCACACACACAGAGTATCTCTAGTGAAACCTCTGGTGTGGGCTCTCAGGACAGAAGTGCTTCTGACTTCATCCACATGTAATGTGACTATTTTCAGTCAGAATCAGACCCAGACTTGACACCACACCACACAGGCTCTGAATATATCAGCTTTATGGGAACATTTAACAGTGTAAATCTGGAGATACGTTGTCACTATTTCAGGCTGTTCACTTTGTTGAGCCCAATATTTTCTTAAACATCTGTACATCACCTCCACATTTAAATCTCTCATTATATATACAGCTTATGTGTAAAACAATCTTATCTAACAAGAATCTGCAACTGTGAGACTTGTACAGTGAAGTGTGGGAGGAGCATATCCTCCAAAAAGGGCAGTGAGACTGAAGCAAGAAAGAAGCACAGAAGCAAAGAGTGTCACCAACTTAAAGAAACACTTCTGAGGACTTTTTAAGATGGAGTCTGCCCTGTGTACACTGCTCTCAGCTCTGGTTGTGCTCCTGTGTTCTTCCCCAGAGTGTAAAGGAGAAGACACAGTGACCCAGCCACAAGGAGACTCTGTCACTCAGGGACACACAGCCACAATACAGTGCGCTTTTAAAACCAGCGACCCAAGTCCAACTCTGTTCTGGTACAAGCAAGAAGGACGAGGAGCTCCCAAATACATGATGAAGAAAACTAGATCATCGTCGAAATGGCTGGAGACATTCAAATCTCCAAAGTTTGATCAAAAGCGATTTGATGTTGAGGCTGAGGAGAACTCTTTCACTCTGAAGATCCAGGATGTGGATGTGACAGACTCTGCTGTGTACTACTGTGCTCTGAGGCCCACAGTGACAGGAAACACCAAAACTCTGAACAAAAACCTCTGAGAGAAAAGAGCAGTACTCCACACGTCCACTAGAGGGAGACACGTTCTGAGGCTTCACTACATAAGCCTCCTGTGGTAGAACCTGCTTCTTCTCCTTGCTCCAGATCTAAACTCCAGTCTGTGCTCTGCTGCTCTCACAGCCCTTTAGGTCTGTGAGTTTTAAACAGTAACACTGTATTTTAAATGTATGTTGTGTCTGTAAAGGTCTGTGCAGGATGTGAACCCACTGCAGCAGCTTCACATTTTCATTAAACTGGACCTTTCTTCACAGACAAAATCAGATTTAATGATGCACTTATAAAGTCCTATAATGTAAATGTGTATTTTTAATGTGTGTTCACCAGGGACGGCACATGGAAAGTAGCAGTAGCCAAATCTGGTACAAATCATATTTTCTTTTGTAACATTAATGAATTTGTACATGGTCCCTGACAAATAAAGAATAAGCAAAGAAAGAGTCAGTTTTAATTGAAACAGAGGTCCACATGTTTCAGCCCAGAAACAAGAACAAGTCCAACAGGAGGGTCAGGAGCACAGAGGTCAGTCATTACAGGGGCACTGATCTTCAGAGACTCTTGAAATAAGAAGTGAACAAGCCCCAACAGCCAGACTGAGACACATCTACACTTTAAACACAGTTAAACATTTATGTTCACATTGCCACAAAACTGTGCATGTGCAATTGTAAACCGTAAACAAAAAAGTAGCCGAAAATGTAAATGTGCAGCATGGATGTAAAGTCTAAGAAGAGACGAGGAGAGGACACTGCTGTGAAAAAGTATTTCCTGATTTCTTACTTTTTTCATGTGTGTCACACTGAACTGTTTCAGCTCATCAAACACATTTAAATATTAAACAAAGATAACTCAAGTAAAAATAACATGTACTTTTTCTGTGATTATTTTATTTATTAAGAGAAAATTTCATTACAAACCTACATGATCCTGTGTCATAAAGTAACTGCCCTCCCCCTCGTTAAATGATGAGGTAACAGTGTTAAATCATATTATTGTGGAAAGCTGAGTTCAGTTTCAGGCTGCTTTGTTGCTTCAGGACCTGGACGACTTGCTGTGATTGAAGGAACCATGAACTCTGCTCTCTACCAACAAATCCTGAAGGAGAATGTCCGGTCGTCAGTTTGTGACCTGAAGCTGAAGTGCAGTTGGGTTCTGCAGCAGGACAATGATCCAAAGCACAACAGCAAGTCCACTTCTGAATGGAATAAAAAAACAAAATGAGGGTTTTGGAGTGGCCTAGTCAAAGTCCAGACCTAAACCCAATAGAGATGCTGTGACATGACCTTAAAAAGGTGGTTCATGCTCGGAAACCCTCCAATGTGGCTGATTTAAAACAATTCTGCAAACAAGAGTGGGCCAAAATCCCTCCACAGCGAGGTGAAGGACTTATTGCCAGTTATTGCAAATGCTTGACTGCAGTTGTTGTTGGTAATGGTGGTTCAACCATTTTTTAGGTTTAGGGGCAATTACTTTTTCACATGGGCCATGTAGGTTCAGATTACTTCTTTTTCCTTAATAAATAGATAGAAATGATGTGAAAAGAATGATTATTTTCATATCAGCAGTTAAAAAAAGCATTCTCAAACAGAAAGCACTTTCCACTTTGTCATATCATCATGTGGTAATACAGGAAGCGCTCCACGGTGTTTTTAAACTCCATACACCTTCACTAGATTCATTTGGATGATTCTAGTGGATGATTATCCAGTGTGGGCTTGCTCACTGTGGGGCAGTGAGCAAGCCCACACCAGCCCAGGGAGAGCCGGCGAGCTGGTGTGGGCTTGGTTATTGGGAAGAGTGGCCTCCCTGGTCTGAACCGGTGTTTTATTAATGGACTTCTGTGCTAGTCACAGTTTGTCCGTAACAAACACCATGTTTGATTACAAGGGTGTCCATCAGTGCACATGGCAGCAGGACACCCTGGGTAGGAGGTCGATGATCGACTTTGTTGTCATGCCATCTGACCTCCAGCCGCATGTCTTGGACACTAAGGTGAAGAGAGGGGCAGAAGTGTTAAACGATCACCACCTGGTCGTGAGTTGGATCCGCTGGCGGAGGAGGGAGCCATACAGACCTGACAGACCCAAGCGTATTCCCTGATCCTGGGGAAGGCTGGGGAGATGGACTCCAAGTGTGCCATGTTCTCCACCTCTATTGTCGATGCGGCTGATAGTAGCTGTGGTCGTAAGGTCTGTGGTGCTTATCGTGGTGGCAACCCCCGAACCCGGTGGTGGACACAGGAAGTAAAGGATGCTGTGCTAAAAAAGGAGTCCTATCAAGCCTTGTTGGCTCATGGGACTCCTGAGGCAGCTGACGAGTACCGGTGGACCAAGCGTGCCGCGACTTGTGCGGTCGCAGAGGCAAAATCTTGAGATTGGGAGGAGTTTGGGGAGGTCATGGAGGAGGACTATCGGTTGGCCTCAAAGAGATTCTGGGAAACCGTGCGTCGCCTGAGGATGGGGAAGCAGTGCTTCACCAACACTGTTTACAGTGCAGGTGGAGAGCTGCTGACCTCGACTGGGGATGTTGTCGGGTGGTAGAAGAAATACTTTGAGGATCTCCCCAATCCCACCATCACGTCTTCCGAGGAGGAAGTAGAGACTGGAGACCCAGAGGCAGACTTGTCCATCACCCTGGCTGAAGTCCTCCTTGGTGGCAAGGTTCCGAGGGTGGACAAGATCGGCCGTGTCCCTCGTGGTGTCCTTTGGGTGCTGCTCCGAGAGTAAGAGTTCCGGGCAGTGATCTGCAGTGAGGTTCATGGCTGGTGAGGCACTGATGTCGTCACAATCAGATTTACAAACATATAAACCCGGTGTCGGCGAGTAAATCTGACCCCGGGCCAATTTTTCTCCCAGTGAAATAAAAGTTCTGAAGTCCATATTAAATAGCTCTAATAGTATGAAATAAAAAGCTGGTTTTATATATTTTTTATCCTTATTCTGTTTCCTCAATTTTCAATGGATTGAAGTCATACAATTTTACCTATCTTACCATTTTGTACGTCTCTGTTTGAAAAGAGCGAGTCTTTCGTCCCGTCGTCTGGAACAAACCATTTAGCTCCTTTAGCGTCGGTCTCGGTCTAACCTCCTGCTTCGACCAAAAGTCCAGTTTAGAAAACTTTTTGAGCTTTAATATGTAAATCTTCCTCCATTTAAAAAATAAGTCCAGACAAGAAGAAAAAAGTGAATTGCTAAAGTTGACTTGCTAACTCTACATTGTAGTTTGCGGCCCCTATTCTGTGGTAGTTGCAAGAATGCCTGGACTCACGAGTGCCCCCTACCATGAGGCCAGGTAACTGCGTGCCTCACCTGGCGCCTTTTCACAGCTGCTTAAAGCAGCAGCGTCACTGCTGAGCTACAGCACAGTCAGTCCATGTGAGACACGAACGGCCTGTGCCTCAGCGCACGTCTCTTCAGGATTTCAACGGTAAGAGTAAAAATTCAGCAATTATGGGCAAAAAAAAAAAAGAATTAAATTGCAAAGTTAAGTAGAAAATAACTTTATAGTACAAATTATTTGATAAATATAACCATTTCATTTATTTTTTCTCTGTGATGACTCACCTGACGCACGTCACTGGTTCCTTTGCTAAGAGCTGTCTGGTCCCTGTATGACCGGAGCAGGAGCTGTGTTCACATTGCTGGCAGTAAATCAGACCTGTTCCCGGTGCATGTTGGACTCCACAGATCTGCCCTTTGTTACCAGTTCTGTTCATTGTATTTATGGACTGAATTTCAGAAACAGCAGACAAATATTAGACATGTGTTTGGACCTGTACTTTCTCATTTTAGATCAGCAGCAATGACCACATGCAGAGAGGACTTTCTCCACGTGTTGCTCCTCCTTCACTTTTCCCTCTGTGTTTGTGGTCTTGGGCTCTGTGTTGTAATGTACGGATCACTCTGAGTTTGTTCTGCAGTGGATGGTGTGAATCAAACAGCAGGTATTGGTCAGTGTGTGTGGGCTTCCTGAAGACTTCTACCTGGAGACGTTGGTCCTCTCCTATTGTTACTGCACAGTCTAAGAAGGCCAGTTTGTTCTCTTTGGCTTCTTCCTGTGTGAACTTGATGTTAGGATTCACAGCATTAATATGTGCAGTAAAGGGCTCCAGATCTTGAATTTTGATTTTAGTCCAGTTATCATTCACATTAGAGGTAAAATCTTAAGCCTGAGCCCGAGCCCGACCTGAGCCCGACCCGAAATTCGGGTCGGGTTCGGGCCTAAAATGTCAATCATTGCTTCGGGTCGGGTCGGGCTTCTCTCTCGCTGACTTTTTTAAAATAAATATATGTTCATAAAAATGTATACTAAAACGATGTGTGGATACTAAACTAAGGAATACTTGTTTTAAAATAAATAATTTGGATAAAACAGAGAAGGCGCTGTAATGTAATTGCTATTTAACTAAACAGGAGCCGCACGTGAACGCCGCCCTCTTAATAATCTTCCCTCCGCAAGTCCACATCTATTTTGACCTGGTATCCCCAATATGGAGGAGCAAGAAGTTAAGGATAAACTAAAGACAGGAGAACTGAAAAGACAAACACGCACAGGTAAGAGTGAGGTGTGGAAAAGCTTCAAATTGATTGTTGAAAATGCTACAGAAACTTACGTTGGCTTTGCTGAATGTGTCAATGTGGCGCTTTGCTTTCATACGAGAGCAAAAAGACTGGCACCTCGACGCTGAGCAGCATTTAAACAGCTGTACTGGCAAAATTGATGATCGTCAAACATCTATATTATCATTTGAAATCTCGGGTTTGCTTCGGGCTCGGGCCGGGTTGGGCTTTAATACCCGCGGGCCGGGTCGGGCTGGATTTTTTAGGCCCAATCTTACCTCTAATTCACATATCGATACCAATGTGTGGGTGGAGTACCTGCTTGTGGATATCTTAATGGGCCTTCAATGGATCTAAGAGAGCTAAAAAAACAAGACAACAGGGAATCTGAACCCAGAAGGAGAGGTGTTACTGTTCTTTACACAGCAGGTGTGTCTGAAAAACTTCAGAGGATTTTCAGACAGTATGAGATTCCTGTCTTTTTCAAACCTACAAACACATTAAGACAAAAACTGGTTCACCCTAAGGACAAAATCCCGAACCACAAACAAAGTCATGTAGTCACTCCATTCAGTGAAGTGAAGATGCAGTGAGCGTTACACTGGAGAAACTAAACAGCTTCTCCAGAGAGTTCCTCTGGACCCCAGTCCGCCGTGCATCTACATCTCAAAGACACTAAACACTCCTTTGAAGATAGTGAAGTTCAGATCTTAGCCAGAGAAAAGAAATGGTTTGAGAGGGGAGTTAAAGAAGCTTTTTTTGTCAGGAAAGAGAATCCTTCCTTAAACAGGAATGGAGCCTGAGACATAATCTCTCCCCCATCTACAAGTCCATTCTCAGACCCAGAACAATGAGAACAACAGCAGCGTCGTTAAGGGATGAATAGGGTAGCTTCAGCTGAAACTGGAGACAATAGTTGTTCACAGTTTCAGTGTAGTTAGCCCCTCCCTGCAGATAGATATAAGGCAGTGGTCACCAGCAATCTGATCAGAACTGAAGAAGCGGCTTGGATGAGCAGCGAAACATCTTCACTCCTACAACAATTTGTCCAGTGACAGATTTGAACTTCGTCTTTTGTTATGGATCAGACCTGGACGACTGAGGGTTTACACAGATATCTCAAAGTTTGGTTTCTACCTGACTTCAGACTAACCGTTAATACAAAATTTAGCTTTAATTTATATATAGAAGTGTCTTAGTGTCCTCCTCTGTCCTGCAGGTGGCGCTGCTCTTGTGTAGACTGTATTTCTGAGCTCACCTGTTTCACAAACATGTGTCTGTCAGACTGGGACCAAAACTGGTTTAAAGAGACACATCCCTTGTCTATGAACATAAACCTCCACACGTCCACCAGGGGGAGACACTGAGTGAGACTGTGACTGTGCTGACAAACGTCTTCCATCTTCAGGTCTGTGAGGATCCAAGTGCAAAGTCCTCAGATCCATGGAGCGTCTCAGAGCCATGTCCCTCTGTCCTCTGCTGCTCGTCTCCATTCTAACAGGTCTCATTCTTTTCTCATCATTTCTACAGCTGCGATGAACAAACTAACTTATTTTTGAACTACACAACTACACGCTTTACTGTAAATGTGGAGGTGACTTATGTCTTCTGCACAGAACTTAATATTCCTGTGTCTCTATTGGGTCTATATTAAGAAAACAGCTGACCCGGGAAAGTGTTTTCATTATTTTGTTAGTTTAGCTAGTTTAGTTCAAAATGTTTTTATTAAAGTTGAATTTCCTAGAACATGTTTGAAATGTTTACAGTGAGCTAAATATTAAATAGAGTAGATGTGTATCTCCATGTTAGTTCCTCATTGAGCCCTGTGTGTTTCAGGTGTGAGCGGTGATGTCCTCTCTCCTCTCAGCCTGGAGCAGTCTGTCTCAGAAGGCTTCATGTGTCTGTGTCCTATCAAACCTCAGCACCTACAGCAGCAGGAGATCATTTCTTCTTTTATCGTCAGAATCCTGGAGATGCTCCTCAGTTCCTCTTCTATGTCTCTGGAATGAACTCTTCGAGGCCGGACGCATCTGTTCGATCAGACACACGACTCTCGGCTAAACTCGTGGAGTGGAGCTGCTCCTGTCGTCTGCTGCAGTGGGAGACTCTGCTGTGTACTACTGTGCTGTGAGGCCCACAGTGACAGGAAACCCACAGACTCTGAACAAAAACCTCTGAGAGAAAACAGCAGTACTGCACATGTCCACTAGAGGGAAACACTGTGTAATTGTGAAATTCAGCATAGACCGCACACAATCACAAAAGCATCAAGAGGTGTGAGAGGAGCCAGACTGTAAGAGAGGAGCAGACACAGACACTTGAGAGGATTTGAGCTTTTAAGATGGAGTCTGCCCTGTGTACACTGCTCTCAGCTCTGGTTGTGCTCCTGTGTTCTTCCCCAGAGTGTAAAGGAGAAGACACAGTGACCCAGCCACAAGGAGACTCTGTCACTCAGGGACACACAGCCACAATACAGTGCACTTTTCAAACCAGCAACCCAAGTCCAACTCTGTTCTGGTACAAGCAAGAAGGACGAGGAGCTCCTAAATACATGATGAAAATGGTTGGTCAATTCAAACAAAAATCTTCAGAGTTTGAAAAAGACAAATTTGACCCTGAGCTGAACGAGAATTTGAAGAGTTTTTCTCTGAAGATCCAGGATGTGGATGTGACAGACTCTGCTGTGTACTACTGTGCTCTGAGGCCCACAGTGACAGGAAACACCAAAACTCTGAACAAAAACCTCTGGAGCAGACAACACAATACTGCAGTAGCTCCACTAGAGGGAGACACTTTCTGAGACTGCTCCACAAAAGGCTTTTGTAGTAGAACCTGCTGCATTCTCTCTCAATGCTGCAGATCTAAGCCACAGATTTATTCTGCTGTAACTTAAACTATCAGGGCACATGAGGACCAGGGAAGAGTAGACGGCCTTGATCTATGCGACGCTGTTGATACATCTCAACAAGTTAAACAACTACAACCTTTCCATGCTCACCCAAAACTGGATAAGATTTTATTTGAGTGCCTGGCAACAGTGTGTTGGGGTGAACAATATTCTATCTCTTTCTAAAGCTCCCTCTAGGGGAGTCCCCCAGGGGTCCACTCTTGGACCTCTGCTCTTTAGTTTTTATATGATGATCTCTCTAATGTGTGTCCTGATGTTGCTATAATAATGTATGACAATGACACGGTGCTTTTCACTAATGTCAAAAACTAATTAAAGGTGACAGAAAAATTAACAAGGGAAATGGAAAAAGTTGCAAATTGGCTTCAGAATTCCTTTTTCTCAGATAGGCGTAAAATCCCCACAGGCTCATGGAAATTAAGTAAATCACCAATAAAGAAATGTAGATAAATTAAAATTTGATATTACATAGGTCTGTTACTTGCGCAAAACGTTAAAAGCCACAAAACACTTAAAAATCAGCTTGATGAATTTGAAACATATTATAAACGCTCAGTGGCTGAGGCCTCATTGTGACACTTACATGTCATGATAGTGTCACACCTCTGAGATTGTGTTTATGAGCAGCAGGTGGATCATCTCTAAAGTCAAGTGCAGAAAACAGCACTAAAAATCCATGATGAAAAATATCACCTTTACAGATTATGAAATGTTTACAGGCCTGATCAAACAAGGGCTTCAGTGAAACAGACATATAGACATTAAACTGCCTTGTGTGAAGCAGTAACATGAACAGTATGTGTGAAAGTGCATGGGCCTGGTGACTGAGTGGGACTAGTTTTACTCATTGATGGACTGGATGAGTGATTATCTTATTGTATTTAGACTCTACATAGATGTTATTGGCATGTTCACCATTTATAACATCAACCTGTCCAGGGACTGTACCTCACACAAACATATAAAGTCTTTTTCTCCTGATGCATAAAGCAGGAAAAGTTTTGGCCATGTTCATATTTTGGGGGAAAGTCTTTGTGAATAAAAGTTTCAGATGAGGTTAAGGGAACAGCTCTACTATGAAGTACTTTTTACTACTGCAGATTGATTCCATTGCAATCAGTTTACAGTGTCAGTAACCTCTTTTTTGTATCATGCTTGGTCAATACCAAATATAATAATAATAGCTCATATATTTAGAGACCTCCAACTGCATCAGTGTCACAGCCACAGAGAGACCTGAGGGAGGAGTCAGACTGTAAGAGAGGAGCAGACACAGACACTTGAGAGGATTTGAGCTTTTAAGATGGAGTCTGCTCTGTGTACACTGCTCTCAGCTCTGGTTGTGCTCCTGTGTTCTTCCCCAGAGTGTAAAGGAGAAGACACAGTGACCCAGCCACAAGGAGACTCTGTCCCTCAGGGACACACAGCCACGATACAGTGCACTTTTAAAACCAGCTACCCAAGTCCAACTCTGTTCTGGTACAAGCAAGAAGGACGAGGAGCTCCTGAATACATGATGAAGTTGTTTGGCCAAACAATATTGAAATCTGCAGTTTTCAACAAACCAAAGTTTGATGCTGAGCTCAAGTTGAACGTGAAGACTTTCTCTCTGAAGATCCAGGATGTGGATGTGACAGACTCTGCTGTGTACTACTGTGCTCTGCAGCCCACAGTGACAGGAAACACCAAAACTCTGAACAAAAACCTCTGGAGCAAAGACAACACAATACTGCAGTAGCTCCACTAGAGGGAGACACTCTCTGTGAAGCTTCAGACTAAACACAGACGCAGCAAAGCCAACTGTCAGTGTGAGAATCTAAGCAGACTTCAGAAAGTTCACATGAGGATCAGCTGTGACCTTAACACTACAGACGTGGTGATCATTAAGAAAGTGACTGGACTGATCGATCACTTCA
Source organism: Periophthalmus modestus (assembly GCA_019594935.1). Taxonomy (NCBI): domain Eukaryota; kingdom Metazoa; phylum Chordata; class Actinopteri; order Gobiiformes; family Gobiidae; genus Periophthalmus; species Periophthalmus modestus. The sequence goes on along the minus strand of JAIEZT010000130.1, from coordinate 38,514 downwards.
GATCTGGTAGAAATAAATTGTGGTGAGCTGCAAGGCTCAATATTGTGGCCGACATTGTTTTTAATGTGTGAAAATTAAATTATGCAGTGTTGCAAAAAACATGACATTTGTATCTTTTGCAGATGAAACGTCTTTGCATCAGGAAAGTGGAAAATAAATGATCTTTAAATTTAAAGAAAACTAAATTAACGGTGTTCAGACAGGTTAAAAATCATAAATTAAAGTTACTGCTGCTGTTGAATTAGATTTGGTCGATGAAATCACACTCTCAGGTGTCATTTTGGACAATAAGATCTGCTGGAAACTCCATCTAAAATATGTCTGGTCAAATGTGGTGAGGCGTCTGTCATGGACAAAACTAGGCACATACTCACACAAAAGGATTTACAAAACTTATATTACTCATGATTATTGCCCTAATGACCCTCCTGCGTAGAGGTGTGAGGTCACACCCACAAAACACATATTCAGACTAGAACTATTCTGCAGAAAAAAGGTTTCACGAATGTTCTGTTCCTAGAAACAAAAGTGTTAAAATTTGCAGATCTGATCAATTTTAGAACCAAATATTGTATAAAGATACAAATAAATGACTCACTTCATATGTAAATGATCTGGAAAATTTAATTCAAAATGAAACATTCAGCAGATCAAACAAGAATAAAAAAAAAAATCTATTTTTCTGTGAACAAAAATAAGTAATTGATATTCAAATAAATAAAATAGAATAAAATATTTGCCTTCATGTCCTCACACTGAGGGGGTTAAAAGATGAACTTTGTTGTGTACTTGTACAATTGTTCTGTGTTGATGAAATCAAAAACTGGATGTCTTTAAACTTGTTGTTCTTAAATGACAAAAAAACAGAACTTGTAGTGTTTGGGCCTAGTGAGGCGAACAGTTTAAGTACTGATCTTGGAGCTTTGGCTCAATATGTGAAACCTGTGGTGACAAATGTTGGTGTGAGGCTGGATAATGATTTAAAACTTCATGCCCAGATTAGTGCTGTTGTCAAAATGAGCTTTTTTCAAATTCATCAACTTGCGAAAGTCAAACCTGTCGTCTCACAGCACCATTTTGAGATTTTAATTCATGCTTTTATCACTAATCGTTTGGATTATTGCAATGCACTTTTTTATTGGTCTGAACCAAACTTCTGTTACACGACTTCAACTTGTTCAGAACGCAGCTGCTCGACTTTTAACCGGTACAAAAAACGGGACACATCACACCTGTTTTAATGTCCTTACACTGTCTCTTCTGTATCTGTCCGACCTGCTCCTGCTCCTGCTCAGGTCTGCAGATCTTTCACTGTCCCACAAACCAGGAGGAAACTTCTCTGGGACCTTCTCTGTGGCTCGTCCCAAACTGTGGAACACGTTGCCCCTGCACCTTAGACAGAGTCACTTTCTACTTTAAATCTGCTCTTAAAACACACTTTTTCTCTTTAGCTTTTTACTGATATGTTGTTTTAAATAGTGTACATTATGTAGTTATTTATCCGTATTTGTCTGTTTTATATCTGTGTTTTTTAAATGTCTGTTGTACTGCACTCTGGTCAACTCTGTTATTTTAGTGCAATAGAAATAAAGTTGGATTGGAATTGTACTTTATGATGGTCCTTTGTTTCCCACATGATCTGTGGATGAGGGGTGGGGCTGGGTAAGTTTATGCTTCTTCCTTTTCACTTTTGGACATGTTTCTATATGAATGAAATGAATCTGAAATAAGTGGATCTAGGAGAACAATGGCACATGCTTCAAATGAAACTAAATGAAATGAAGCCTCCTTCGCCCTCACAGTCCACTCTGCTTCTGTCCTTATCAACAGCCTCGTCACTTTCTTAGTGACTGTATCTCACTCCTTTCTGGTCTTTCTGTCAAAACCCTCCATAAACTCCATCTGGTCCAGAGTTCAGCTGCCTGTAAACCAGAACCAGACCCCCTCCTCTCATCACATCCTCCTTTCTTCAGCAGTTGCACTGGCTCCCTGTCAAATTCACTCTTCAATTCAAAGTTTTCCAGTAAACTTTGAACGTCATTCTCTTGCTGCGCTTTACCTTTCTGATCTGCTCCACATTTCCACCTCCTCTCACTCTCTCTGCTCCTCCTCTTCTCTCCATCTCTCTGTCCCACTGCCCACCTCCTCGTCACCAGGGGGGGCAGAGCTTTCAGCTGCTCGGCTCCTCAGCTCTAGAGCTCCATCTCACCTGACGTCCACAACATGAGGCCCTCCAAACCATCCACAAATCTTCATTTTGTGTGTCCCCCTGAAGGAGCCGCCAGATTCAGTGCTGTTCCAAACAGACGAGCAGTGAGGAGAAGAGGCTCATCAGCTCCTCACAGGAGTCAGGATCAGAGCTGGAGGTGTGAACAGAGGAGAGGATCTGACATGAAAAACACACCAGGACTTTAGATCCACCTATATTTACAAGGGTGAACATCTTCATTTACACATTAAATCCTGCATCACAGACTTTTAGAAGGTGCCGGAAAACAAGTTATTTTCATTAATAATAAGTTTGACCCATGTTACAGACTCCAGTGACATGTGCATTATGCACAGTGTGATGTGCATTAACAAAACAACCACTGCTCTAGTGCCTCTGAGGTATTAAAATGATGAATATAATATGACACTGATACTGGCGACATTTGTGGCTGTGCTTTCAGGGTAAAGAGGCGTCTCTCTTCCTCATGACTGAGGGAACCAAAGCTCTGAGTCTCTAATGAAAGAACCTCCACTCAGCTGTGAAGGACACTCACTGAGAGTTTAGTGGAAGTGTGGAGGAAAAAGAAAAGGGCCAGACTCTCTGCACATGTTCAGATACAGACTCAAACCCACCTGGATAGTGTAGAATTTATTTGTTACCGATTGTATTTTTTATGTTTTAAGTTGTTGTAAAGTGTCCTTTAGAGTCATGAAAGGTGTTAAATAAAATAAATGATTATTATAATACACTCACTGACTTGTTTATTCTGTCCACACTCGATGGGGGTGAGATACTTAGCCACAGCTGTCCTGGGACAGACTCACAGGAGCAGGACTGTCCATCTGCCCCTTTGACCAAACACCAAACTCTCACAGACAGGATTCATGCAGAGAGGACAAAACAATGCACTGGGGTCGAGTTTGAGAGTGAACACTCCAACCACTGAACCACTGCTGTGACAAGAGAGACCTGAGGGAGGAGCCAGACTGTAAGAGAGGAGCAGACACAGACACTTGAGAGGATTGAGCTTTTAAGATGGAGTCTGCCCTGTGTACACTGCTCTCAGCTCTGGTTGTGCTCCTGTGTTCTTCCCCAGAGTGTAAAGGAGAAGACACAGTGACCCAGCCACAAGGAGACTCTGTCACTCAGGGACACACAGCCACAATACAGTGCACTTTTAAAACCAGCGACTCAAGTCCAACTCTGTTCTGGTACAAGCAAGAAGGACAAAGAGCTCCTAAATACATGATGAAGAAAACTAAAACAGGATCAGACTGGACTTCAACAAAAAAATCTTCAGAGTTCAATAAAGAGCGATTTGAAGTTGAGGCTGAGGAGAACTCTTTCTCTCTGAAGATCCAGGATGTGGATGTGACAGACTCTGCTGTGTACTACTGTGCTCTGAGGCCCACAGTGACAGGAAACACCAAAACTCTGAACAAAAACCTCTGGAGCAAAGACAACACAATACTGCAGTAGCTCCACTAGAGGGAGACACTCTCTGTGAAGCTTCAGACTAAACACAGACGCAGCAAAGCCAACTGTCAGTGTGAGAATCTAAGCAGACTTCAGAAATTATTTCTATGACAAAATGCTTCAAGCGGACAGAGCCTCATGAACACACACTCTCACTTTTCCTATACGCCATGGTATTTTCTTTTACCTGTGTCTAAATACTGATATGTGAGACTGTACGAGCTGATGACAACAGAGAATCAGAGAAAATGACACAGACACAGACTCAGACTCACCTGTGCAGACAGACTCAGACTCACCTGTGCAGACAGAGGCAGGAGGAGACTGTCGCTGATATTAAGTTGATCCAAACTGCCTTGTCAGATGAAGGTGTCATAAAGCAGTTCTGTAGCTTCCATTCATACAAATATACATGATCTTAACGCTTTTTTCCCCCCAGTTTCAATCATTTTTAGTGTCACAGCAGACTGCACAGGTCGGCCCGAGGTCGGCTGTGTTCACACTCTCCCCGCTCCAGACTGTGAGTGGATCCGCTCCAAAAGCTCCTGTTTGAAAGCGCTCTTGGACCGGTCGTTTACTGTGGTCCAGAGTGAGACTGTGTGACTGCTCTTTTCTGTCCACCTAATAGTGGCAGTGTGAAAACGACCTAAAACAGACTTTCACTGGGGCTGTTTTTGCTCCAGGTTTTAATGGTGGAAGTAAAAATAACACCAAGTCTGTAAAATACAAATAAGACTAATCTGATTTGAACAAAAGTGAAGAAGTGAAAGCTCGTACTGCACATGGCACTAAACACAGCAGATAAATGAGCACGTGGTGGATTATTGGGCTCCTGTCAGTCACACACACAGAGTATCTCTAGTGAAACCTCTGGTGTGGGCTCTCAGGACAGAAGTGCTTCTGACTTCATCCACATGTAATGTGACTATTTTCAGTCAGAATCAGACCCAGACTTGACACCACACCACACAGGCTCTGAATATATCAGCTTTATGGGAACATTTAACAGTGTAAATCTGGAGATACTTTGTCACTATTTCAGGCTGTTCACTTTGTTGAGCCCAATATTTTCTTAAACATCTGGACATCACCTCCACATTTAAATCTCTCATTATATATACAGCTTATGTGTAAAACAAACTTATCTAACAAGAATCTGCAACTGTGAGACTTGTGCAGTGAAGTGAGGGAGGAGCATATCCTCCAAAAAGGACAGTGAGACTGAAGCAAGAAAGAAGCACAGAAGCAAAGAGTGTCACCAACTTAAAGAAACACTTCTGAGGACTTTTTAAGATGGAGTCTGCCCTGTGTACACTGCTCTCAGCTCTGGTTGTGCTCCTGTGTTCTTCCCCAAAGTGTAAAGGAGAAGACACAGTGACCCAGCCACAAGGAGACTCTGTCACTCAGGGAGGAACAGCCACAATACAGTGCACTTTTGAAACTTCTTATACTGCATATATGTTCTGGTACAAGCAAGAAGGACGAGGAGCTCCTCAATACATGATGAAGAAAACTAGATCATTGTCGAACTGGCAGAAGACATTCAAATCTCCAAAGTTTGATCAAAAGCGATTTGAAGTTGAGGCTGAGGAGAACTCTTTCTCTCTGAAGATCCAGGATGTGGATGTGACAGACTCTGCTGTGTACTACTGTGCTCTGCAGCCCACAGTGACAGGAAACACCAAAACTCTGAACAAAAACCTCTGGGAGAAAAGAGCAGTACTGTACACATCGACTAGAGGGAGACACATTCTGAGGCTTCACTACCAAAGCTTCCTGTGGTAGAACCTGCTTCTTCTCACTGCTCCAGATCTAAACTCCAGTCTGTGCTCTGCTGCTCTCACAGCCCTTTAGATCTGTGAGTTTTAAACAGTAACACTGTATTTTAAATGTATGTTGTGTCTGTAAAGGTCTGTGCAGGATGTGAACCCACTGCAGCAGCTTCACATTTTCATTAAACTGGACCTTTCTTCACAGACAAAATCAGATTTAATGATGCACTTATAAAGTCCTATAATGTAAATGTGTATTTTTAATGTGTGTTCACCAGGGACGGCACATGGAAAGTAGCAGTAGCCAAATCTGGTACAAATCATATTTTCTTTTGTAACATTAATGAATTTGTACATGGTCCCTGACAAATAAAGAATAAGCAAAGAAAGAGTCAGTTTTAATTGAAACAGAGGTCCACATGTTTCAGCCCAGAAACAAGAACAAGTCCAACAGGAGGGTCAGGAGCACAGAGGTCAGTCATTACAGGGGCACTGATCTTCAGAGACTCTTGAAATAAGAAGTGAACAAGCCCCAACAGCCAGACTGAGACACATCTACACTTTAAACACAGTTAAACATTTATGTTCACATTGCCACAAAACTGTGCAAGTGCAATTGTAAACCGTAAACAAAAAAGTAGCTGAAAATGTAAATGTGCAGCATGGATGTAAAGTCTAAGAAGAGACGAGGAGAGGACACTGCTGTGAAAAAGTATTTCCTGATTTCTTACTTTTTTCATGTGTGTCACACTGAACTGTTTCAGCTCATCAAACACATTTAAATATTAAACAAAGATAACTCAAGTAAAAAAATAGCATGTACTTTTTCTGTGATTATTTTATTTATTAAGAGAAAAATTCTCTCCAAACGTACATGATCCTGTGTCATAAAGTAACTGCCCTCCCCCTCGTTAAATGATGAGGTAACAGTGTTTAACATATTATTGTGGAAAGCTGAGTTCAGTTTCAGGCTGCTTTGTTGCTTCAGGACCTGGACGACTTGCTGTGACTGAAGGAACCATGAACTCTGCTCTCTACCAACAAATCCTGAAGGAGAATGTCTGGTCGTCAGTTTGTGACCTGAAGCTGAAGTGCAGTTGGGTTCTGCAGCAGGACAATGAGCCAAAGCACCAGCAAGTTGTCGTAACGGGCCAGACTGAGGGACCAAGAATGCAAAGCTCCAGAAGTCTTTACAGTGTTTATTTACAAACAGGTGGCAAAGGTAAGTACAGTTCAATGATACAGACGGTGCTCGGGTGCGTGGGTGTGCTTTCCAATCCAATACGAGACACACAAGTGCAGGAGCCAATATACGTGAAACCAACCAGTGCGAGAGTGCAGGAGTGCAGGTGCGGGTCTCCGGAGCGGATCCAAGGCGGAGTCTGAGGCAGAGCAGAAACAGGGTGAGTACAAATACAAAAATAGCGAGTACTAACTGGTAAGTAGCAGAATTCACGTTTGCACGCGGACGTTCTCCCCCCGAATGGAAACTTCCAGCCCTCTTTATCCTCCACGGCAGGTGTAGGTAATCCAGGAGATGAGGTGCAGGTGCGTGAGGAGGAGGCTGGAAGCTCCACCCAGCTCCGGAGGCAGCAGGTGAGGGAGGGGGAGAGCGACACAGGAGGACAACAGGCAGGGATCGTGACACAAGTCCACTTCTGAATGGAATAAAAAAACAAAATGAGGGTTTTGGAGTGGCCTAGTCAAAGTCCAGACCTAAACCCAATAGAGATGCTGTGACATGACCTTAAAAAGGTGGTTCATGCTCAGAAACCCTCCAATGTGGCTGATTTAAAACAATTCTGCAAACAAGAGTGGGCCAAAATTCCTCCACAGCGAGGTGAAGGACTTATTGCCAGTTATTTCAAATGCTTGACTGCAGTTGTTGTTGGTAATGGTGGTTCAACCATTTTTTAGGTTTAGGGGCAATTACTTTTTCACATGGGCCATGTAGGTTCAGATGACTTCTTTTTCCTTAATAAATAGATAGAAATGATGTGAAAAGAATGATTATTTTCATATCAGCAGTTAAAAAAAGCATTCTCAAACAGAAAGCACTTTCCACTTTGTCATATCATCATGTGGTAATACAGGAAGCGCTCCACGGTGTTTTTAAACTCCATACACCTTCACTAGATTCATTTGGATGATTCTAGTGGATGATTATCCAGTGTGGGCTTGCTCACTGTGGGGCAGTGAGCAAGCCCACACCAGCCCAGGGAGAGCCGGCGAGCTGGTGTGGGCTTGGTTATTGGGAAGAGTGGCCTCCCTGGTCTGAACCCGAGCGGTGTTTTATTAATGGACTTCTGTGCTAGTCACAGTTTGTCCGTAGCAAACACCATGTTTGATTACAAGGGTGTCTATCAGTGCACATGGCAGCAGGACACCCTGGGTAGGAGGTCGATGATCGACTTTGTTGTCATGCCATCTGACCTCCAGCCGCATGTCTTGGACACTAAGGTGAAGAGAGGGGCAGAAGTGTCAATCGATCACCACCTGGTCGTGAGTTGGATCCGCTGGTGGAGGAGGGAGCCATACAGACCTGGCAGGCTCAAGCGTATTGTGAGGGTCTGTTGGAAATGTCTAGTGGAGCCCTCTGTCAGGGGGTCTTCAACTCACACCTCCGGGAGAGCTTCTCTCTGATCCTGGGAAAGGCTGGGGAGATGGACTCCAAGTGGGCCATGTTCTCCACCTCTATTGTCGATGCGGCTGATAGTAGCTGTGGTCGTAAGGTCTGTGGTGCTTATCGTGGTGGCAACCCCCGAACCCGGTGGTGGACACAGGAAGTAAAGGATGCTGTGCTAAAAAAGGAGTCCTATCGAGCCTTGTTGGCTCATGGGACTCCTGAGGCAGCTGACGAGTACCGGTGGACCAAGCGTGCCGCGACTTGTGCGGTCGCAGAGGCAAAATCTTGAGATTGGGAGCAATGTTCCCTCTAATTTTTTATGTATCTGAGCAAACACACAAACTCCCTGAGCGCTCTCTTGACCACTGTGAGCACCATCAGACGTGCACACTGTGGACACACGAGCATTACATCCAAACAACTTACAAGATCTATTAAAAGAATCAAATTACAACAGTAATTACTGTCCAATTACTTTTAATACGAGATTTTGTATTATTACAATGAAATAGACAACGGTCCTGTCCATAACTACTCTCTATTAGGAGACTCCAACTGTTCTTCTGGGAGAATCCTACTGTGGTTTAAATGAGAGAAATCCTGCTGCTGTGGTCTGAAAGAGTCCTGCTCCTGTAACTCTGTCTGTAAAATATACAATTTGACAGTTTTTATTAGCATTTGTACTGCTCAAACAAGACACAATATTTAATGACCAATATTTAATTGCTCTGGAGGAATTGAGACATGCACATCTTTAAAAGAAAGTTTTGTTCACATTATATAATCTTCACATTCTGCACAATGGCATGTGCTGCAGCACCAACGTGATACACTGAAAATTACATCAACTTTGTAAAATATATAATTATAGTTTTAATTAGCATTTCTACTACTCAAAGTAAAAACATTTAATGGTTATTATCCTTAATAAATTAAATTTAATAATAGCTCAACACTAGAATAATCACAAACTGAGGATTTAAATGTCACCTTATGTTTCCCTTCTGTCCTTCTCACTTCTGCAGTCGTTTTTCGCCTTATCCAAGTTGATGAACCGCATTTCTTTTTTATTCTGGCTTGGTCAGTGCCACTGGCCGTTCCCTTCGACATTATTCTGAAGGGAGCAGCGTCTTGCCTCATTCGTGCTGTGTATTCGTCCTGTCGTCGCCGATAGACTCGCGGTTGTGGACTTTCCATTATCGTAACTCCGCAACCAACTGCGCTTCGTGTAAATTCAAACGGCGTCTTAAAGCAGAGACATGGGGCTCTTTAGATATTTTACTGTCATAACGATAATCTGCCTCTGTCCCTCGAAGATGACGAATAAGAGCGAAGGAGCCGCGGGGATTTTCCCCACTCTCTTAGTCAATGTGTCAAAGAAAAAACACGGATGGACATGTAAAATAGAGGTAGTTGTGTGAAAATATGCAGTATATTCTGATACTTTAACATGATTTTTATGGATAAAAAATAATAAAAGTCCAGGTGAGTTGTACTGGTCTATAGTGAGCTCAGTCCTTCACCTGAGTCATTTTGCAACATAAACACAGGTGGCCAACAGTATCAATGACGTGAGTGAGCTACGTGAACACGTGATACGTACGTGAATCATCATTGTCTGACCACCAGTAACACGTCACTCTCTGTCAATGTGGAAAATGGTACAAAATAAATGATGCGTTTATTTTATTAAGGATTGATTTTATTTTTTGTGCGCAGCGCAGATTTTCTGTGCGCGGAGACAGTGGAAGTAGTGCGCAATTGCGCACGCGCGCAGCTTAGAGGGAACAGTGATTGGGAGGAGTTTGGGGAGGTCATGGAGGAGGACTATCGGTTGGCCTCAAAGAGATTCTGGCAAACCGTGCGTCGCCTGAGGATGGGGAAGCAGTGCTTCACCAACACTGTTTACAGTGCAGGTGGAGAGCTGCTGACCTCGACTGGGGATGTTGTCGGGTGGTGGAAGGAATATTTTGAGGATCTCCTCAATCCCACCATCACGTCTTCCGAGGAGGAAGCAGAGACTGGAGACCCAGAGGCAGACTCGTCCATCACCCTGGCTGAAGTCCTCCTTGGTGGCAAGGTTCCGAGGGTGGACAAGATCGGCCGTGTCCCTCGTGGTGTCCTTTGGGTGCTGCTCCGAGAGTAAGAGTTCTGTGCAGTGATCTGCAGTGAGGTTCATGGCTGGTGAGGCACTGATGTCGTCACAGTCAGATTTACAAACATATAAACCCGGTGTCGGCGAGTAAATCTGACCCCGGGCCAATTTTTCTCCCAGTGAAATAAAAGTTCTGAAGTCCATATTAAATAGCTCTAATAGTATGAAATAAAAAGCTGGTTTTATATATATTTTTTTATCCTTATTCTGTTTCCTCAATTTTCAATGGATTGAAGTCATACAATTTTACCTATCTTATCATTTTGTACGTCTCTGTTTGAAAAGAGCGAGTCTTTCATCCTGTCATCTGGAACAAACCATTTAGTGCCACCAGTGCCCCCTACCATGAGGCCAGGTGCCTCACCTGGCGCCTTTTCACAGCCGCTTAAAGCAGCAGCGTCACTGCTGAGCTACAGCACAGTCAGTCCATGTGAGGCACGAACGGCCTGTGCCTCAGCGCACGTCTCTTCAGGATTTCAACGGTAAGAGTTGCAAAGTTAAGTAGAAAATAACTTTATAGTACAAATTATTGGATAAATATAACCATTTCATTTATTTTTTCCCTGTGATGACAGGTGAGGCACTGCTTCACCTGCCTCACCTGACGCACGTCACTGGTTCCGGGGCCCTTTGCTAAGAGCTGTCTGGTCCCTGTATGACCGGAGCAGGAGCTGTGTTCACATTGCTGGCAGTAAATCAGACCTGTTCCCGGTGCATGTTGGACTCCACAGATCTGCCCTTTGTTACCAGTTCTGTTCATTGTATTTATGGACTGAATTTCAGAAACAGCAGACAAATATTAGATCAGCAGCAATGACCACATGCAGACAGGACTTTCTCCACATGTTGCTCCTCCTTCACTTTTCCCTCTGTGTTTGTGGTCTTGGGCTCTGTGTTGTAGTGTACGGATCACTCTGAGTTTGTTCTGCAGTGGATGTTGTGAATCAAACAGCAGGTATTGGTCTGTGTGTGTGGGCTTCCTGAAGACTTCTACCTGGAGACGTCGGTCCTCTCCTATTGTTACTGCACAGTCTAAGAAGGCCAGTTTGTTCTCTTTGGCTTCTTCCTGTGAACTTGATGTTAGGATTCACAGCATTAATATGTGCAGTATAGGGCTCCAGATCTTGAATTTTGATTTTAGTCCAGTTATCATTCATGTGATGGAAATTTAGGTTTATTCATGCTGTGTCTTTAAAAGCATTTGATCTGTGTCAGTGCCAGACCCAGACGAGACATTAACATGTGTGAAGCTCTGTCTCCATCCCTCATGAAACTCGTTGTTGTTCTACCTGTCTAAGTGGAAAAGTTCATAATCATATCAAATGGGTGTGAAACAAAAGTCACTCTGCTTTGAAATGTAAGTAGCTTTGTCATTCGGGTATAAAATAGTGAGAGCTCAAATGCTCGGGGACTGGAGAGGGATTTGCTCGGGGGACTTGGTGTGGAGACTGGGGGAGACGCTGAAAGGCGGCCAGTCTGTGGCCAGGGCAGGCCTGGGCCCTGTCCTGTCTGTATCTGCTGTAACAAACAATAAACCTCTTGTCTGTATTTCAAATACTCACCGTGCTTCGCAAATGGATTACTTTTCATCGAGAATTGTAATTTTTGCCACAACAATTCACATTAGAGGTAAGATCTTAAGCCTGAGCCCGAGCCCGACCCGAAATTCGGGTCAGGTTCGGGCCTAAAATGTCAATCATTGCTTCGGGTCGGGTTGGGCTTCTCTCTCGCTGACTTTTTTTTAAATAAATATATGTTCATAAAAATGTATACTAAAACGATGTGTGGATACTAAATTAAGGAATACTTGTTTTAAAATAAATAATTTGGATAAAACAGAGAAGGTGCTGTGATGTAATTGCTATTTAACTAAACAGGAGCCGCACGTGAACGCCGCCCTCTTAATAATCTTCCCCTCCGCAAGTCCACATCTATTTTGACCTGGTATCCCCAATATGGAGGAGCAAGAAGTTAAGGATAAACTAAAGACAGGAGAACTGAAAAGACAAACACGCACAGGTAAGAGTGAGGTGTGGAAAAGCTTCAAATTGATTGTTGAAAATGCTACAGAAACTTACGTTGGCTTTGCTGAATGTGTCAATGTGGCGCTTTGCTTTCATACGAGAGCAAAAAGACTGGCACCTCGACGCTGAGCAGCATTTAAACAGCTGTACTGGCAAAATTGATGATCGTCAAACATCTATATTATCATTTGAAATTTCGGGTTTGCTTCGGGCTCGGGCCGGGTTGGGCTTTAATACCCGCGGGCCGGGTCGGGTCGGGCTGGATTTTTTAGGCCCAATCTTACCTCTAATTCACATATCGATACCAATGTGTGGGTGGAGTACCTGCTTGTGGATATCTTAATGGGCCTTCAATGGATCTAAGAGAGCTAAAACAAGACAACATGGAATCTGAACCCAGAAGGAGAGGTGTTACCGTTCTTTACACAGCAGGTGTGTCTGAAAAACTTCAGAGGATTTTCAGACAGTATGAGATTCCTGTCTTTTTCAAACCTACAAACACGTTAAGACAAAAACTGGTTCACCCTAAGGACAAAATCCCGAACCACAAACAAAGTCATGTAGTCACTCCATTCAGTGAAGTGAAGATGCAGTGAGCGTTACACTGGAGAAACTAAACAGCTTCTCCAGAGAGTTCCTCTGGACCCCAGTCCGCCGTGCATCTACATCTCAAAGACACTAAACACTCCTTTGAAGATAGTGAAGTTCAGATCTTAGCCAGAGAAAAGAAATGGTTTGAGAGGGGAGTTAAAGAAGCTTTTTTTGTCAGGAAAGAGAATCCTTCCTTAAACAGGAATGGAGCCTGAGACATAATCTCTCCCCCATCTACAACTCCATCCTCAGACCCAGAACAATGAGAACAACAGCAGGGTCGTTAAGGGATGAATAGGGTAGCTTCAGCTGAAACTGGAGACAATAGTTGTTCACAGTTTCAGTGTAGTTAGCCCTCCCTGCAGATAGATATAAGGCAGTGGTCACCAGCAATCTGATCAGAACTGAAGAAGCGGCTTGGATGAGCAGCGAAACATCTTCACTCCTACAACGATTGTGTCCAGTGACAGATTTGAACTTCGTCTTTTGTTATGGATCAGACCTGGACGACTGAGGGTTTACACAGATATCTCAAAGTTTGGTTCTACCTGACTTCAGACTAACCGTTATACAAAATTTAGCTTTAATTTATATATAGAAGTGTCTTAGTGTCCTCCTCTGTCCTGCAGGTGGCGCTGCTCTTGTGTAGACTCTGTATTTCTGAGCTCACCTGTTTCACAAACATGTGTCTGTCAGACTGGGACCAAAACTGGTTTAAAGAGACACATCCCTTGTCTCTGAACATAAACCTCCACACGTCCACCAGGGGGAGACACTGAGTGAGACTGTGACTGTGCTGACAAACGTCTTCCATCTTCAGGTCTGTGAGGATCCAAGTGCAAAGTCCTCAGATCCATGGAGCGTCTCAGAGCCATGTCCCTCTGTCCTCTGCTGCTCGTCTCCATTCTAACAGGTCTCATTCTTTTCTCATCATTTCTACAGCTGCGATGAACAAACTAACTTATTTTTGAACTACACAACTACACGCTTTACTGTTAATGTGGAGGTGACTTATGTCTTCTGCACAGAACTTAATATTCCTGTGTCTCTATGAGCTAAATATTAAATAGAGTAGATGTGTATCTCCATGTTAGTTCCTCATTGAGCCCTGTGTGTTTCAGGTGTGAGCGGTGATGTCCTCTCTCCTCTCTCAGCCTGGAGCAGTCTGTCTCAGAAGGCTTCATGGTGTCTGTGTCCTATCAAACCTCAGCACCTATAGCAGAAGGAGATGATTTTGTCTTTTATCGTCAGAATCCTGGAGACGCTCCTCAGTTTCTCTTTTATGTCTCTGGAATGAACTTTTCAAGGCCGGCTGCGTCTGTCCAGTCAGACACACGGCTCTCGGCTAAACTCTCGGACAGCAGACGTGGAGTGGAGCTGCTCCTGTCGTCTGCTGCAGTGGGAGACTCTGCTGTGTACTACTGTGCTGTGAGGCCCACAGTGACAGGAAACCCACAGACTCTGAACAAAAACCTCTGAGAGAAAACAGCAGTACTCCACATGTCCACTAGAGGGAAACACTGTGTAATTCTGAACTTCAGCATAGACCGCACACAATCACAAAAGCATCAAGAGGTGTGAGAGGAGCCAGACTGTAAGAGAGGAGCAGACACAGACACTTGAGAGGATTTGAGCTTTTAAGATGGAGTCTGCCCTGTGTACACTGCTCTCAGCTCTGGTTGTGCTCCTGTGTTCTTCCCCAGAGTGTAAAGGAGAAGACACAGTGACCCAGCCACAAGGAGACTCTGTCACTCAGGGACACACAGCCACAATACAGTGCACTTTTAAAACCAGCGACTCAAGTCCAAATCTGTTCTGGTACAAGCAAGAAGGACGAGGAGCTCCTAAATACATGATAAAAATGTTTGGTCAATTCAAACAAAAATCTTCAGAGTTTGAAAAAAACAAGTTTGACGCTGAGCTGAACATAAATCTGAAGACTCTCTCTCTGAAGATCCAGGATGTGGATGTGACAGACTCTGCTGTGTACTACTGTGCTGTGAGGCCCACAGTGACAGGAAACCCACAGACTCTGAACAAAAACCTCTGGAGCAAAGACAACACAATACTGCAGTAGCTCCACTAGAGGGAGACACTCTCTGTGAAGCTTCAGACTAAACACAGACGCAGCAAAGCCAACTGTCAGTGTGAGAATCTAAGCAGACTTCAGAAAGTTCACATGAGGATCACTCAGCTGTGTTTTGGACACATGTTTCCTTTAATGGCAGCACTGCTCCTGCTTTTGTTGAGTGGTAAGTCTTATTGAAACCTATGTTCACACTTTATTACATCCACTCAACACTTACTGAAGCACAGAGCAAGAAGCAGCAGGAAATATGTTCTAACTTCTACATTCATTTGTTTTCATGTAGGAGTCAGATGTGAAGAGCTCACTGCTCTAAAGCCTGAGGTCTGTGCTCCAGAAGGCTCCTCTGTGTCTCTGGGATACTCTTATTACAAAGAACCAACGTTCAGTGATTATTTCTTCTGGTACCGACAATATCCCGAAGAATCTCCAGAATTCCTGATTTCACATTATGGAAATGGAATTTCAATGACAATGAAAGTAAAAGGACTAAAGTTTGAAGTAAAAAGTCAAAACGTCTCTCTGCTCCTGTCGTCTGCTGCAGTGGGAGACTCTGCTGTGTACTACTGTGCTGTGAGGCCCACAGTGACAGGAAACCCACAGACTCTGAACAAAAACCTCTGAGAGAAAACAGCAGTACCCCACATGTCCACTAGAGGGAACACACTGTCTAATTCTGAACTTCAGCCTAAACCGCACACAATCATAAAAGCATCAAGAGGTGTGAGAGGAGCCAGACTGTAAGAGAGGAGCTAAGGAGCTTTAAGATGGAGTCTGCCCTGTGTACACTGCTCTCAGCTCTGGTGGTGCTCCTGTGTTCTTCCCCAGAGTGTAAAGTCCTGTTTGCAGCAGTAAACAGAATAACAAACCCTCCATTTCCACTGCAATGAGTTTGCAGTATTCTTAATAATAACAAGGTTCAGGGCATTAAAAATGCCATCAACCCCACAACACAAATAACATTCCTGCAGCCACCTAGACACTTAGAGCTGACTCACTTTACACCTGTAACTGACAAAACTGTCCAAGAGATCGTCACCAGTCTGAGTTCATCTAAATGTTCACCAGTCGTTTGCATAGTTAATATGTCACTTCAATCTGGAACATTCCCAAGAGCTTTGAAAACTGCAGTTATCAAAACTCTCCTAAAGAAGAGCAGTCATGATGCCACAACACTGAACGATTATCGATCAATCTCAAATCTGGCGATTTTAGGCAAAGTCCTCAAAACCAACAGCTTATTCACTTCTCCAAATTAACAACTCCATCGATATTTTAAAGTCAGGATTTAGACCCACCACAGCACTGAGACTGCTCTTATCAAGGTGACACATGACATCCGCCTGAACACTGATGCAGGCAAAGTCTCAGTCTTGATCCTGTTAGATGTGAGTCTCCTTTGACCCTGTGGATCATGGATCCTCTTACAGAGACTAGAGGACTGGGAGCATCTCTGTACGGCACTAAACTGGTTCAAGTCCTGTCTAGAAAACAGGGAGTTCTTTGTTGAAATTGGAAAATATGTCTTAGATAACATGTCCCTGAGCTGTGGGGTGCCCCAGGGGTCAATCCTGGGACCCCTGTTGTTCAACCTCCACATGCTGCTGTTAGAGCAGTTAATACACAGAAATAATGTGTCGTACCACAACTCTGCAGATGACTCTCAGATCTATGTCTCACTGCAGCAGGTGAATATGGACCAGTGGATTCACTCTGACACTGCATCCAACAGATCAGTGAGTAGATGCAGAACAACTTTCTCCAGCTAAACTCAGACTGAAGTCATAGTCTTTGGGCCACAGAAACATAGAGAAAGTGTCAGCAGTCACCTCCAGTCTCTCTAAAACCTTCAAATCAGGCTAGAAATCTAGGGGTAATAATGGACTCAGACTTGTACTTTAACAGCCACATCACATCAATAACATCTGCAGCTTTTTACCATCTAAAAACATTGCAAAAATCAAAGGTTTACTGTGAAAGCCAGACTTAGAGAGACTTATCCATCCATTTGTCTTCAGTTGGTTAAACTACTGTAACGTCCTGCTCACTGGCCTCTCCAAACGAGCCTTAAGACAGAACAGTACATCCTGCTCTCTTGAGTAGTACCAAGAAGTACTTCACACATGTGTCCTGTGCTCAGGTCTCTGCAGTGGCTATTGTGGCTCAAAGAATAAACTTTAAAGCAGCTCTACTTGTGAACAAGTCCTTCCATGGCCTGGGTCCAAAGTACATCTCCCACATGTTAGTGCCACATGAACCATCTCACACTCTGAGGACTTCAGGGACTGACCTCCTGCTGGTGCCAGAGTCAGAACTAAATATGGAGAATCAGTGTTTCAGTTTTATGCAGCTAAAACCTGGAACTTCCTGAAGTTCTGAGACAGGCCTCGACTTTGACAATGTTTAACTCAAGGCTCAAAACACTTCTGTTTATCTGAGCATATGACTGAAAGGTTTTTATTCTGCATTCTTTTTTAATAGTAACTTTATGATGATTATTTATGTTTTGTGTGATTTTAATGTCTTGTTCTGTAAAGCACTTTGAATTACTCTGTGTACCAGTTGTACTATACAAATAAACTTGGTGCCCGTGGTCATCGGACTCGGGGCAGTGACCCCCAAACTGGAGGAGTGGCTACAGCAGATCCCAGGAAAAACATCAGACATCTTTTTTTTTAATTTTATTTGGTAGGACAGTGTATAATTACATTTAGCACAATGGCAGAGATGCTTGTACCAGATTCTACCTTTACAGCTAATTTTCATCTGTAGTCCTCAGGGTGGGGGGGGGGGGGGGGTCAACATTAATATTTACATAAACATATAAACACACCACACACACAATACAATTTAAAATGCAAATCTGTGAATGTAACAACTAAATGTGCACACATCTCAGACCAGAAAAGTGCAGTACTAGGAACAGCAAAGATACTGCACAGAACCCTCAAGCTCCCAGGCCTCTGGTAGAGGTCCTGAGCGTGGAAAAGAGGATGAGACCCCCCCACACAGTGAGGATGAGACTTTTTAGATATGATGTAAGATATATGGAATTATGTATTAAAGAAAAAAAAGTAAATAAATCTACTAAACATTTTTTGACAAAACAAAGTGTAGTGAGTTTGAGGGTTTGAAAATAAAATAAAAAAACTACATTTAGTTGAGTTATTAAAGTTTTTTTCTTTACTACATGATTCCACAATGACAGAGTGTGTCCACAGTTTGAGAGTTTGACGAGTTGTGTCTGTGACAGGTCTCTGTCTGAACAGAGGAGATAACTCCACTGAATCTAACACTCCTCTGGTTTACAGTTTCTGTTTGTAGGCTCGGTCTACTGAGCTACACGAAGTGTGAACTATGCCTGAGTCATGGTTTGTATGTTTAAATCAAATTTAGACCAAGGAGGGGTAGTAGGAGCGGTCTTCCTCGACCTACAAAAGGCCTTTGATACTGTCTCTCATAGTATCCTATCAAAGAAACTATCACATTTTGGACTGTCTAATCAAACAGTAAAGTGGATTACATCATACCTGAGTGACAGGAAACAGTGAGTTTGAGTAAATCACACACTGTCCCCCATTATAGACTGCACCATGGGACTTCTCTACATTAGGGCCTTTGCTTTTCAGTATATACATCAATGATCTCCCCTCAGTGTGCAATACAAATATCATCATATATGTGGACGATACAGTCATGTTCACTCATGGGAAAAACGCTGTAGAAGTGGCCATGAGATTAACAGAGGAATTGCAGAAGATGCTGCCTGGCTACAGAATTCCTGTCTGACTTTATATCTAGAAAAGACAGTTGCAATGTATTTTACAAACAGGCATAAATATTCAGATTATCCAAATATCTATATTAATGACAAACAAATAAAAATGTTAACCATTTTATTTACTGAGGTGTTACACTTGACTCAAATTTGACCTTTAAGAATCATGTAAAAAAAAAAAGTGTAACTCACTGAAATTCAATCTGTCAAATTTTAGGTCCATACGAGGGTCTTACAACTGAAGCATCGCACATGTATTTAGATTCTATAATTTTGTCACACTGTACTGCATAACGAGCTGGTCGCAGGCTTGTAAAACAACCTTAAAGCCTCTGGAATCACTGTATAAACGCAAACTAAAGATTCACGACAGAAAACCCAGACAGTATCACCACTGCCAGATCCTCTCCAAGTGTGGTTTTCTAAACCTCAATAATCTGCTAATATATGCAAACATCTGTTTACTATTTAAAATAATTCATGGTATTGCTAGTCCTGCCCTAAGAAGGTTTGTCTCAGCTCAGAAAAAACAACTCGAGTCACTAGGGCGCCCTCTAGAGGAGAGTGCAGAGTCCAAAATGTAGCACCTCTTTCGCAAAATCGTCTTTCTCTATTGTTGCCATGAATCTGTGGAATAGTTAAAGCCAAATGAGATTATAACACGCACAAGTTTTCAAATTTTTGCACATGTGACAAAGAAATGGCTAATGTCAAAGCAAGTTTGCACCATCAGTGAATGTGTGAAAGAAAGAGGATTTGTATATCTGAAACTGACTGATTATGTGTGTGAATAATTTGGTCTGGTTGTGTATTTTGTGTATGTGAACTGAATGTTTTTTTTAAATGGTGTATTTGAGGGGCGAGATGTGTTGTATTTGGTGTGTGTACCATATGTTTACAGGTCTTTCATCCATCTACACCAAACTGTTACTTTTACTTAACATGAGCCTGTCCAGGGACTACGGGTGGAAATTAGTATCTTTACTATAACCTGACACCGAACATCTTTCCTGTTTTTTAAGGTTAATGTGATGTTGTGCACTGTCCCTGTCCAGAAAACCAAACCAAACCATTGTATAATCGCTCAGGCCCCTAATGGATGTCCTCACATCTATTACCATATTGACTAGCCCTGTTGTTTTCCTTGTTTAGACTGAGGCCTGAGGATGGAGTTGTAGATGGGGGACAGATGATGTCTCAGGCCCCCGTTCATGTTCAAAGGATTGTCTTTCCTAAAAAAAAAAAAATAGCTTCTTTACCTCCCCTCTCAAACCATTTCTTTTCTCTGGCTAAGATCAGTATTTCATATCTTCAGAGGAGTGGTTAGTGTCTTTGAGATGGAGATGTTTGGAGGACTGGGGTCCCAGAGGAGCTCTCACGATGGTGTTGGTACATTCTCTTATGAAGTGTCTGTTTAGTTTGTCCAGTGTAACGCTCACTGCATCTTCACTTCACTGAATGGAGGACCACATTACTTTGTTTTATGTCTCGGGGTTTTGTCCTTTGGGTGAACCAGTTTCTGTCTGAAAGTGTTTGTAGGTTTGAAATAAAGCAGAATTTCATACTGTCTGAAAACCCTCTGAAGCTTTTTCAGACACACCGGCTGTGTGAGGAATGTTTACACCTTTTCTCATGTTACGCTCCTTTGTCCCATTCGTGTATATGTATTTTTATATGTATGCTTGTTTTGGGGGCGTGGCTGGGTCTATTCATGGCGCGCGCGTTTTTTTTTTACGTCTTGTCTCTTGTCTCGCGCTCACTGCACCGCCCCGCCCTCCTCACCTGGGCGCGCGCGCTCGTCATCGTGCGCGCTCCACAGCTGTGACGTCTGCTCGGTGCAGGCTGCACCGGGCACGTTAGCCGCAGTTAGCTTTTGTGTTGACCTGGTGGGACCGGCTGTCCTGTTTTCCCGCCTTTTGTTTGTTCAGGTTAGTTTTTGGGATGGTTTTGGTTCTAGGTTTATGATGTCGGCACCGGCTTCTACGGTCCCTGTACGGGGTTGGCCCGGTGCCGCATCCTTTTGTTCTGTTTGGCCGCCTCATCAGGTCCACCTTTCTGTTGTTACTTTGTTTTGGGGCACGGGAGGGGGTTTTGGGGGATTTTTACGTAAATTAATTTAAAAATAAGCTATTTAACTTTCTCCTACCCGTTTGACTCCTGTGTCCTCTTTAAATATGTTCGATCCCTCCCGGGTCGTAACACTCAGTTGTCCTGTTTTTTTCTCTCTTAGATCTATCTATAATAATCTGAAAAAGAGAGAAAAAAACGGCTGAGAATGAAATAAAACTGAATAAATAATAAATAATCTTGTTATTTTTTAATTTTGGATTAGAATGGCGTTGCCATGGTAACGGTATGACGCCCTTTGAGACGTCATCGCTCTGATGATGTCACAGTTTCAATTGTACTTAAGGACACTTCCTCCAGAGACGTCAGTCCGCACAGATCCACAGACAGACAGCAGCACGTCTGAGCAGCTCCTACAAGTATCTACAAAATGATGCAAATATCGGTAAGTACAGTACAACACGACGCTCAGGGCCTGGACTGTGGGTCTCTGGGGTCAGTTTGGTTACAGTGGGGTCTGCTCACTTACACTTAGTAAACATAGTACTTTCTATTAGTAGTGTAATTGTGTCAGATTGTACACAGAAGTCCTCCCTGTGCGCCTCACGGCCCCACGTGTCTCCAGCCTTTCCCTCTGTCATCCCACAGTGCACCTGTGTCCTGGGACAAAACTATTGTTTTCTAGCTAAAAGGTGGTACAGACCAGTGACTTTGGCTCATTTTTCTGGTCAGAACTGACTTGTTCCAAAGGTGGTTTACGTTACCTGTGCAAATCATTAGGTGTAAATCAACGTCCTGTTTGTTTCTCCACAGACCAAAGGCTTTGGTCCATTGTTTCTATGATTTTGTACAATCACTGCCATTTGTGTCCAAAGCAGCTTAAGTTTTAATTATGCATCAAATTCCCCCCAAAATACATTTCTTTTGTTTGAGCTAAATAGTCTGCACCTGGATTATTTGTATTTTCACATGACTTATATAACATATATATTTGAACCTGAACTTAACATTGTAGGTCCCACGGACAAAATCTGAAGTTCCACCTTTAGCTTCAAATGTTTTAGTGAAGGGTTTAAAAATATTATTTTGGTGGTTTAGCAGAATAGTGTTAAAATGATATTAAACAGGTGTTATATAAGGTTCATTTTAAGAGCAGTTTGGATGCAAAATGAAGCTATTAACAAACATCTGAAATCATGAACACTCAGGTGTGTGGATCTCCTAATTCTATGTAAATCTAATTGTTGTGTTTTTGTGTTTTCACAGACGACCAGAAAAAGGAAAGTATTTGAGGCTTTGAAACCTGAGCCCCATCTCCAAAATGGGTCCTCCACCAAACGTGTGACCCATTTCCGAGTGGGACTCCAGACTGAGCCTCAAACCAACGATGTCGTACCGACTGTGGGTTTGACACAGTTTTGGGCTGCATTACACAGTAAATGTGATCCCAACACCAGGACTTTGCTTGAGTCCAGAACAAAGACTGTGTCTAACAGCAGGCGAGTGACCCGGCTGAGGATCAAGATCCGACCGGAGACCCACACCAAGTCTGGGACTGTGCCCCACCGAGAGTCTCTGCCCCAGACAACAGCCACCACCACAGGAGGCAGTCCGGCCCCAGGAGGCAGAGTCAGTCCGCCCCAAGAGGCAGCTCGGCCCAGGAGGTTGCCCCGCCGCAGAAGGCTTCCACGCCCCAGAAGGCTGCAGCGCCCCAGGTGGCTGCCAGGCCACAGCAGAGAAAGGCGCCAGAGCAGAAAGAGAACGTCCAGCCTACACGTATTGGGTGAGTTTATCAACATTGTGTAACTGACTATGATGATGTGACTATGTGACTATGTGACTATGACTATGTGACTATGACTATGTGACTATGACTATGTGACTATGTGACTATGTGACTATGTGACTATGTGACTATGTGACTATGTGACTATGACTATGTGACTATGTGACTATGTGACTATGTGACTATGTGTTTGACAGACATAATTAACATGTGAAATGTGATTCTCGCAGATTCCCAAATCTGGGCAACACCTGTTATGTTAATGCAACCCTCCAAGCTCTGATAACAGCTGTGCCCTTTATGAACAACGTTCAGGGCTCAGAAGAGAGTCTGGGGCCGACGTCCAGAGGCAGAGTTACTGAGGTAAGATGGAGTCAGGTCAAAAAACATGTGTCAGTATTTTGAAAAAGGTCCTATATCACACAAAACTGACTTTGACTGTGAGCTTTAAGCCACATTAGAATGGTGTTCCCTCTTCAAAAACCACACCTGGAGTTGTATTTTGTTTCATTCACACATGAGTCATTTATTATTAGTCTGTCTACATCTCCAAAGCTGAAAATGCTCTGTTCCACCTCATGATGTCATGAAGTGGTAGTTTTCAAGTTAACAGCTCCTTTTGCCTTTGTTCAGTAGAGAAAGGCAATTCTTGATCTGAAATGATCAACATGATTCTAGTGAAGGTTTATGGAGTTTTTAAAAACACAGTGGAGCACTTCCTGTATTACCACTTAATGACATCACAAAGAGTTTTCAGAGTTTCAGTTAAATGTGCAGGATTCATGTGTTAAACATGTGTGAATGAAACAAAAGTGTGGGTATGTTTTTTCTGAGGAAACATCAGAAACATTATAACATAGAGCAAGAACCAGCATAATATGAGCTTTAAAACGATTGTGTCTGTCTCCAGGTTTCTCCAGGACATTCGAGACGCCTCAAATGCAGCAAGAAGGGACCAAATCTTCAGCCTGCTCCGAGGATTTAAGCAGACTGTTGCTTCACACGCCTCGGAGTTTGAAGGAAACGAGGAGAAGGTAAGTTCCTCTGTTACATCGTGTCATATTATTAGTCTCCAATATAAAATGCCTCAAGTTCTTGTATCACAGAGCAACTTATATGCTCTTTAAAGTTTGTGCACCTGATTTTTACCTGTCACCTGAAAACACTGAACTGGTTCATTTTAACAATTTGTGAAGGTCAAAGTTATTCCTCTCTTACCTTGATTCATTCTGAGCACCTAAATTACTCACCACAATGAGTTTATAAGCACTGTTCACAAATTTCAGAGGCGAGCCAGAATGTATTTTACCATCACTGGTAAGCTAACGACAACTAGCATGCTAGACCTGCATGCCACAAACATTTTGTTTCATTTACATATGGCTGTTTTAACTAATGGATTTACTTGTTTCGTCAGTCATGCACATGAGTTCATCACGGCCGTGCTGAACCAAACTCCAGAGCTGGCACATTCTTCTCCAGAGCGCTGCCTCCATAAGCACACCTGTTCACAACTTGAATTTGAAATATCAATCATGTTTCTCCAGACATTATGAGTTTGTAACACAGACACTTCCTGTATTACCCTGCTTAGGGATTTTACAAAGAGTGTTTTAACCCGCACTGGTAAAAAAAAAGCTAAAGAAGGTTAGTTCAACTAGTGGTCATATTGCTAGAAACATACATGCCTCAATCACAAAGCGCATCATTAAGGTTTGAGGCTTCCATAACATTTGCCTCTGTCTATGATGGCTGTTTTTAAAAAACTAAATGGGGATTTACTTGTTTCGTGCCCCATCATGCACAGACTGAGTTCATGCGTTCCCGAGCACGGGTTTGAAGGTGCGTTTTAAACCAAACCAGGAGCTGGGGCACCTTTTCTCCCACTGCCACAGAGAGGGCGACAACCTCCAACCAGGGCACCACCTAAACCACCTTATATGCCTGTTTTAAAACAGCACCTGAGATTTGACAAGTTGGTCAAAGGACACAAACACATGGGACAGTACTGAGCACCTTTGTACCAGCTGGTATGTACACAGGGCAACAAACTACAATCACAAAAGAATGTGAAGAAATTACAACAACAGTGCAAAACTAAAAGCTCCAAACATCAAACATGATATAGTTTACTTTTTATTAGGAAAGTTTGTCACGCTGCTGTGCGATATGGCATTTTTTTAAAGGAACATAGATGAGCACGATTGACTTTTTGATCTTTTAAACCCCATGTGATAACTTGTGTTCCCTTGTCAAAATGTACACAGCACACACACAAGAAGTGGAGGTCGTATTTTGAATTCTTGTTTTAGTAAGGGTCCGCTCCCTCTAAAGCCCCATAAAAAAACACTGATGATTTTAAAAATTTTCTAAGTTTTGGGGGGATTGTTGCAACCATAGACTGTATTTTCACTAACAAGGACCAGGCCTCAAACAATGGTACGATAAAGATATTTCTTACTGATGATATGAATAGATGTGGAGGGGCTGGTAGAGACTCAGGATGGGAGGGCTCTGTCCTCAGCCGATACAGGACCCCCGTCTCTGTAGAAACGGGTGAGGTGTTTGGGCTGAAGAAAAATGAACAGGAGGACACAGTTGTCGCTGGGATAGGGGAAGCCCTGTATAAATAGGGGCTTTCTGGGTAATTAGGAGGTGTGTTTTGAGGTGAGCTGTGGTGTGAGAGGAGCAGGAATGGAGCAGGTTGAGGCTTGGCTGCTGCTGTCAGGCTCGTCATTTTGGTCTTAAAAATGTTCATAGTAACCCACTCTACATGATCCTGGAGTTTTTATTTTTTATGCTATTTTCTCTGTAAATCAAAGTATGAACCAATGAAACAACAGACCAACGAGGCATCTTCTTCATGAAATGTGTTTGTTGTTTTTTGCAGGTGTGGTAAGGGGCTCATCCAGGAAGGAGAAGTCCTTTACAAATCTCCATCTCCTGGACCTGGGTCCCTGGGGTGCTCCATTGAAGAACTAAACTTCTGCAGCCACCCACATTTGGAGGTAAGCACTGAAAAAGGGCCAGTCTCTTATCTGGTACCAATGTTCTCTTTTGTTTCAGTATGTACCTTGTAAATAAATTTCCCCATGTTTCTCTGTGTTGTGATGTAGGAGACCGAGCTGGAGTACAGCTGTGAATGGTGGAGGCGCTGTGTCCAGTCTTGGAGTCAAGTTTGCCTCTTGGCCAAAGTAAGTGATGAATGAAAATGTAATAAATACAATGCAAAAAGAACATAAGTGAGTTTAGAAGAATTAAGAATGAACTTAATTTATGTTCTTCTCTCTGCAGTGTCCTCTTGTTACATCTAAAGAGGTTTTACGTTCAGCTTCCCACTACAAGCTGCAGAAGGTGGACTGTCCCATTCTCCTGAAAAAGAGATCTGGAAGTTGGATGTCCTGAGGGTTTTAGGTTGTATAGGTTGATCAGCATTGTCTCTCACCTGGGAACCACAGCTTACAGTGGTAAGAGTTTCTTTTATATTTGTATGTAAAATGTTGTTTAAAATTTGTATGTATGGGAGGGAAAAATGTGACTTGTTATTGGGATGTGCAGCTGTCCATCTACAGCTGCACTGCAGACATCGGTGAAGACTTTTTACAGCCATGTCTGCTCCCATTGGGCACCACAGTTTTCTAATGTGGACCTTGTTTCCTTTTTAAGTCATTTTGGATGAATATTACAATGTAGAATGTCCAAATTATAACATACACACAGCACAATAGATCTTCTTTTACAATGTTGCATATAGTTCCATTTAATTAATTCTTAACCTGCATGGTGTTTTGTCAGGACACTACGTACGTCTGTGACGGCCTGGACCCTGACGACAGCCCCGGGAAGTCCGCAGATGGCTGGCTCACATACAATGAACCTGTACGTGAGCCAGAGCACAGGGGAAGAGTGCTGCAAGAGGAGGGAAAGAACATCCTACATCCTCCTCTACCAACGGGCGGAGTGAGGCTTCTTCGGAAGCATATCCTTTGAGTGATCATTGCCCGGCCCGGGATCATCTTGGCCCATTTAGATGGATCCTGTAGTTTTTGTGATTTCGTTTGTGATTTTTGAACTGAATTGAAGAGCACGAGCTCGGGGCTTATACTTGGGTCATTTGAGACCTGGGTGGGAAGCCTCACGGGTTTGTATGTGCACAGGTTTTGTAAGGGAGCTGTGCACATACATGGGGCTTTTACTGTTTTCAAAAGGTGCTGCCATCACATACAAGTTTTTCTCACTCTCAGTATATGGAGAGGCCTCTTGTGAAAACTCAGAACCTCCAGAATTACTCACTGAGCTGCAGAGGCTGCACTAGCACTGATTTCATGATTGGCTGCAGGTGCTGGTGTTTAAGTAGTGACAGTTCAAATCAGAGACAGTCCTTATAGTTCATATGAGATGCATTCTGCTTTCTGATGGATAATCAGGAAAGCAGAATGCTTTGGGGACATAGTGTTCAATTTATTATTCAGTATAAATCTGCATTATAATTATTATCAGAAAAATCTCATATTTTAAGAAATTTAAAATAAATTAAAAACCAGTAGTACCGTAGTTTGTTTCCTGAGGAAACACGTCGAAGTCCTATACACACAGTTCCTTACACACAATATGTTTTGTAAAAGCTTAAATCTTGCTGGCTACACAATGGAATGTGACCAGCAGATGGCGCTGGTGTGGGAGATCACTGCTGCTTTGCTCTTTTGTTTCTATAATAGGTTGACTTCATCTGTCCCGCTGCTGTTTGGGGAGTGACACTTCTTGGATGACCCTCACCTGGCTGGATGACTTCACCATACCTGCCTAAACAAAGGATTAATGAAAATAAAAAAATAAATAAATAAAATAAATGATGGGTTGCCCTCTATCTCTGTGGACCTTGACTACAAGGGTTAAACTTTCCAACTTGTTTCAAAATGCAGCAGCACACGACATAAAAAGCATAAAATCTCACCCTTGGTGCTGGAGTGACTTTTGCTGGCTTCTGTCTAGTTTAGTTTACATGTAAAGTTCTCATATAAAGTCATAAAGGGCATGGCCCCCATCTCAGATTCTTTAGTATCATCCAAATAGAGAACTTAAAGTCCCACTGCGGGACATCACATTAGAACAGGGTTAGAGGATAGAGGCACATTCTGAGAAAAGTGCATTTATTTCAGCTGTGCATTTTTACAAACGGCAACAACTGATGACAACTTCCTGTTCAACTGTACAAACCCCGCCCCCACTGTCAATCAAAACGAGAAAACACACTAAACCAATAAAACCTGTATCAGAAAGGATCAAAACTGTCCAATCAGAGCAGAGGACCAAGAGAGGACGTCCAATCAGAGCAGAGGACCAGAGAGGACGTCCCAATCATGCACCGAGGAACATAGAGGACGCCAATCAGAGCAGAGGAAGCAGAGAGGAATTCCAATCAGAGCAGTAGGTGCAGAGAGGACGTCCATCAGAGCAGAGGAAAGCCTGAAGAGAGGACATCCAATCCAGAGCAGAGGAACGTCCCATGTACAAGCAGAAGGCAGCAGATGAGGAAGTCCAATCAGGGAACCCCGGTGAACATGCTTTTCTTTTGCTGTACTAGAATAAAGTGTAATTGAACAGCCAACTACGGTAAGGTGGCAGTGGCGCTCTCATTGGTTAGAGGTTGAGTATTAGGATCTCGGCGATAGAATTAATACTGTGTTGCACCATGTACACAGCAAAGAGCGGAGAATAGGAACAAAGAGAAAAAACCCCGCAAGAGGCTTCGATGATGGAAAAGTATTTTAACAGGGATGGCCGCAAAAAAGGCCAAACCGCAGTGGAGATGGATGGAGGTTCTTGATAGTGAAAGTCAGAAAGCTAAGACGAGGAAGAATAACAAAGCATATTTAGCACTGGGACTTCACCTTGACCACGTTGGGAAACGAGTGTCTAAAAAATGCTGGCCACCCAGCAGAAAGCATGAACGCCAACCTGAACTAAACCTAAATTAAAAAACTATATTAAAAATAGCAACAAAATATATAAAGAGCGATGATCTTCCATTTAAGTGAAACATAATTCAACTGAGCTGTAATAGTTTTTACTTCCTGCTTCTGAAGAGTGCAGACACCAAACCCTAGTTGCTCCGCTGCTTCCTTTTTAGTTTGCGTTTTCCCTCATCCGCTGTTACCTCTTTCCAGCGCTGGGCAGATTTGTTTAGTTTGTGTTTTGGATCCTTGGCTAAGTAAAACCAAGACTTTTAAACCATTTTTACAATTTTAAGTGCACAGAGGACACAGCAACGTCTGTTTGAGATGATGTCAGTTTGGACGTCATACAACATCCTGATATTTGCTCTTCTGATCCTGGGGCATTGGAATCAATATAAAATTAAATGGTTTGTCTCCACCTCCATATTAAGTCCCCCGTAAATGTTTGTTCAGTCTAAGGAAAGTCACAAATCATAAACGTTTGCTATTTCCTGGTGATTATAAAAATAATTATGTGTAAACATGCATCAGTGTGAAAAACCTATGTAGCTCTTCTATTTCCATGTTGACTCATTGTGTCCTGTTCAAAAAGAGCACACATGAGACCAGAGCAGCACAATAAATATGTGGTATGCTGACTATCGATGGCTGACGTACGAGACAAAAACACATCCCTGACAAGGGTATGAACTGGGTCGAGTTGAAGAGTGAACCCCTGAACCACGGAACCACTGAACCACTCGAACCACGAAAGGGGAAAGCCACTGAACCCACTGAACCACTGAAACCACTGAACCACTGAAACCACTGAAACACTGAACGGACTATGAACCACTTTGAGACCACCTGAACACTGCTGTAGACAAGAGACCTGAGGGAGGAAGCCAGGCTGTAAGAGAGGAGCAGACACAGACACTTGAGAGGATTTGAGCTTTTTTAAGAGGTTAGTCTGCCCTGTGTGTACACTGGCTGATCAGGGCGTGGTTGAGTTTATTGTTGAGTGGTAGTCTTATGTTGAACACCTATCTTCACACTTTATTACATCCACTCAATCACTTACTGAAGCACAGAGCAAGAAGCAGCAGGAAATATGTTCTAACTTCTACATTCATTTCATGTTGTTTAATCATGAGGAGTCAGATGTGAAGAGCTTCACTTTAGCTCTAAAGCCTGAGGTCTGTGCTTCAGGAAAAGGCTCCTCTGTGTCTCGGGGATACTCTTATCCTAGAACCAGGATACAGTGATTATTTCTTCTGGACGATAGCCAGGAAAATCTCCAGACACTCTTGATTTTCACATTATGTCAATGGAATTTCAATATCAGAGAAAGTTAACAGGACTAAAGTTCGAAGTAAAAAAGTAAAACACTTCTCTCTGCCCTGTCGTCTGCTGCAGTGGGGAGACTCTGCTGTGTACTACGGTGCTTTGTGAGGCCCACAGTGACAGGAAACCCACAGACTCTGAACAAAACCTCTGAGAGAAAAACAGCAGTACTGCACATGTCCACCAGAGGGAGGTGCAACTGTCTAATTCGAACTTCAGCATAGACCGCACACAATCATAAAAGCATCAAAGGTTGTGAGAGGAGCCAGACTGTACGAGAGGGAGCAGACACAGACACTTGAGAGGATTTTGAGGCTTTTAAGATGGAGTCTGCCCTGTGTACACTGCTCTCAGCTCTGGTTGTGCTCCTGTGTTCTTCCCCAGAGTGTAAAGGAGAAGACACAGTGACCCCGCCACAAGGAGGACTCTGTCCCTCAGGACACACAGCCACAATACAGTGTACTTTTAAAACCAGCGACTCATTTCCATATCTGTTTTGGTACAAGCAAGAAGGACGAGGAGCTCCTAAATACATGATGTGAAAAAACTTGAGGAAAACAAAGTGAATCTTCTGGTGTCAAGACAAAATCTTCAAATTTCCAGGCTAAGCTTTGAAGTTGAATGAGGAGAATCTCTCTCTCTGAAGATCCAGGATGTGGATGTGACAGACTCGCTGTGTACTACTGTGCTCTGATCAGCGCCACAGTGACAGGAAACACCAAACTCTGAACAACAACCTCTGGAGCAAAGACAACACAATACTGCAGTAGCTCCACTAGAGGGAGACACTCTCTGTGAACTTCAGACTAAACACAGACGCAGCAAAGCCACTGTGCAGTGGAGAATCTAAGCAGACTTCAGAAATTATTTGCTATGACCAACATGCTTCAAGCGGACAGAGCCCCTGAAAAACACCTCTCACTACCCCTATACGCCGTGGTATTTTCTTTCACTGTGTCTAAATACTGATATGTGAGAACTGTACGAGCTGATTGACAACAGAGAAACAGAGAAAACGACACCAGACACAGACTCAGACTCACCTTCGCAGACAGACTCAGACTCACCTGTGCAGACAGACGTCAGACCTCACCTGCGCAGGACAGACTCGCCCCCCGGAACGGAGAGTCTGCCGGATATTAAGTTGATCCAAACTGCCTTGTCAGATGAAGGTGTCATAAAGCAGTTCTGTGGTCTCCCATTCTACAAATATACATGATCTTAACGCTTTTTTTCCCCAGTTTCAATCATTTTTTGTTGTCCACGCAGACTGCACAGGTCGGCCTCCGAGGTCGGCTGTGTTCACACTCATCCCCGCTCCAGACTGGGATTGAACTCCGCTCCAAAAGCTCCTGTTTGAAGCGCTCTTGGATATCGGCTCCACAGTCGTTTTACTGTGGTCCCAGAGTGAGACTGTGTGACTGCTCTTTTCTGTCCTTCCTAATAGTGGCAGTGTGTGAAAACACCTAAAACAGCCCTTTGCACTGGGGCTGTTTTTGCTCCAGGTTTTATGGTGGAAGTAAAAATAACACCAAAGTCTGGTAAAATACAAATAAGACTATCATGCTGTTAAACAAAAGTGAAGAAGAGAAGTGAAAGCTCGTACTGCACATGGTCACTAACACAGCAGATAAATGAGCACGTGGTGGATTATTGGGCTTCCTGTCAGTCACACACACAGAGTATCTTCTAGTGAAACCTCTGGTGTGGGCTCTCAGGACGAAGTGCTTCTGACTTCATCCACATGTAATGTGCTATTTTTCAGTCAGAATTCAGACCCAAGACTTGACACCACACCACACAGGCTCTGAATATATCAGCTTTATGGGAACATTTAACGTGTGTAAATCTGGAGATACTTTGTCACTATTTCAGGCTGTTCACTTTGTTGAGCCCAATATTTTCTTAAAACATCTGTACATCACCTCCACATTTAAATCTCTCATTATATATACAGCTTATGTGTAAAAACAAACTTATCTAACACGAATCTGCAAACTGTGAGACTTGTACAGTGAAGTGTGGAGGAGCATATCCTCCAACAAAGGGCAGTGAGACTGAAGCAAGAAAAGAAGCACAGAAGCAAAGAGTTAGTCACCAGGACTTAAAGAAAACACTTCTGAGGACTTTTTTAAGATGGAGTCTGCCCTGTTGTACACTGCTCTCAGCTCTGGTTGTGCTCCTGTGTTCTTCCCCAGAGTGTAAAGGAGAAGACACACGTGTGACCCAGCCACAAGGAGACGCCTCTGTCGCTCAGGGACACACAGCCCACACAATACAGTGCACTTTTACAACAATTTCTAAACACAGCATATCTGTTCTGGTACAAGCAAGAAGGACGAGGAGCTCCCCAAATACTGATGCTTAACTAGATCATTGTCGAAATGGCTGGAACATTCAAATCTCATACTTTAATCAAAGCGATTTGAAGTTTGAGGGCTGAGGAAGAACTCGTTTCTCTCTGAAGAGTCCAGGATGTGGATGTGACAGACTCCTGCTGTGTACTACTGTGCTCTGAGGCCCCACAGTGACAGGAAACACCAAAAACTCTGAACAAAAACCTCTGGAGCAAAAGAGCAGTACTGTACACATCCACTAGAGGGAGACACGTTCTGAGGCTTCACTACCAAAGCTTCCTGTGGTAGAACCTGCTTTCTTCTCACTGCTCCAGATCTAAACTCCAGTCTGTGCTCTGCTGCTCTCACACCCTTTAGATCTGTGAGTTTTAAACAGTAAACACTGTATTTTAAATGTATGTTGTGTCTGTAAAGGTCTGTGCAGGATGTGAACCCACTGCAGCAGCTTCACTTTTCCATTAAACTGACAAAATGCAGAGTTAATGATGAACTGTTATATAGTCTCATAATGTAAATGTGTATTTTTATTTTGTGTTCACCTGCTCAGGGACGGCACATGGAAAGTAGCCAAATCTGGTCCAAATCATATTTTCTTTTGTAACATTATGATTTGTACAGGTTCCCTGACAAATAAAGAATAAACAAAGAAAGAGTCGTTTTAATTGAAACAGAGGTCCCACATGTTTTCAGCCCAGAAACAAGAACAGTCCAACCAGGAGGTTCAGGAGTCACAGAGGTCAGTCAGTAAGGGGCATGATCTTCAGAGAATAAGAAGTGAAACAAGCCCACCAGCCAGACTGAGACACAACTACACTTTAAACAGGAAACACTTTAGGTTCATGTTGCAGAGCAAAAAACGGAAGAGTTAAAGATGCAACGAGGAACTTGTGCGTTCTAAACTGTAAAATAAAAAAGATATCCCGAGAATCATTTTTTCTTACTGTGTCAGCATGGAGTTAAAGTTCTAAGATAGAGACGAGGACGAGGACACATACACTGCTGCGAAAAACAGTAATGTAGTTTCAGAGCCCAACCCCATGCCTGCTGCTGCCACGACCTTTCAAATCAAAGGGTAAATGGGTCACATTTTCATTATAGCGCGCTTTCTTCACCTTCAGCAAGTCACTTAAATAGAACATGTTTGAACAAGTGAAGTCTGCACATATTTCACCAAGACATCATGATGTGACCCCGGAAAATTATCAGGAGAAGACAAGAGGAGGAAAGTAATCGACACGTCTCAGTCCTGGAAAAGGTTTTCAAAGTAATTTTTCTAAATCTTTGGGACTCCAGTGAACCACGATGGAGAAACCACGTTTGCAGCGGGTAAAAACTTCCTGGGCAGGGCCAGCCTACAAAAATCACCCCAAGAGCAGAGCACCGACTGATCCAAGAGGTCACAAAAGTAGAACACAGAACAACATCTAAACAACTGCAGGTCTCACTTGCCTCAGTAAAGATCAGTGTTCATGACTCAACCATAAGACAGAGACTACGCAAAAATTGACATTCAAGGCAAAAGCCACTGCTGACAAAAAAAGAACCGAAAGGCTCATCTCACTTTTGCCAAAGAAAACATCTTGATGATTCCCAAAACTTTTGGGAAAATATATCTGTGGACTGATGAACACAAAGAGTTGAAATCTTTGGAAGGAGTGCATCCCATTACATCAGGCATAAAATGAACCGAGCATTTTGATAAAAAGAACATCATCAAACTGGGGCCGGTTTTGTGAGATAGTCCAGGATCCTGTGACCTGGCAGACTGTATCCTGGACTAATCTCACAAATCCGGCCCCAGTTTGTGAGAGCCAAGAACTGTGGTCTGATCTCATGACCTCAGTGTGGGGGGCGCCCCAGGGCACTGTCCTCGCGCCCTTTCTTTTCACCCTTTACACTGCAGACTTCAGACACAACACGACAGCTGCGTCCTGCAGAAGTTCTCTGATGACTCTGCCATCATTGGCCTCATCAAGGATGACGACGATGGTGGGTACAGAGGACTAACGCAGGACTTTGTGGACTGGGTGTCAGCAGAACCACCTCATCATCAATGCAGGGAAGACCAAGGAGATGGTGTGTGGACTTCCGCAGACGCCACTCTACTGCCCCCTCAGTGAACATCCAGGAAGGGACATTGAGAGAGTGGACTCATACAAGTACCTGGGTGTTCATCTGAACAACAAACTGGACTGGACTCACAACACAGACGCACTGTACAGGAAGGGCCAGAGCAGGCTCTATCTCCTGAGGAGACTCAGGTCTTTTGGAGTGAGAGGGCCACTCCTGAAGACCTTCTATGACTCTGTGGTGGCATCAGCCATCCTGTACGGTGTGGTCTGCTGGAACAGCAGCATCACAGAGAGGGAGAGGAAGAAGCTGGACAAGATCATCAAGAAGTCCAGCTCTGTCCTGGCTGTCCTCTGGACTCAAGTGCAGGAGGTGGGGGACAGGGGAGGGTCCTGGCTAAGGTCATCTCTATGCTGGACCATGAGTCTCACCCCCTGCAGGACGCTCTGTCTGCCCTGGAGAGCAGCTTCAGTGACATACTGATTCACCCTCGCTGTGTGTTGGAGCTCGTAGTGACGTTCCGCAGGGTCTTTCTTCTTGCTGCTGTCATACTGTATACTGAACACTGTTTAACACTGAACATTCAGACCATGTCATTCACCTATGTGCAATACTCAAGTCCACTTTACGGAGATGGTTTTAGTTTTGAGTCTATTTCTTAAATTATTTCTAGCTAGTTATCTCTATCTTTCAATCCTTATATTTTCTTTTTTTTTGAATGGTACGATTTTCCTTCTGTTCTCTAACTGTGTGCGGTGCAATGCTGGAATTTCCCACTGTGGGACTAATAAAGGCTTGATCTTGATCTTAATCTTATTTGATTTGTTAAGAACATCAAACCAATATGAAACATGGTGGTGGTATATCCTGGTTTGGGCTGCTTTGTTTGACTTCAGGACCTGGACGACTTGCTATGACGGAAGGAACCCAGAACTCTGTGCTTTACCAACCAATCCTGAAGGAGAATGTCCGGATCGTCAGTTTGTGACCTGAAGCTGAAGTGCAGTTGGGTTCGGCAGCAGGACAATGATCCAAAGCACAATCAGCAAGTCCACTTCTGAATGGAATAAAAAACAAAATGAGTAGGTTTTGGAGTGGCCTAGTCAACAGTCCAGACCTAAACCCAATAGAGATGCTGTGACATGACTTAAAAGGGTTCATGCTCAGAAACCCCTCCAATGTGGCTGATTTAAAACAATGTCTGCAAACAAGAGTCGGCCAAAAATCCCTCACAGCGAGGTGAAGGACTTGCCAAGTTATCGCAAATGCAGTTGTTGTTGGATAAGGGTTAGTTCAACCTTTTTTTAGATTTAGGGGCATTACTTTTTCAAATGGGCCATGTAGGTTCAGATGACTTCTTTTTCCAGTCCTGGCAGGCCCAAGAGGGTATGTGAAGTTCTGCGTGGAAAATCTGGGTGGAGCCCCATCTGTCAGGGGGGGTCTTCAACTCGCACCTCCGGGAGAGCTTCTCCCTGATCCCGGGGAGATGCTGAGGACATGGACTGCGAGTTGCCATGTTTCTCAACCTCTATTGTCCGATGCTTGTGGCTGTGGTCATAAGTTCTGTGGTGCTTGCGCAGTGGCAACAGCTGAACCTGGTGGTGGACAGAGGAAGTAAGGAATGCAGTCAGGCTAAAGAAGGATTCCTATCAGGCCTTTATTGGCTCGTGGGACTCCTAAGGCAGCTGACACGAGTACCGGTGGGTCAAAACTCTGGGCAGAGGCAAAAACGCTGGGAGGAGGTCAGGGAGGCCATGGAGTAAGACTATCGGCCTCAAAAGAACATTCTCGTAAACCGTGGCGACGCCACAGAATGGGGTAAGCAGTGCTTCACCAGCACTGTTTACATTGAGGGTGTTAGAGCTGCTGACCTTGACTGGGGATGTTTGTCAGGTGGTGGAAGGATACTTTGAGGATCTCCTCAATCCTCCTCAAGTCTTCTGAGGAGGAAGCAGAGACTGGGGGACCCTCAGAGGCAGATTCGTCCGTCACCCTGGCTGATGTCCTCCTGTGTGGACGAGATCTGTTGTAGGGCTGTTCTTTGGTCTGACACTTAATGATAATACATGCCTTACACTTGTAATGCCTTTACAGCCTTGTCAAAGCGCTACATTATAGTCGTCATTATTCATTCACTTCCACACCTTGGTGGATGGTAAGCTACTATTGTGGCACACAGACTGACAGAAGTGAGGCCTGCCAATCTGCCACCATCTGCCCCCCGACCACCACCAATCTCCTCATGCACACACAACTTTCATACAAGGCAATGCAGGTGAAGTGTCTTGCCTAAGGACACAATGACAGAACTTGGTCCGAGCCGGACTCGATCCACCTACCTCAGGTTGGGGGACCAACGCTCTAACGACTGAGCCAACTGTCGCCCCCCGTCTATGCAACAGCGTGTGCCGTCGGGGACAGTCACCTCTGGACTGGCAGACCCAGGGTGCTGGTCCTTCTGTATGAGAAGGGCGACCCCGGACGGGGTGTTCCAATTACAATCTACAATCTCTACAATCTCGGTCCATCGGGTCCTCGAGGGTTCATGGAACTTTGCCCAAACCAGTCCCACATGTGTTTTTTTGGATCTTCGAGAAGGCATTTGACCGTATCCCCTCGTGTGTGTCCTTTGGGGATGCTCCAGGGGTAAGGGGTCCAGGGCCTTTTGCTAAGGGCTGTGCGTTCCCTTTTATGAGCGTAGCAGGGGAGATGTGTTTGCATTGCTTTCAGTAAGTCAGACCTGTTTCCCGGTGCATGTTGGACTCTGCCAGGGCTGCCCTTTCTCACAGTTTCGGTTCATTGTATTTATGGACAGAATTTCTAGGGCGCAGTCAGGGGCTGGAGGGTGATCCGGTTTGGGAAACACAGGATCTCATCTCTCTCTGTTTGCAGATGATGTTGTCCTAATGCAGGGGTGTCAAACTCAAATTCACAGAGGGCCAAAATTTAAAACTGTGACTAAGTCATGGGCCAAAAACTAAATATTTATTGTAACATTTCAACATGACATCTGCATGTTTTTAGGGGTTGGATTAAATGTTGAGTGAGTCCACAGGTAGCAGATGCTAATGAGTGTCAACAGAAGAGGTGGGAACCGGGGACTCATAGTATTAGAGGTGCATGGTGAGCCAGGTCTAAGACATTTTGATATAATCTTGTGGGCCAAAATATGTATACTGAGGGCCCCAAATCTGGCCCGAGGGCCTGAGTTTGACATGTCTGTCCTATGGCTTCATCGAGCCAGGACCTGCAGCGGAACTGTGGTGGTTTGCAGAGCCGAGTGTGAAGCGACTGAGATGAGAATCAGCTCCTCCTCCATGGGTCTCGCCGGAAAAAAAGGTGGCTTGCCCTCCTCGGGGGAGGATGAGTCTTGTTTGCTCAAAGTGGAGGAGTTCAAGTATCTCGGGTCTTTGTTCACGAATGAGGGAAGGATGAGGAGAGAGATTGACCGGTGGACATTGCCTGAACAGACATGTAGAGCCACATATTTCAGAACCAGCTACACTTGGTTTGTTGTACCGCTCTTCTGTCCTGTCTTGTTCTATTTATATAATACAAAATAATTATTTGAAAAAAAAACTGTGATCAAAAAGCAGAAGGAACTGCAAATGACCACTCCCGTCCATTACTGGGGGGAAAAACAAAACAGACTCTGTCTGATCTCATGTACTTAGAGCCCTCCAACTGCATCAGTCTCTACGGGTAAATGTTGACCAGGCAAAACCAGAATCAAACTGGCCTCGTCCGTTTAAAAAGCTTTTTTCTAAATGTCGTAAAAACAAGAGCCACATTGATGTTGGAATGTGAATCATTCTCAAAGATCCCAATGAACACATCTGAGGAGTCCGATACTCGATACCTGCTGCATGATACAGCACAGTCTGTTTTACATTAGCAACAGACCTTAGAGAGGCATTCAACTGCACAAGGTCAGAAACAGCATGAGAAAATGGAGACCTGTACTTTCTCATTTTAGATCAGCACCACTAACTAACTACGGCTCTGCTGTTTGTTCCAGTTTATAAAGTTGAAAGAAAAATGAAACTTACTGGTAGAGTCAGTTGTCTATTGTGCTCTGTGGGACCCTGAGAGCAAAAATAACATGTGTAACGCTGTTCTAGCATGTCTGAAAAGCAAAATACTCAACTAAATGTGATTGTTTCGTATTTTATATGGTTTTATAATGATTTAGAGCTGCCAAGTTTTAGTTCTCGTTGCTAAATACCACAAGCCC